>JADBJO010002352.1:265000-287500 GCA_016801955.1 Conus betulinus
ACCATAGTGAATTTAAAAAAACGGTCCGACTCCATAATTGAGCAAAAATCGCTTGGCACCATAGTGAAACTAAAAAATGTTTAACACCAAAGTCAAACTACAACTATTTGACACCATAGTCGAACTAAAACTGTTTGACACCATAGTTTAAAAGTGTTTGACCCTGTAGTCAGAGTAAAATTTTAAAACTGTTTGACCCTGTAGTCAGAGTAAAATTTTAAAACTGTTTGACCCTGTAGTCAGAGAGTAAAATTTTAAAACTGTTTGACCTTGTAGTCAGAGTAAAATTTTAAAACTGTTTGACCCTGTAGTCAGAGTAAAATTTTAAAACTGTTTTTGATGGACCGTGTAGTCAGAGTAAAATTTTAAAACTGTTTGACCTTGTAGTCAGAGTAAATTTTAAAACTGTTTGACCCTGTAGTCAGAGTAAAATTTTAAAACTGTTTGACCCTGTAGTCAGAGTAAAATTTTAAAACTGTTTGACCCTGTAGTCAGAGTAAAATTTTAAAACTGTTTGACCCTGTAGTCAGAGTAAAATTTTAAAACTGTTTGACCCTGTAGTCAGAGTAAAATTGTAAAACAATGTGTAGTCAAACTAAAACTTGTATGATATCATAACCAGATTAAAACAGCTTGATACCATAGCCAGACTAAAACTGTTCACAATCCCAGTAGTAAGAAGTACCCAGCAGAGGAGAGCGTTTTAGTGTGTGGAAGAGTTGCTGCCCTTGCTCTTTCTATTTAGACTGTTAATATCTTTGTGTTTATTTCTTTATTTGTATGTTTGTTTATTTTTTGCCTTTCCAGGGAGCCAAGCCTAGCAACAAAGGAAGAGGTGTATGAAGGGTGTTGCTGCGATTCAGGGATGGTCGTGTCCAAGTTCAGCTTGCGTAAAACAGGTTTTGTGCCTGGGGAACCCATGATGTTCGAAGTGTCCATTGAGAACAAGTCGACATCCTCCCTGTGTGGACTGTGTATTCAGCTGATACAGGTAGGTATACATGTGTGTGTGTGTGTGTGTGTGTGTGTGTGTGTGTGTGTGTGTGTGTGTGTGTGTGCGTATCTGTGTGTGTTTTCTGTGCTTGTGCTTTTTGAATGTGTCAGTGTGATTCTGAAGTCTGTGCGCTTTCTTTTTAATGCACTTTCTCGAATATTTTTTTTTTCTTAGTTTTCAAGAAATGATTGGAATGACATTCATGTGGTTAGACCTCAGCTGAAACATATTCTTTGAGACTGTTGGGACTTGCACGATGTGAGACATAAACATTTTACAGCAGATCCCATGAAAACCCTGAAACCAAACCCTGATCAGAGATGTCCCACCTGACGTGATCTTTGAGTTTCTGAGGGAGATTTACATTTTTCAACTGATTTAAGATTTTTACGGAAGAAAGATTTTTAACAAAGTTTCTAGTGTGTTTTTAGATGATGCATTTTTAAAGAGATTTGTGAAAGTTTTTTTTTTTCTTTTTTTTTTTTTTTTATGACTTATGAGTTAATTTTAATGTGGTGACAGCCCTGATATAGCCCTTTGTGGTCGGCTGGGCTATAAGCAACATTACCTTACCCAGCTGATGTACATCTTTTCTGAAGAATTTGTGGCTGTTGGGACATTACTCACACTGGGTTATTTCATTGGAATACAGGTTATTTCCTTCAAAGTGAGGGAATGAGAGGATTTATTGTTATTATGTCTTTGATATTTCTGTTTGTGTAAAACACATCTGAACAATCGTGGAATTTAAGCCTACATTTCATTTTTTGTTTGTTGCCAGAGACCCTTCAGTTAACCTTTTCCCCTTTTTTCCTGTTGATCACAAGACCCTGAGACACAATAAAACCAGAACAACTGCTGAAATATTCCAAAAATTCCTGTGAACATTTGTGACTTAGCTGATTACTGTGGTATCCTTTTTTGTCTTTTTTTGAGTATTCCAACTACAATTCCATGTCCTAAATCCGTAATTGTGTGATGTCTATTTTGGTTTATCACCTGTCAAAAATTTGATTATCTGTGGTATCCTTTTCACAGAGTTTTTTCCGATCTAGAAAGTAAAAAAAAAAAAAAAAAGTAATCAATTACAAAGTATGATCTACACATGTTCAGCGACATAGGTCCTACAGGATCCGTAATCCATGCCAGAGATGATTTTGATTATACTCACCTGCCAGTGCAGGTCTTTCATGCCCCACACATTTCACAGAGGCTGTACCGTATCTTACCGTCTGATGTGGGTCATCCATGACCCATAGTATCTAAAGACAAGCCTGTGTGAAATGTATGGGTCCTGACAGACCTGCATCATCAGGAGCGTGTCGTCAGAACAGCGACCAGTAAAGGTTAAACCTTTTCTCCCATCCTCCGCTGTGTGGACATGGAGGTTTGGGGGCAGGACTGCCTCTTCGAAAATGAAATCAGGGGAAGAGAAAAAAAAAAGTGACGCTGGAATTGATGGCAGAGTGCTGGTTGTGTTGGGGGGTATGCAAGCAGGAGACCTCAACACATCAATCTCTTGTGTAAACTTCCGTGAAAGAGCACACAGTCGCCGGTCTGTATACCCACTTGACGGCAGAGTGATGTTATGCTTTATGTTGTGCATAGGCAATCCACTGCAAAAGTGGAAAAGACCAACAAAATTCGTGCAGACGAATGACCTTGTTTGTTGTTGGAAAGGGGAATGGATGGTACACCGCTTGGTTTTGAGATTTGGCTCAGATTTCACCATTTTGAGAGCAAGTTTCAACATTTTGGGGGAGGAAGGGAGAGCATTCTTGCTAGACCTTACCCCCTCAACCTCTCCTATCTCTGTTTCTGTTTTTGCAGACGGTACGCTACACGGGTTATTCCGACAGTGTTTTTTCTTCGGGCAATCCCAAGTTTCACGACAAAGTCAACGCCTGGGTATTGTATGAGATTGAGGATGAAATTGAAGCCAACAAAACCTACTCGCTGCATAACTATGCACTGATCCCAGCAGTCGCCCCATCTCTTCTGGAGGGCTGTGGTATCATCTCTACCATGTATGAAGTCACGGTGAGTTTGGTGTTGATGTGATGTTGCATCTATAACATGTATTATGATAAAGTGAGTTTGGTGTTGATGTGTTATTGTGGTATCATCTTCATCTGCCAAGGTGAATTTGGTGTTGGTGTGTTATTGTGATATCATCTTCACCTGTTTATGGAGAGGTTGGTGATGATGTGTTATTGCGTTATCATCTTCACCTGTTTATGGAGAGGTTGGTGGTGTTGTGCTGTCAAGGTAAATTTGGTGTTGATGTATTATTTCGGTGTCATCTTCACCTGCAATGGAGAGGTTGGTGTTGATGTGTTATTATGGTGTCATCTTCATCTGTCAAGGTGAATTTGGTGTTGATGTGTTATTATGGTATCATCTTCATCTGTCAAGGTGAATTTGGTGTTGATGTGTTATTATGGTATCAGCTTCACCTGTCATGGCGAGTCTAGTACCCATGTTTTGTGATGCTGTTTTGAGTGCATTATTTCTTGTGGAGTTAAAAAATGTGTTATGTTTGTTTTGTCTTGCTTTTTGTTTGTTTGGCTTGTTTTCCTTCAGAAATGGCCAGGGCTGTCAGCATGGCAACATCCTATCCACCTTAAAGGTGTCAAAAGTTTAGCTTCCATGTCGTAAGTTGCATATCATTTTTTTGTTGTTTGTTAATTTTTCAGGATATAGCCTTTTTTTTTTCAGGGTGTGACTTTTTTCTTCAATGTGTGTTTGGTAAGCCTGAAACGTTTTTTTTTTTTTTTTTTTGTTTTTTTTTTTTTTTGTTTTTTTTTACAGGGTATAGCCTTCTTTCAGGATGTGATTTTTTTTCTGTGATGCGTGTTTGATAAGCCTGAAAAAAGCGTGTGTGTTTTGCTGGACCATAACGATCAAAGGTATTAACTCTAAGAAGGTTCTTTTCTGTGAAATGAACAACAAGTTAAAAAAAAAAATTTCTATTTCATACACATCCCATCTCAGATTCATTCAATACTGATATCAGCAAAACATCTGGTGGTCGTGTGTTCTGTTATCATCACCAGTTGGTTGGTTTAGGATTGTTATTTAGTGTATGCATGTCTTATTTTGTCGATTTGATTATTTGTTGGTGTTGGATATGTGTGCGATTACATCATAATTTTCTCTTCTGAGATCAGTAAGTTGAGTTGAGTTGAGTTGAGTTGATTGTGTGTGTGTGTGTGTGTGTGTGTGTGTGTGTGTGTGTGTGTGTGTGTGTGTGTGTGTGTGTGTGTGCATGCATGCGTGTGTGTGTGTGTGTGCTTGTATATGTGTGTGTGTGTATGTGTGTGTATGTGTGTGTGCGCGTGTGTGTGTGTGCGCGTGCATGTGTGTGTGTTTGTGTGTATGTGTATGTGTGTGTGTGTGTGTGTGTGTGTGTGTGTGTGTGTGTGTGTGTGGAGGTTGGTGCATCCATGTGTGTAACCATCTGTGCATGACCTGTTTTGCAGTTACGGATACCAGTGGGCTGGAGCACCACAGACTTGTCATCAGGGGTGACAATCGGAACTGTTCCTTTACGAGAGTTCGACCCCTTGCTCAGCATGGGCCCTCCCCAGCGAATGAGCATGATCGACCGTGAGTTCTCTCCCATACCTCATCATTTCACAGTGTCATGCTTGCATTGTTGTATTTTTTTTTACACAGACTAGCTCAGTGTCTGTGTTGCATTATTTTCTGATTTTTTTTTTTTCTGATCCTGTATCTACTTGAATTAACAAAGTTTCATTTTTATGGATATTATGTAAAAAAAAAAAAAAAAAAAAAAAAAAAAAAAAAAAAAAAACTGCAGCATTCTGAGGACATTCAAATTGTTTAGGAAAAGAAAGAAAGGAAGTGGGGAGGGTGTTGTGTGATAGGGGAGGATAGAGGGGTGAGAGCTGGTTCTTATTGAAACTGAATGAAATCGCAATACTCTGATGATATCTACAGCTTCCTTGTACAGGGTTTGTTGGTTACCTTCTTCTTATAGATGATCAAATGATCCACAATTTCTGAACTGGACACTTGAAAAATAGATCTAGTTGCAAAGTGAGACGACTGCAGGCGGAAATCTGAACAAATCTTAAATAAATGTCAGCGAACCGCCCAGAGAAACGTGGACAAATGAGTCACAAGACAAAACACAACGCGTTTCGACCTCTTAGTCTTCTTCAGGTGAAACAAAAACGAATAAAATAACGAAAATGCACTTAGCTTTGATCGATCGCTTCAGATTGCTTCAGAGTTGAGCGCCTTCTTCCTTGCGCTGCTGAACTCGGAAGCGATCTGAAGCGATCAAAGCTAAGTGCATTTTTGTTATTTTATTCGTTTTTGTTTCAACTGAAGAAGACCTAAGAGGTCGAAAAACACGTTGTTTTTGTCTTGTGACTCGTTTGTCCACATTTCTCTGGGCGGTTCACTGACATTTATTTAAGATTTACTTAAAAAATATTTTTCGAAGTGCTGATGAGGAATTCAGACAGCAGCCAGTGTGAGCTGCTCATTTTTGATTTTCATCAGTGAGGTATCACTGCATGTGGACTAGTCCATACATTACCACACCACCTCCGCTAAGCTATGGGGATATTGTCTGCAGGGGCTACACAGACATTCTCAAAACAGAAAATTCTCCAGATTCAATGGATAGAAGATGCGCTTGATGGAAAAATCACCAAGACCATTCATGTAGATGACAGATGTTGTTTTATGCTCAGAGAGAACACCAAGGCCATCTGTTCTGATGACTGATGATGTTTCATGCTGAGAGAGAGAGAGGGGGGAGATGGAGCGAGGTATGGAGAGGGAGGGGGGGGGGTGGTGGTGATGACATGCCAAAGTCAGGAACTCAGACTCAGTGACAGCCATCTAGATAAGCACCTGATGGTGATCAAGTTTTCAGGAAATGTATGTGAAGGGGTTTATGCTGCTGCATTGTGCTGACTCGTAAAGGTTCCAGTGATATGTCAGGAGTATGTCTGCAGCTTTGTAGTGAAAGAAAAGCAGGCACATGTGGCCACTTTTCCACCAAAGTGTTGCTGTTTTTCTTGTCCTTAAACTCTTTCACAGACAATACCCATGTTCTACTTCTTGTTGCTTGTCTAATTGCTTGTTGCGATTGTCAAGGGCAGCAGTAGGCATACTTGGTGGTCATGCATACAGCACTGCAGAGACAGGTCAAAAGTCCTTCTTGATGGAATGCTTTCAGTGCAGTCTGTTTAGTTGCCAAGTAAAACCGAAAACACATATATACGTGGTAGATTGAAACGTGGTGACAGTCCTGAGATAACCTTTGCTGTTGATGGGACTATAATTTTAATCTTAATCTTAATCTTAAAACTGAAAACAACCAGAATCTCTGGTTACAGCTAGATGAATTTTAAGCAAGTGGATTTAAACAAGGATGGAAAAATATGGGAAAGGTGTCATTTGGGCAAGACTCACTAGTTGCCTGACTTAACATTTCACCCAGCGTGCTGATGAGGCCTGGGAATGGTGCCACGCAGACAGACATATTTGGGAACTTCGGTGACCTTACAGTAGATGTCAGCGATATTTTGCAGAAGCATTCACACTAACACTTCAGTGATGCACAAACCCGTAGCTCCACCAGAGAGTGTTCATCAGGCACTTAAAGGCTCTTGAGTAATTGTTGCCATTATGATGACTGCATAGAAGAACGCAAAAAACTTTACTTGGTACAGTTATTGTAATTGTCAGGACAGGAGACAGCATGTATTTGTATAGTTCCATACTCTGACGATATGGTAAGTAATACTGTCTGCATCAAAGGAACCAACATTCTTGCAAGCAGGTGTTTTTCTTCACCTGTAAATGAAAGGAGCAATTGATTTTTTATGTTTTGAACACATATATCAAAATGTTCTTTGCCATTGAAGTTATAAAAAAAACTTGCTCATATTTACCTAGGTCTTCTGCTGACAGGGTGTGCTTCTTGATGGCAGAGTTCTTGAACACAGATGTTTTCAGACTTTTTTTTCAAATGAATTTGTAGATTGCTGATTGTTTGGCAAGATATGTTTTGTGTTTTGTAAAAGGCTATACATGTAGAGGCCGTTTCAAGCCATTGTTATGTAACAAAATTGGGTTGTTGAAAACTTGAATTATACTGTAAGAATTATATCTGACCCTCAAAGACAACCGGTAAGTATCAACAGCTGATCAGAGGAAACAGAAGAGCCTACATACTGTGTACAAATTGAGTGTATAATCTTTTTTAATCACTTAATGTCTATCACACCACATCTGTTTTTATCTTTTCGAGTGAAGTCTGACCAGTGCATAGGGCTAATGAGCAGGTCAGACATTGCATGAGACCCTGGTCTTAAGTGCTTTCATCTTAGTCATGAAGTCATGTATCCATCAGCTGCGCAGTGTGGTCTCAAAACTTAGCAGATATGATATAGAGTATATGAACTAGTCCACACATGGTGACACCTGTTTGATGGAACTGATAGTTAAAAACTGTCTTGAGATTTTTTTTTCACATTTGACATTATTATAAAGTACTCGCACGTTGGAAATGGAGCAGAAAAACTGTATCTTTGTTCTGCAAAGAATCAGATGTTTATATGCTTGTTTGTCTTTAATGATTACTCGTTTAGAAAAGACAGACTATGCCATACATTTGTCACTGTGTGCATGTATTTCTCTGTGTGTAGCACCACCATCCTACGAGGAGTGCGTGTTTGGTCACATGGCCATACAGCGGGGAGAATGTGGATAACGAAGAGGTGAACGAGGACAACGAGACCCTGCAGCAGCGACGACGGGAGTTCCGCCGTATGCCCAGCTACCCGTACTACAACATGGTTGGTGCCTCCACCTCAACGGCGGAACATCACCTCCATCCCCCTCTGCCCCTACTACCACCCAGCCTGCTTCCCTTCCAGGCCCTGAGCCACCAGCGCCCCCTACCCCCTCTTCCCAGCCCCCACCACCCAGCTACGATTCTCTAGGACAGACATAGACAGCAGGTTGGAATTCTGTCCACAAGAGTCATAGAGAAATATACATAGTGCTGGAAGTATGTGAGAGCCACTACAGATTCACACTAGGTGCAGGAGAGATGCTGCATCCCATAAAGGACAGTACAGACGCAGACAGCGTGATTTATTTCTGTCTGTAGGTGCTGAGGAGACGTTCCAGTTTAGGGAGTTATGTGCAGACGCAAACTGCACGGTATATGTTTGTCTGCAGATGTCGAGGAGAGATGATCATATAGGACTGTGTACTGACTTAAAATGATTTAGTTCTGTGTGGGGATGGAAAGGAGGATACGAACTAATGCAGAACAGAGCACAGCCATAAACTGCATGGTTTAATTCCATCTGTGGATAAAGGTGAGGAATGTACCCATTTAGGAAAGGGTGCAGACACAGACAGAATAGTTCATTTTCTGTCTGTCAGTATTGAGGAGACATGTTACCAGTTTAGGACTATGTGTGCAGACTGCATTGTGTATTTCTGTCTGCAGGTTGAGAGGAGAGAGAGATACGCCCATTAGGGATGTCTGTGGGGGAGGGGGGGGGGTGCAAAACTACTAAAGCAGAAAACATGCTGGGAGATGTGTGTCGATTCATCAAGTGTACGGCAGGCAGACACGAGGGTTTTTTTTTTTTTTTTTTCTTTTTTTTTTTTTCTTTTTTTTTTTTTTTTTTTTTTTTTTTTTTTTTTTGGCAAGAGTGATGGAGAAATGTACAAATTGTGATATGTGGGAGAGAGGCGTGCAATTCAAGAAGTGTTCAGACATTCAGAGATAAGTTGGTGCAGTTTCTTCTGCGAGCGTGCCCTGATCAAGCGTCTGTTGAGGGAATTCAATGGTAAACGTGTACTGAGGAAGGCACTTATTGAAGAGGTGCGCTGTAGAGGCGCAACAAGTCGAGGAGTAAGCATGACAAACACAGAAATGTGTCGGTTGCTGTGAGCTCTCATGGACACCAGTCACAGCATTTGAGAGATGCGGGCTGTACGGTGTTAACAGCTGAGTGGTGTGGACAGCTCGGTGTGTGTTAAAAGCTGCGTTGTGTTAACAGCTGTGCGGCGTTGTTGACGGCTGTGTGTGTTGACAGCTGTGTGGTGTTCAAAGCTGTGTTGTGGTAACAGCTGTGTGGTGTTCGAAGCTGTATTGTAACAGCTGTGTGGTGTTCAAAGCTGTATTGTAACAGCTGTGTGGTGTTCGAAGCTGTATTGTAACAGCTGTGTGGTGTTCAAAGCTGTATTGTGGTAACAGCTGCGTGGTGTTCGAAGCTGTAATGTAACAGCTGTGTGGTGTTGATAGCTGTGTGGAGTTGACAGCTGTGGCATGTTAACAGCTGTCGGGTGTTGATAGCTGTGGCATGCTAACGGCTGTGTGGGGGTTGACAGTTACAGGATGTTAACAGTCATGTGGTGTTAACAGCTGTGGAGTGTGGTAGCTGTGGCATGTTAACAGGTGTGTGGGGTTGACAGATGTGGCATGTTAACAGCTTGTGGGGTTGACAGCTATAGGAGGTTAACAGTCATGTGATGTTAACAGGTGTGGGGGGGTGGGGGGGGGTGTGGTGGTTTGACAGCCGTGGCATGTTAACAGCTGTGGGGGGTTGACAGCTGTGTGGGGGTGTTAACGGTCATATATGGTGTTAACAACTTGTGGGGTTGACAGCTATAGGATGTTAACAGTCATGGGGGGGTGGGGGGCTATAGGATGTTTTTAGTCATGCGGTGTTAACAGCTGTATGGGGTTGACAGCTGTGTGGGGTTGACAGTTGTGTGGGGTTGACAGTTGTGTGGGGTTGACAGCTATGGGATGTTAACATGCACGTGGTGTAAACAGCTGTGTGCGGAGTTGACAGCTGTGGCAGGTTAATATTCATGTGGTGTTAACAGGTGTGTGGGTGGGGGGGGGGGGTGGGTTGACAGCTATGGGATGTTAACAGGCATATGGTGTAAACAGCTGTGTGAGGTTGACAGCTGTGACATGTAAACAGCTGAGTGGCGTTGACGGCTGTGTAAGGGTGGAGGAGGAGTGTGGTGTTGACTGCTGCGTGCGTGGTGTTTAAGCAGTGTGCCATGTTGACGGCTGTGTGGAGTCCACAGCTGGAGCAGAGGGAAGGCATCTCTCCTCTGATTCCCGACATCTGTTGCATCGCAGCTGGATCGGTGTTGACGTCCAGATGAAAGATAATGCAACTCGCATAACACACGCATTCATGTGTGCATTTGTACACACTGGATGCAGCGAATGTTCGCAAATATCCCCTTCCCCTTACCTCCACCTTATTCCCTCACCCTCTCCCCTCCTCAAGCTTACTGACTTTGTGGTCCACATGTGTCATTTATGTGCCTCACACCCCCCCTTTTGCCTTTGAAACATTGAAGTGATCTTTATGAACAGGAGCCGGGACTAGAAGCTTTGGTGTCAGTGAGTGAAGGATTGGTGGGTAGTCTGTGGGCGGGCAGTCTCTGTGTAAATTGTCTGGAGACAGTGCTTGGCTTGAGCCCCCGTGGATAATTTGATTTTTGTTTCGAAGGAGATGTTGATGATGATTTCCATCATGTTGGGCAAGTGAACAAATTGGGTCATTGATCATGCAAGCAAAGGAACCACAATCAATCAGCAAATGCTCTCTGCTCCCCTCCCCCTCTACTCCGCTGCCCTCTCTCCTCCCCCACTCCCCACTCCTACCTGTTCACTTTTCAGTGTCTTCATTACTTTTTAATGTGTCTTATATTTTCTATACTTTTGTGTGAATTTTCGAGATTCAAACAAAGCTGAGGAGCAGACATGTATTGTCACACATCTGCAAATTACGTGCCAGAGATGTAATCATGTATGTGATTAAATTGTGCTAGCTATTAGATTGCTATGGTTTAACACATCATAGATAGAGTAGGTAGTGTATATACTTTTGCAAGGAGGAAAAAGCTTCTTTAGATCTAATCTTGAAGGGTTCTGAGCTTTTAGGATGGAAAAGTTTGAGTAATTTCAGAAAAAAAAAAACCCAACCATATGATTTCTTTTCATCTTCATTTTACGTCTGTCTAGGTTATATTTCCATCCGCATCTGTCAGTTTGTCTGTCAGTCTGTCAGCACAGCAAGTGTGTGCAAAGGTGACTGGGCTGATTTTTAATAAAACATGGTGGAAATGTGGAATGTGCTGGGGAAGGAGCCTGTTAACTTTTGGTACGGGTCTGTGGAGCGCATGTGGATCAGAGGGTGGATTCAGGCTCAGTCTGACTGTGGCAGGGGTCTGCGCTCTCCCCTTCTAGTTTAGGATGGAGTAGAACTCTTTGTTTTGTGTATTTTCGTTGTTGTTGCTATTTTTCTTTCTTTCTTTCTTTGCTTTTTTTAAAATTTTTTTTTTTTTTTTTGGTCTTAGACAGGGAATGTCATTTTACATTGAGAGTCGAACTCTGTTTTTGAGGAGGGGGTGGGTGGGGGGGGGGTTTGTTTTGTTTGTTTGTATGCTAGTTTTTCTTCAATTGAGGAATGTCACAGAGAGTTTTATGTGTTCTGTGGAAGATGGCAAGTGGGATGAGGGGAGTGTCCAAGTAATCTTTTTACATGTAAGTGTGTGTGTGTGTGTGTGTGTGTGTGTGTGTGTGTGTGTGTGTGTGTGTGTGTGTGTGTGTGTGTGTGTGTGTGTGTGTGTTCGCATGTATTTCAATATGTATGTGTAAAAGTGTGTGTGGTCAGTGGAAAGGGGGGGGGGGGGGGGGGGGGGGGGGCATGATGGAGATGGAGAGGAGGACCAGAGGAGGGGTGAGTGGGTGGAGGGAAGATAGGTGTGGGTGAACCTCTGTATGTAAGTGTGACGTGTGTGGATGTTTTAGCTGTGTATGATTCTATGCATATGCACAAGAAAGTTTGTTGCTTGCTTTGAGTGTGTGTGTGTGTGTGTGTGTGTGAATCTGTGTGTGTGTGTGTGACTCTGTGTGTGTGTGTGTGTGTGTGTGTGTGTGTGACTCTGTGTGTGTGTGTGTGTGTGTGTGACTCTGTGTGTGTGAGAGAGTGTGTGTGTGTGTGTGTGTGTGTGTGTGTATGTGTGTGTAAGAGAGAGAGACAGACAGACAGAAAGAGAGAGAGAGAGAGACAGACAGAAGAGAGTCTCGGGGTGGTGGAGAGTAAGTAGATGGAGTGTCTTGTACATATAACCAGTCCACCGCCATGTTTGAGAGATGGCAAGACCAGAAGGGCAGTGTTCAAAAAAACCCTGTGCCTCAACTGCCTGGGTGAGCTGCAACAGTGATTGTTGCAGAGCAATTAGACAAGAAAGCTCCTAACATACAGCAGGAGGTAGTAACAGGGCTTTTTGTACAATGCTTTGACGCGACAGTTCCTCTTAACTGTGAGTTAGAATAGAGATTTTTGTACAACGATTGGACGTGACCGCTCCTTTTAACTGTGTGAGTTTGTATCGGAACATTTGAACAATGACTAGACATGACAGTTCATGACAACTGCATGAGTTAGTATGTGGCATTCAAAGAATGGGTTGATGTGATAGTTTATGTTTAAAAACTATATGTGTTTTAAGTGTGTACAGTGGCTTTTTGTAAAAAAAAAAAAAGAATGGATATGACAGTTTATTTGAACAATGTGAGCTTATGTGATGGTTTGTATTTGAACTGTGCAGGCTATTATAATGGTTTCTATTTGAACTATGTGGGTTAGTATTACCGTTTTTAAGGAATGAGTGGATATGACTCTTTTCTTTTAACTATGTGAGTCAGTATAATGGTTTTTGAAGAATGAATGGATATGAAAGTTTATTTGAAGTGTATGAGATGGGTTAAAAAAAAAATCATGTAAACAATTGGAGCTTACAGGTGCACAAAAAGAGGACAGTGTGCAAAATCGATACATCAGCAGCTTTTCTGTAAGTCTAGCCCATAAACATTTGTTAAAACAAAACAAAATGGAGAAAAAGGAAAAAAAAAGAAATCTGACATATGCATCAAAGAAAAAAAGCATATTAGTAAAATACAGCTTTTAACTTAGTTGATTTTTTCATGTGTACAAGAATTTTTTTTTCTTTGTTTCCTCCTTTATTGAACTGTTATACTACTAACTTTGGAGGGGTGACAAAAAACAAAAACAAAACAAAACAAACAACAACAACAACAAAAATCATCACAACTTACTTTCTTCTCCTTAGTCTTTCCATCATATCTAAATAATCTTCACTGTGAGACATTATCCAGTCAACTGAATTTAACATCACAAAGCCATGATTTGTAAGTTTGGGAGAACAAAAAACCTTAGGAAACTATAGTCAGTTTATATGATGGGCAGTTGATCTGTATGGATACCAATTATGATTAAACTCTGCTAAATTATAGTTAATTATAGCAGTATGTTCTTCAATCTTGTATCTAATACTAAGTTGTCGTAGGAAAGAAAATAAATCGGGAATGTGTTTTTTCTATTTTACATCGATAGATATACATGTTTGCAAACATTATTATAAACTTAAGGCAGAATCTATTTTAAAGTTTTCATCCACACCACCAATTGCCAGTTTATATGAAATTCCTGTATTATGAGTGTGTTCATATTTTTCTAGCAATAAACTTTCAACAGATTTCCAGAAAACTTGTATATGTTAGCAGACACATAAGAAAACGTTGAATGGCATCTCATTCATCATTACAAAATGAACATTGAACTGTCTCAGTTACACCCATTGCATTCAAAACAATAATAGTCACAATAATTCAATGGATAATTCTTATTTGTAGCCACTTAAGTTTCACATCTCTGATTTACTGATTCAAAGAGAAAAAGCCTTTCTCCAGGAAATGTGCAAATTCATTTTTGCTGACCACTTTGAACAGCACTTAGGTTTATTATTGTCAAGTGTGTAGTACTCATAATATCCTTTTGCACCTTTATTTGAATTAGTTATGATTTTTGTGTTAGGCATACCTTGAGTGAAATTAGTATTATCACTTATCTGAATTCCACATTTTTTAATATATGTTTTTATTGAAGAAATCCACCCATTGTCTGTAATAAAATTTACTGGTAAATGTGTTTGGGCTATAAATTCTTCATGCTTGAAAAATTCCCCATTATCATTCAGAAGATGCCTGATGGAGTATATCTCTTTCTCTATTATCCTATTTTGCTAATAACAGCGTTTCCTACTGTTATATTTTCATTATAAAAAATCAGTTCATTGAGTAGATCACAAAGACGTTTTTGCATAGTACTGAGGCAAAAAGTTCTATATGCTCGAAAAGTATGATTCCAGAAGAGGTTAGTATTTGTAGAATTTAAAGCATATGTTGATCCATAACATTCCAAGGTTCTAAGAAAAGGATACATTTCGAGTGCAATATTTATCCGTTTATGATTTGTTGTTTTATATTTTCTGAGCCATGAAAGTTAAGGGCATATATATACTTTATAATATCAGGTATGTTCAAACCGCCTTGTTGCATACTTTTTATTGTCGTTTTCTACTAATTTTCTTACATTTTCCATTCCAAAGAAATTGAAAACATAGTTTTTGGAGAGTTTTGTATGAAGTTGTCAGGTGGATCTGGGCGACACGATCCGAAGATGTATAAGTTTCGATAGAATTAAAGATTTTAAGATAGCCGCTCTCCCAATCGGTATGTAATGGTTCGTTGTGTTCAGATTTTAGATAGCGCTTTCACTTCTGCCAATTTTTCATCATGGTTTATGGTTTCACACATTGTTCCAATCCTGAGTAAACCAAATTCCCTTGATTTTGAACTTAAGGGGATTCCATATCATTTTCATATGGGGGCAGTATACCCTTTTTGATGTTTTCTTACTTCCAAGCCAAATTGCCTGTGTTTTGTCATCATTCAGACACAGACCGAATTGTGTGAGTTAATTTAATGGCTTTTAAAGCAGGATTACAAATTCCAATGTGATTTTAGTTGTCCTGCAGGTATGTAGATAAACAAAAAAAATCAACCCCCCCCCCCCCCCCCCCCCCCCCCCCCCCCTCCAAATTCTGGTGGTCCTCTCTTAGTTACTACAAAAAAGTAACTATCGGTAGAGCAGACATAGTCCAGTGATAGCATATATAGAGAGAAATACAATATGAATGATATATCAGTTCAATAGGGTTATGATTGGAAATTGTGTTTCAGAGTGTACAAGAAAAGAAAATGTCAGGTGACCACCATTCACACACTCTTAGACTGAATTGAAATAACAAAATCTCTGCCTGTCTCCGCTTCATATCTACATGCATCTAAAAACAAAACTTTATGGAATAGGTCTGTCATTTTCACACTGAGCAAGCAGACTGTTTGCATGCTGCTGACATGTTTGATATTAGAAACACACCTTGCCTATCAAGACAACACTTTGCTTCAGTTCTGTTTTGAGAAAAACCCAAGGAGGAGGGGAAGGCAGAGGGAGGGTAGAGAGGTGTAGTGAAGGTGTGGAAGTGGAAAGAGAAAGTTAGTTTATGATCGATTCGCGATGAAGCTTGCTTCTCAGCTCTTCTGGCACTGACGCCATCGAAACTTGACAGACAGATGGACGGAGAAATCTCCACTAGTGTGCTGGAAGATGGCTTGTTACAGGACAGTCAGAGGGGTGGATGTTTTGAGCTCTGTGAAGAGTGAGTGGACGTGAAAGTTCTCTGAGTGCGAGTGAGTGTAGTGGCTTTTAACTCTTTCAGTCCTGACCAGGAAATTGGCTGTGAGCCTTCCCAGCCTGACAGGTTTTGGCTGTCCAGTGGAAGATCAGGGATGCTGCTTTCAAGCTGCCGTAAGTGTGGATTGACGCTTGAAAATGGTGAAAAGGCACGCAGTTTCAGATGGTGATATTTCAGTAACATGTTGAATGTTCATTATGTATGAATCATCCAGTCAGACATGGTTCCTTGAGAAACAGAGGCAGAAAAAACAGACCCCCGTTGCTCTATCAATAATTACCATTCCAGCAGGTTGTTGAAGTACATTTGTGATGAAATAAACAGCAAAAGAAAACCACCTTTGTCTATATTGTAGTTAGATATATATTTTTGCAACTATTAACCTTATATGGCTTTTGAATCTGTATACTTTACCGTAAAATTTCCGAGATCATCCGCTATGTTATCATCAAAAACTGGCCTCACTGCAACATTATTTCTTTGCTCATTGTGTCTGAAAGAAAAGTAATGAGGGGGAAAAACTCACGAAATGATTCAAAATTCCTTAACCAAAGCAGCTAATGAAAAGAGAAGGAAAAATAACTTCACAAACTTTTCCCTGTATTTCATCCTTTATGCATGAAATGATGGTTGAAGGAGGTCGATTTGAACTGAGGCTGACTCAGCCTGACCCGTTGTCATATGCCTTTGTTCAAGAGTTAACACAGAGGCATACAATTTTGTCACAATTCTGCAGGACAGCACTGTAATGTTTGAATTTTTATTGTGATCGTGCTCTTTGCTTGGTGATTAGACTGTCATGGTGATCATGCTTATTGTTTGCTTATGAAACTGAGTTCGGCTTTATCTGATTATGAATCGTAAAAATGTAAGACATACTTAGAACTTGATGAACAAACGTTCATGTATTTTATATATGTTTGAACAGATGTGACATGCGCATGCATGTACATATATGTGCATATATGCAGAGATACACACACTCAAGCACATATGTGTGCTTGTGTACACACACACACTCAAACACACACACACACACACACACACACACACACACACACACACACACACACACAACACACACACAGTGCACACATGCATACATATGCACACACACACAAGCATGCGCACACATACACAGACACACTGTTTGTGGACACTTGCATGTAGGAGAGAGAGAGAGAGAGAGAGAGAGAGAAGAAATAAGTGAGTTTGTTTGTTTTTGCTTTCATTGTTTTGAACGTCATTTATTCTGCTTGAAGAAGACCCATAAGCTGAAACGTGTAATGTCTGGGGTTTTTTTTTTTTCATTTGTTTGTTTTTCGTTGTTTTGCAGATCAGGAATTCCATTTTACCTTTCTCATTGCAAACTGAAGACCAGAAGTGCGAATATAGTTTTACTGTGAATGGCTTTGCTGATTATACCACCTGAGAAGAAACATCAGAGATTAAACTTCGATTTGGGGGATGTATGTTTGTTTGATTTAGGGGTTTTTTTTCTAACATGAGGGTAGGTTAGGAATAAAATGGAATTCCTCCCCAAAGACATGAATGTCACAACTATGCTTTACAGATCAACAATTTTCATGGTCAGTACAATGCCATTGTTCTTCTTTAATTTCAACAACATTTAAAGCAGATTGATTGGAATATCTGATGTATTTTACATTCTTACCAATATGTTTCTTGACAATAAGAATTTTACATTCTTACCAATATGTTTCTTGACAAAAGACATAAAACTAGTGTTTCATTCTAAATCTGTTAGCCAATCATGTTTTATAATTATACTTAAGAGCAAGCTTTCCATTTTTTTGTGTGAAGTGTATCTTAACAAGAGAAGTGTTGTGATCCCGAACTTTGTGCTGTCAAAGCCAGACATCAACTTAATTATATAAACAATGCTTGTTTGTTTGTTTGTTTGTTTTTGCATGAATGGAAGGGGACAGAAGGTAGGTGGGAGGGTCAACCGTTCATCCTCCACCCCACCCAGTGTCCCTGTCCTCCCCCCCCGTGCCCCCCACTCCTACTCTCTGACCCTTTTGAACACCTTTGGATGAGTGAATTTTTAGTGAATCAAATCGCTGCACAAATGATTAGAACCTGTTCAGGCAGAACCTTTGGGTTGAGACTGCCATACTTGTTGACATGGGGAGCAAGAGGTAGAGATACCGTATGTAAAGCACTGAAATAGATGGGGAGCCCTGCTTCAGTGTATGAAATGGTGCAGTTAGGGAAAACAACAACAAAACAAAACAAACCAGAACAACATGCTGGATGTGTGTAATCACCACCTTGCTGGTTGTGTGTGTTTTTAGACATCTTCTATCACAAGGCAGTTGACATCTGCATAATCTGTCTCCCTAGTCTCTCTTTCTCTCTCTGTGTCTGTCTGTCTGTCTGTCTGTCTCTCTCTCTCTCTCTCTCTCTCTCTCTCTCTCTCTCTCTCTCTCTCTCTCTCTTTTCGCTCTTTTCTCCTCCTTTTCTCTGTCTGGCTCCTCTGTCTCCTCCTCCTCTCTCTCTCTCTTTCTCTCTCATTCCTTCTCTCTCTCTCTCCCTCTCCCTCCCTAACCTCTCTCTCTCTCTCTCTCTCTCTCTCCCCCCCCCCTCCCTCCTTCCCTTTCTTTGTCTGTCTGTCAGTCTGTCTGTCCCCGTCCTCAAGCTCTAAGCATTGAACAATCCACACCTTCGTTTACACTACAGGCTGCCTACACGGGTACAGCTGAACAAAGAGTTGTCTGCTAGTGCAGATCATCTCCTGTGTCATTCAGTTGAACAGTCAATGACAGTTTTCAGCTCGTTCCTTCCATCATTCATGGAGGATGCATGTTATGAGTATGTATGCGTCACCCATGGATACTAGAGTCCAAACCATGTTTAGCCTTAAGAGACATGGGTACTCTTATGTTACCATATGCATGCTAGATAATCGTTCAAAATTTTATGTTACAGTTCCTTGAGACTTAAAAGTAGGTTGGTTGTTAAACCTGTGGATTGTGTCTTTCTGACACAAAATGGTCAAGAACTGGAAGACACAGACTACACTTAGTCCTAGGGTCAGTTGAACTGTTTTTGCTCCTCTTTGCAGCAGTGAATTTTGAAAAGCGATGATTATGATTTACTGGAATGGTCATGAGTTATTTGGAATGTTGGAAAATACACACATGGAGATAGAGATGTTATGTAAAATAACATGCACGGTCTTTCCAACAAAATTGTTTATGAAATCTGTTTTTGAGATAGTTTTCGTAAAGGCCAGATGAGTGCTACAAATTCTGAAGTCAGTCGGTTACATAAAGGCTAGGTGAGTGCTACACATTCTGAAGTCAGTCGGTTACGTAAAGGCCAGGTGAGTGCTACACATTCTGAAGTCCATCGGCTACTACATAAAGGCCAGGTGAGTGCTACACATTCTGAAGTCAGTCAGTTACATAAAGGCCAGGTGAGTGCTACACATTCTGAAGTCAGTCAGTTACATAAAGGCCAGGTGAGTGCTACACATTCTGAAGTCAGTCGGTTACGTAAAGGCCAGGTGAGTGCTACACATTCTGAAGTCAGTCGGTTACGTAAAGGCCAGGTAAGGTGCTACACATTCTGAAGTCAGTCTGTCACATAAAGGCCAGGTAAGTGCTACACATTCTGAAGTCAGTTGGTTACATAAAGGCCAGGTGAGTGCTACACATTCTGAAGTCAATGTAATGATTAGGGTCAACAGAAAGCATTTTGGTTTGTAAATTATTTGATGTTCCAAATAGAACCAGTTCTGATCTACTCTGCAGAAGTATGGGGTTTGACACATACCAAGACTGAGAGAGTGAAAGCATATGCAGTAATAGTATTCTCATGTCTTCCTCTGCATTCCTGAATCAGATATCCCACTTGGAGATCTGCCATAAAATGTGTTGAACAGCGGGTAAAGCTGACCAGGTTGTCAATGTCCAAGCGGAAAAGAGAACTATATAGAATACCGTTTAGTCAGCATAGTAATGGGAAAGAAAACTGAGTAATGAAATTAACGAATGTATCAACAGTACATAGTTTGACTGGCGTTTGGTTGTGTCAGGCTGTAGGTTATGAAAAAAAAAATGTGTATGGTTTAATGAAAGACTGAATAAAAAAAGACATCAAAACAAACACCCCCCCCCCCCCCCCCCCACCTCACCCATCCCCACCCCCGGATGATTTATTTTCATCCAAGCTGTCATGACACGGTAGAATACAATGATAAGTATTGATGATATTTCTGTCTCAAAATTGCTCTTGGTCCTGGTCATTAGTGATAAAAAAATTCAAGAGGAAGTAAATAAGGGTTTGTTTAAGAATATATATATATGGCTTCATTATGGTAGACAGTAGTCTGTGATCAAAGAACTAGATTAATCAATGACCTGTTTGCAAAGGAGTTTGGGGAATTTTTGTTTATTCTTAAAGTAGGGGAGTCCATGGTCAAATAGAAGCGTTTTTTGCCTTGATGGTTGTGGGTTCGAATCCCTGGTTGGATCAGAATTTTTTTCAGCTCAAAAACCTTCTTTATCCACCCAGCTATAAATGGGTACCTGATTCAGTTCAGGGAAGGTGAAAAGCAGCAGAAGGAGAGGGATGGATGTTGCCTTCCATCAGGATGCGCCCTAGACATGGGGAACCTCTGACAGTTCACTGCGGCTACAGCCTAGAGGCTATGGAAACTTTCAGCTTCAACTTAAAACCTTTGCAAAGCATGAACATGCCAAAAAGTTTTTGGGTTTTGTTTCTTTGACAAAATTTAACCAAGAGATAGATCCATGCAACAATTCATCAAATCTCATGCTGAAATCAAATATTTTTTTCAGTCTGCATTATGCAGACGTTTGACCAAACAGCCCCTTTAAGAAGAGAGTATAGTAATTTAGATGAACACTTTGAAATATTATGATGTTCTGTGACATGGACAAGTTGCATCCTTTTTAAAAACATTGCACAGGATAATGAATTCTTGCATTAATGATGTTGCTGTTTCCTTCCTTTGATGGGCTTTGTAGTTTTTCTCAGTGAAAAATAATGTGTTTTTGTTCTCTCTGTCTGTCCTGTGTCTTGTTTGTTTTAAATTGTTTAGTATTTATTCATGTTGTGGCTTTTTTTTTTTTTTGTCATGAGTTTGTAAATTAGTGGGTGTTTAAAAAAAAAGAAAAGAGTACAAGAAACAAATGGCTGAATTACCTGACAGGGGCAGGCGATAGTGACTGGGAAAGTCTCACGGCTCCACTTTCCGTTATTTGTGTGCATTCAGTGTTTCTTTGAAAATTGTGTGTCTACTCAGGAAGATGAATCTTTACAAAATGTCCATAAAGAAATTAAACTGTAATACTATCCAAAATGTCTTGTATTGTTTACTTTTTTTTTTCATTATAGATAAGTTCAGATGTTTAGAAAATTAAGTGTGTGTAACCTGTTGTAAAAATTTATAGATAAAGTTTGCAAGCGTTCGCCTTTCTCAGCTCTTGTACAGAACTGGTCTGTCAAGAAGTTGTCCGTAAGAGTCTGAGTTTAATGGGATATTAATTTCAACATTCACCATCACCATTGGCACTTGGATTCAAACCTGTCATTAGAAAAACTGTTCAAAGGCTCACACACACACACACACACACGCATGCACGCACGCACGCACGCACGCACGCGCGCGCGCGCGCGCGCGCACGCACACACACACACACACACACACACACACACACACACACACACACACACACACACACACACACACACACACATGCACTGCTTGTCCATGCCAGGAATGAAATCTAACATATGGAACTTCTTACAAATTTTCTTTTCTCTTCGTCTGTCTGCCCATCTCTGTTTCTCTTCGTAGGTCATAGAACTGACACGACAGACATTTTGAGAGTCAGGATTGCTCACAGCTCTCATCGACCCTGAACAACAGGGTAGTGGCTTTATTCCCTCGCTAGTCAGCGCATGTTGTCCATCCAGGACATCTTGGATCTGCCTCTTAGAAGTCCACCCTCCACCATAGAAGTCCACCCTCCACCGTAGAAGTCCACCCTCCACCATAGAAGTCCACCCTCCACCGTAGAAGTCCACCCTCCACCATAGAAGTTCACCCTCCACCATAGAAGTCCACCCTCCACCGTAGAAGTCCACCCTCCACCATAGAAGTCCACCCTCCACCAGAGAAGTCCACCGCCACCGTAGAAGTCTAATCTCCGACCGTATCCCCTAAACCACCTTGGACAGCCAGCCTTGGTGAGATCCAAGACCAGTCTAGGCAAGCTTAGGGTGCTTCAATTTCTTCAACTGCCAGGTGAACATCTTATCCATCAGCATATACACCAACCTGCTGCCTAACAGAGTCAGTTGTTCTTTGTTCCTTCTACGAAGGGGCGGCAGGTAAGGTAGGAAGTGTTGTTGAAGAGGGGATAGAAACTGGCAAGTTCATGCAGCAGGTCACACTGAACTGTGTGTCTGCACACCTGCGTTGTTGTGTTGGTTTAGTTTACCTGGCTAGTCTTTGCCAGACACTTCAGATATCTCCCACCAGGTGGCTGTGGCGAGGCTTTTGGCTGTTGGGAGAACTCAGTGGAGAGTGTTCATGCGCTGCAGACTTTTGTGCAGCATCCACGCTGTAGAGCAGTGTGCACAAACAGTGCTAGATGTCTGGTCTGCCTAGCTTACAGTGTTGCTGTACTTGTATATATTGATTTTTTTTTTCAATTTTTTTTTTTTAATGTGCAAAGAACTTGACAAACAACATCACAATGCAGTTTAATGCTTTGATGATATACAGTGCAAAAAAGTTGTATACTTTGACCCAGTTGTCTCTTTCAGACAATGGTGAATTGTATTCTTTT
>JADBJO010002352.1:300000-302500 GCA_016801955.1 Conus betulinus
TGGAGGATCTGAAAACAACAGCAGCCTTCATCCAACAAACTGGTCTGGAAATATGAGGTCATGATTCTGGAACGCAGAAAAAGAAGAAGAAGAAGAAGCACTAACGGACAGTCACTTTTTGCGCCCAATTTGAGGAGATGAGTGTGTCTCGTGCTTCAAACTTAAAAGAAGAAATATCATATTATTTCCACCAGACACAAGGGACAACAAACTGCGAGATAAAAACACGACGCGTTTCGACCTCTGTGATCTTCTTAAGGTAAACAACATTCAGGACAATGAAAACAAAGAACGAGCAATTACTTGCAATTCTCTAATTGGGCGTGACATGGACGTTGAATAGTGCTTCGTTTTGTATTATTATCTTTTCTAGTGTTTGTCTCGCCTGGAAAAAGAGCAAGGAGGTCGAATTGCGTTGTGTTAGCTTGCAATTGCTATTGTTGTGTTGTTGTTGTTGTTGTTGTTTCCGTTTGACTGCACAGTAATTTTTCTTTCAAATTTGTTTCATTTCCGCCTGCGGCCACCTCACTTTGAAACTAAAAGTTTCGAGTCTGACAAGATCGGGGCGCCCCTTCAGAGTACTAGGATCCTACCGGTGTTCACTTTTCCAGAGAGTGGAAGGAGGAAGGAGGAAGGAGGCTAGCTAACAGTCCACTATCACCGTGACCTCAGGTGATAAGACAGACGTGGATAAAGAAAGATAGATAGGTAATAGTGCTTACAGCCCAGCCCGCCGCAAAGGGTCACTACCAGAGCTATCACCCCTCGTTGGTTTTTATGTAAAACACAACAGACTCATAAATCAGTCCGATTATTACCTCACTCAAGGTCTTCCTCAGGGGGACTTTAATGACAAGAATGAAACAGGTACCCAGTCATCAACTCATGAGAACAAGTCTCAGATATTCTCACTCTCTCTCTCCCCCCCCCCCCCCACCCCCCGCACACACACCTCTCCTTCGCCAACCTCCTTACGCCCATCACATCACAAAAATCACGTATCGCCCATCCCCCTCCCCCAACCGCCCTCCCTCCCCCCCACACCCTCAACCAACCGAACCCTTCAATCTCTCCCCTCTCCCTTCTTCCCCCCCCCCCCCCCCCCCCACCTCTCCACACGTCCCAATCCACCTCTACCCATTTCACCCCCACTCTTGCCGAGATATCCCGTGAAATGACACTTTTTCGTTTTTTTTTTCTCTGCTTCGTGATTAAAGTTCACGGGACACGAGCCTCCTGAGCAGGTAAAATTGAAAATAAAGATAAATCAGGGTGATGCATCCCACACCCAACAACTGTGGAAGTGGAGAGGCATACAGAAAATGTATACAGTCAGCGAACGGGGGACAGCAATCCAAAAGCCAAACACACACACACACACACACACACACACACGAATCTACAATATAGAATAGAAACGAACATGCAGATCATTTCTACTGGCAGCTAATGCATACGCACATGTCTGCGATAGATAGATGCGTGCAGAGTCTACATACTTATATATACCTTTTTGTGCAGGCATAAATCACCACACATTAAAATATAGGAATGAGAAGACTTCCTGTAAACCCAAAGAATGAAAACATTCCCTAAACTGTAAAAACATCAACTGGACAATTGCACATTGAATACCAATGCTCTTTATACATACATACATACATTTTACACCACACACACACACACACACACACACACACACACACACACATATATATATATATATATATATATATATATATATATATAGAGAGAGAGAGAGAGAGAGAGAGAGAGAGAGAGAGTGGTTATTCAGGATTTTAAGCATCAGCTACGTGGAGGCGAACTGGGTGTTGTTGTAACAAACACGCGTTCCCACGTGACAGAACAGAACATGAAAGTTGACCTTCTTTGCCTTAATTAACAGGCCACAGAGCAAGTAGGCGTGGCTACGGAGGGACGAGGTGATGGGAGGGGAAGGGGTTGGGTGATGGGAACGTGATAGTTGTAGGGGTGCGTGGTTTGACTGTAGCAGCGGACTGACCCAATAACACGTTTCATGCCTCATCGCAAGGGAGGTCACTGTGCATAGTACTCTTAAGGTAAGATTTATTGTTAGTGAGAGCTGTCGCTTAACTGAACTTTTCTTTTCATTAAAAAAAAGTATTTTTAAACTATAAATTAATTTTATGGGTAAAAAGCAATGTGTGTGTGTGTGTGTGTGTGTGTGTGTGTGTGTGTGTGTGTGTGTGTGTGTGAGGTGCGCGCGCGCGCGCTTGTGTGTGCTTTTAACAGTGGGTTTACA
Source organism: Conus betulinus (assembly GCA_016801955.1). Taxonomy (NCBI): domain Eukaryota; kingdom Metazoa; phylum Mollusca; class Gastropoda; order Neogastropoda; family Conidae; genus Conus; species Conus betulinus. The sequence continues at coordinate 302,285 of JADBJO010002352.1, forward strand.
AACCTGCCATAATACTGAAAAGTTTGGGCGATTTTCCTGGAAACCCTTTTGTCATGTGTGAAGGCAAAGGTTTTTATGTAAAGAATGTATTGTTATAGATGATTAGAGAGAAAAAGAAAAATTCCAGTTTTGTATGGAAAATTGTGAATATCATAAACGGTAATTTGGTAGTTTTCAGAACGAAGTGACTGAGGGTGGTAAATGAAGCAAAGTTTA
>JADBJO010002352.1:310000-322361 GCA_016801955.1 Conus betulinus
ACCAGTTATCAGCGGAAACGGCCAGCAAAAAAAAGAGAATGCGCGCAAAGTGGCCAGGGCAAAATGTAGTGTATGTAGAATTAATTGGGAACGGCGCCTGTCGGATTGTAACCACCTGAGTGCCGAGCACATCACAAGGGTGATGAATAAGTTATTCACATGGCAAGTTTGTACCCAGGCTCATTTCTGTTTGACTAGCCAAACCCTGTGCATGTGAAAGATACTTCCACGCACAAGTGGGAGAGAGAGAGAGAAGGCGTTGGGGCTGCGGTGGGTGTCGTCATACGTTCTGTATTAGAATTATTAGCATTGGTTATAACATTCTTCGTTAATGTAGAGAACATTCATCAAAGTGTGATCATATCTAACACGGGAAGGGGGGGGGAGGGGGAGGTGAAAACAGAATATACCACCCGCAGGTGAAAATAGAAACACAACACCCAAGTTGAAGGCTTCTCGGGTCAGCTACCACCTCATCACCACATCCTCTTCTCTGGCCTCTCCCCTCTGAGTTCCGACTGTGTCTTTTGCTCACCCTCACCCTATTCCCATCTCTTTCTCTCTCTCTCTCTCTCTCCTCTTTCTCAGTCTCTCCCTCCCCTTTCCGACTCTGTCTCTCTTTTCTTCTCTGGCTCAGCGTGCCTTTCTCCTCGCACCCCCGGACAATCTCTCCTCTCTCTCTCCTCCTCTCTCTCCTCTCCTCTCATCTCTCTCTCCTCTCTCACTCTCTCTCCAACTCTCCGTCTCTCTCTCTGCCCCTCTCTCTCTCGGTTCGTCTCTCATCTCCTCTCTGTCTCTCAAGCGTGCCTTTCCGCGCCCACAATCTCTCTCACCCTCGCCTCTCCTCTCTCCTCCTCCTCCTCTCTCCTCCCTACTCTCTCGTTTCATCGCCAATTCTCCCCCCCCTCTCTCTTCCTCTCTCTCTGTCTCTCCTCTCACCCCTCTGGTCTCTCCGTCTCCTGGGCTCCGTCTCTCCTTCACTCTCTCTTCTCCTCTCCTCCCCATCTCTCCCTCCCTCTCCCCCCTCCTCCTTCTCCCTCTCTCGTCTCCCTCCTCCCCCCCCTCTGCCCCCCGCTCATCTCTCTCCGCTCCTCCCGAATCCTCTCTGCCGCCCTCTCCCTCTCCTCTCCCTCTCTCCCCCCTCTCTCCCCTCAGCCCGCCTCTCTCTCTCCTGCTCTCTGGCTCCTGCTCCCTCCCTCACCTCCTCTCCTCCTCTCTCGACCTCTCACCTCCCTCCTCTCTCTCCCTCTCTCTCTCTCTCTCTGTGTGTCATGCCGTAGAAAGGTACCCGTGATCAATCATGCTGCATATTTTCATTAACTTACAGCCCTTTCCACGTGCAGAACGATTCAAATGCAATCGATACGTAATGAGGACTTAAGGTTTGAGCGCTTCAGCGAAAAAAAAAACGTAGGGCGATCATCTATGCACAGAATTATTGTCAGAGGCTGCGTGTGCCAACGTCATGGTTGTCTGCGGTCAGACCGTTCCAGCTTTGCCCAAAATTCTGAAAATTCGTTCCACGACGACAAAGGTACGATTCCAGAGTCAGTGGGCAAAGTTTGGCATTCTGAAAATCTTGGAGCAGTCGTGATCCTGAAAACAGTGCTGAGAAAAGAAAAAAAAAAATCTCTCGGTCTTTGAGAAACCGTGGGGAATCCATGTCAGGGTCCGGAACAGTGCCGAAGGAGGAAACGCGGCCGAGAAAGACCATTGTCATTTGGTCCGGTCTTTTTATGTCGTTGCAGGGTCTTCCAGTCCTCTGGCCTCGGCCAAACAAGCCTGCACGATTTGTACAACACCGCTCGGTAGGCAAATGAGAACGCTCTTTGAGAGCTGACGATGAGAGAAATGGGATAACAACATCTGTAGTGTTACTTGTCATCAGAAAAAAAAACAACCACCTGTGACAGGACACATATGACAACATCTGAGAGAGGTTGAGTATGAAGGACGCAAAATGGGGCATGAGGCTAAGGTGGAGGTGCTGTTTCAATAACGATGGCGAGCGTGTCCATTGACAGGCAAGCGCTGGCAGGCAGGCAGTGAGACATGCAGAGAGAGAGAGAGAGAGAGAGAGAGAGAGTAAAAGATAGAAAATATATTTCTCTCTCTCTCTCTCTCTCTTATTTCTCTCTCTCTCTCTCTCTCTCTCACACACACACACACACACACACACACACACACACACACACACACACACACACACACACACACACAACACACACACACACCATGAAAATATTCGCACACATACAAACACGCCTACCTATACCTATACAAGTATAGCCTACTACATAACATCACAATACTAAATAATAAAAACATTTAAAACCAAATTATAGTAAAAAGGCCGATGGGCCTTTCAATATACTTCGACCCATGCCACACACTTTTAAGTAAAGTGATTGATTGTATAATACAGAATCAGCAGATAATCTACTGTCTAAAATCCACTGCCTGTCAAAATATAACATTCAGAATCTGGCAGTTGAAATGATGTGTGTAAAGATAATAGAAAAAACAAACCACACACACACACACACACACACACACACACACACACACACACAGAGAGAGAACATTCTTAGAGCATTTTGTTAATAGGAAAAACAGTGAACACAGGATAGATCCAACATGCCACCTAAAGAAGAAAACCGTTTGGGGCCGTTATAGCCGTTAGTAACGGCTATTCTGGTAAAATAAAACATCGGGCATCATTCGTGACCCATAATGACCATGCCTGCAAATTTTCAGAAAGATCGGCCTTGAAGTTTGGTCTGGAGCGAGTGGAAACACATTTTGACCACAGACACACACACAGACACACAGACAGCATTTTTTTTTCGTTCCCATTGTAAAGTACTCCTTGTTCTATAATAACTGGGAGTACAACAACAAAAGGTGATGCGTTTTCACCAAACTGTAAACTTCTAGATTAACGACGACTCCGCCACCTACCGAGTTGGCTTTAACCTCACAGAAGTCTGCTTCGCTCGCTCTCAGTCCGACACAATCAGTCGTTCACTTCAACGCATCCAGTCCGCCTCCGGTGACACTAGGGCTATGCACACTGGTGAATTAATGAATTGCTGCCACCCTAAGGTGGTTCACCACTCTGCCACCCTAAAGGTGGTTCACCACTCTGCCACCCTAAGGTGGTTTTCACCACTCTGCCACCCTAAGGTGGTTCACCACACACGAAATTTGATGCCCTACTCTGTAATGTTCAACATCCCACTATACACATACCTCCCCCCCCCCCCCCCCCCCCCCCCCCCCCCCCCCCCCGGTCCTTTTTCTTTCATTCTTTCTTCTTTTCTCTTCTCTCTTCTGCCCATTCACGCTACGGCACTTTCTCCTTACGCACCTGACGGTGATGCATAGAATCCCCTCCTACCTACCGTCATGCTGGACAGCAACGTTGCTCTCAGACTGTGTCGCTGAGCTGCCTGGTCGTTCCCCTCCCTCCACCCGAGCCGAGGAATGCAGACCCGGACTCCCAAGTTGAACAGGTGAACCCCGAAGTTCCACAGCTTGCAACCGCAGCGTCTCCAGTGGTCAGTGGGCATTGCGTGAGGCTACCAGAAGCACATACCCCCAGGCCCAATCCTGCTGTTGACTATCTGAAGACAGAAGAGGAGAAATGGGACTGCCCCCAGTGGTGGTGGCTCATTCATGCTGTCATGAGACAAATCCGGCAGCAATCGAGGTGTGCCTCTACTCAGCAGCTATCGGTGGAGATGGGACCGGCGGCACAACAGGCTCAAACCGAGCAAAGAATATTGAACACGTCTGGAATTTGAAAACTACACTGGGGCCAACAGAAATGCAACTCTGAATTTTGGTGACACTGACCAACTCTCCAGGAAAATAAACTGTCATGTTTTTTGTTTGTTTGTTTTTTTGGTAGGGTAATATGTTTTGATAGATCTCGTGGACCTTCTTGCTCTGACTGAGACTGGGACAGATCGTTTGCTTGTCCTGATGCAGGTTCAACTGTGAATCTGATCCTTGTCAGGACCAAACCCACCAGGTCCCACACGTCTGACACAAGCTCCCGAAATTCCCTGACTGAAGAAAGGGGAAACGTGAATAATCAGTCTAGAGAAACCACCAACAACTGGTTTTGCCGCAGAGGCATTTCAGGGACATGAAGAAAGTTAAAAGTATTGAACAGCCAAATTGAAGTGACGAAATCTTGACCTGTTGTTCTTTCTCAGACAGAAGAATAACAAACAAACAAATAAACAAGGGGTTATAAACATACAGTGGCGAAAGAGGTGCAGGGGAACAAGGTCCGCGGTCATTACGAAAATGACTCAATCAGGCGAAGGTGTGATGAAGGAAGGAGGAGAAGAACAGGAGAGGTGGGATGACAGAGAACTGTGGAAATATGAGTATCAATCCCTCACCGACAGCAGCAAAAGGAACAGTTAGTTTCGGATTGTGAACTGAACCTTTTGTGGTCCGAGCCAGAAGTCGGGTTTTCATCTCCTGGCAGAAGACTCCTCTCCAGTGGTCCCAGTCCTTCAGGCCGATCCACGTATGTGGTATCTAACTTCAACACATCTATGAATTTTGTTTGTGGCATTTCCAACAACACGGGGATAGGTGGGGTGGGGAGGGGGCGGGGTAGGGGGGCAACATTACGATTGAATGGAACTCTCCTCATTTACTTACAACTCTCGCTCTCTCTCTATCTCTCTAGTCCACACCACTCTCACCTCCCTCATCTCAAACCGCTCGCATCTATCACACCAACGTCCACACAGGCAATGTGGTCATTTCGCACGTCCCTCCACCTCCACTCTGCTCTCGCCTCTCTCCTCTTTCTGGTCCGATCGCTCCCTACGATTCCTATGGACTCTCTTCAGTCACAGATAGCACTCTCCCTCTCCCTCCTCGTCCTCGTCGATCAATCTGTCTTCGTCTCTCTCCCTCATTGACTTGTTGTAATCTTGGGAATCACTCTGATCTCTCTCTCCCCTCTCCACTGTCGGGATCACTCAGTTCTCTCTGCTCCATGGTTCTGCCTCACACACACATCTTTTTTCACACACACACACACACACCCACACACACACGAGCACACCACACACAAACCGCACAACACACATGCGCGCGCATACACACGATAGAAATTCACACATCCTGCATCCCACTTAAAATAATCCACATCCCACTTTGACTAGTATACTTCCCTTATATGGTTCATATGTTGCAGAAATTGCTACGTTTTAAGAGTTTTCGCAAGGGCTCACAGATTGCAAAGATTGTAGTCAATTTTTTTTTTATAAGGTCAACAAATTGTTTTGTAGTACCTCGTATAAAGGTATTTGACTTATGTAAATGGAGCATGACTTCAGATGTGGGGTTTAAAAGACAAAAGTCTGTCTGTGGATGATAAGTTTAAATGTGGGGGGTTGGTTTTTTTTGTCGGTCGCTTTTTTTTTTGGAGGTCTTTTGTTGCTTTTTTTCCTTTTTTGGTTTACAACTGGGGTGTCTAGATATCACTCCAAGGCTAGTGCGTAAAGACATTAAATGAAACCACTCCTGAACTCTGAACTGAGTCAGGCCATTCAGTGGAGGGGATGTGAGAGGTCAAGCAGGGTTTCCTCTGGGGTGTCTCAGTAAGCCATCTATTTTCACCTAGTGACTTCCTCCTGCCTGTGAGTTTGCTTGGCGTTCCAAGAGTTTTGGCAACTGCCCCGGAACAAAACGCAAGACTTTTCCTTCTAATATTACCGACCCTAACAGTCTTTAAAAACTGATGTTACTCCGACTGGGTAAGAGCATCATAAAGGCTGGTAAAAGTGGAGTCACCGACAAGCCATGTGACTTGCGTCTGTTCTGACCACAAAAGACAAAGTCAAATATGTCAGTCTTAGAATACGAAGGAAAACTTGGCGTAACTCTTTTCAACTTGTCTGGGGTCGCTCGTTCAGTCATCTGTTCACGCATTTGCTGTCTTTCCCCCTGCACCTCTGCTTTAGATCGGCAGGAATAGAAGCAAAGCGGTGAAGAAACTTGCTTGCTTCTCCTCCTGGGGTTCAGGAACTCACTCCGTGGAATCCTGAAAACACTTTTGAAGGACTAACTGTGAGCTTTGCCCTTCAGAGCTTCTATTTAAATATTCCTTCATACTTCTTTTTTCGGGAACCAAGATGCTTTGCAACTGAGATGTCATGGAAATTTAAACGCCAAGGTTATTCCAAGTTCAACTTCCTTGTGTGAGCTGCTGTCTCAAATAAAAATGGCTTATTGCACGCACTGATACACAGTTGTAAATGGCGCTTGAAGAAGCCGTCTTTTCTCTTTGTCTTCAGCTTTAACTGACGCTTGTCAATTTTCCGTTGGTCAAATCGAGTTTTGAGAAGTACAATACTTTGCCCAGTCGACAAAGTAACTCGTCAACGACAGAAATGCGGTTCCTTGCGCAAAAATACGGTGACTTTATTCAGTGTCTGAAAATCAAGAGAAAATCTGGAACTTCTGCCTTTTTGTCACTTAAGTTAGCAGACTGCGAGGATCAATTGACAAGTTTTGACTTTTTGTTTTCAACAGTGATATGGGACACACGAAGGGAAGGGTAATTAGGTCTTAACTAGACAAGTCCATTGGGATGTTATATTTATCTTATTGTTGACATCTATTTTTGCTCTTCCTGGAGAATTGGTGAGAAATCTGCTTGAATTCACAGAAGTACGTCTTTCAGGTTTTTTTTTTTTTTTTTTTTTTTTCGGCGGCAATCAAAATGTCATCAATTTGAACAATGATGCAGTCTCTTTGGGGCATGAAGTGAAAACAAAGGTACAACATACAAATCACCAGAAATGACGCAATCGTGCTGGAATGTCATCATAACCAACATTTTTGGTTTTCCAATAGATCAGACATCAGTGGGGACCCACATTTGTGCTTTCTCCCTGTGTAGTGTCAGTGAAAGTTTGTTTCATCCGATACCATCAATGTAATGTACGTGGGTCAACTCTGTGTTGACTTTATAACCAGTCATGCTTCCATGCAAACATAGTGCATCTTCTTCTTTTGGCCAATACATCTGCGACCGTATAGAAGCTGAAAAAGAGAGTTCGGAAGTTCTCTAAGCAGAAATAAAAGGCATGGGTGAGTAACGATCCCAGTTAGGTGGATGTGATTTTGTGACCATCCTCAAACTGTTCTTAGGGTACCATTGAAACGTTTGACGAAATCTTTTGATTGTGCATGGTAGAGTGTTGTGCCTACAGACAGTAGATAGATCACAGCACACCTTTTCCTCAAATTCAGTCGTTTCCAGTCGGTTCCACCGCCACTGACGCTCAAGATTCCCCTCAGTCTGGAAAAGACAAGTCGTCACGACATCTGCCTCTACTGTCGTATCGATGGAACCCAGGGGCACTGTCACTGAGACTCCCAGACTGAAGATGGGTGAGTTGTACAAACTTAAATCTTCAGCGCCATTGAAGCTGTGTACAAGGGACACGCCTTACAAGGCTGACCTGAAAAGAAAGGTAAACACAGAACGAAAACAAGCATTCAACCTTCGGAACTCCAGACACCATAAACATTGAACACAACGTTTCAACCGGGAAGGAAAACAAAAAAAGTGTGGATGTTTCATTTGTTCTAGATTCAACGCAGTTCCACTTACTTCTCTCAGTTCCACTTTGCTCTTACTTGGGTGGTTCAATTCTGTACGGGTCCTCCGTGTCACGATGGAGGTGTGCCACACGCAAGGAAGTAACGATGTTTCTCTCGGGTATTTCACCATATGAAATTTGTCGCCTCTCTTTTTGGGGGTGCAACATGCACTACACAAACGTTCCCCCCCCCCCCCCCCCCCCCCCATAAAAGCTCTTCTTGCCTTCTCTTTACCTACCTTACGATAACCAAAGACCCTTCCCCACCAGCGTCTCCCATGGTCACGACAGGAAGCTTGTCCTCAGATTATCATTGAACTATTTGTTGGTTCCTCTGCCGGAACAGAGACATGTAGTGCCAGACCAGCTGATCACGTGACCCCCGAGTATGGTCCACAGCTGGTCAGTACAGCTGACGACCGTTACGTCACCACCGGGTGCCGGCACCACCTAAGGGCAGCAGAAACAGCTGGTCTGGCCCTACAGTCTTGTCAGCAGAGACGGTAGAGGAGAGACCGGCTACCTCGGGTCTGGGGCTCACTCAGTATTGTATGGAGACAGCAGTCCCGGCAGCAGTCCAGCTGTGCCCCATGTAAAAACCTGTTGTCAGTGAATATCACAAATGCCGCACAGATCGCTCGATGCACTTTGAAAGCACTTGAATATCAAAACTACACTTGCCCGCATAGAAATGCACCTTTTTAAAACTCTCTCGATGGAAGAACACGCCAGTTTTTCTTTCGGGCAATGTCTTTTGATAGGTTTAGGGGACCATTTTGCTTTGTCTAAGTACTGGACAGAGAGCGTATGGAAGTTAGTTAGTTTGTCCTGATGCACTGTATGTGAGAGCTCATTGCTTCGTTTTAGTCATACAATTTATTTTTCTTGACGAATAACGGAGAAGTTTAGGATTTGTTCCTTGAGTTGTGGGGGAATAGAACTTTAAATCAACTTTAAAACTTTTAACATCAAAAGTTTGATGATATATGTTTACAAGAGACTCATGTTTAAGAAAATGAAAAATCGCAATGGGAGAAAGAGTGGGGTGGCACCAGCCGCCGTGGCGAAGTGGTTAGCGTCGCGGACTCCCGGCTGGGGGGTCGTGGGTTCGAATCCCATCAGTCATGTGGGTTTTTCTCTCCCCGACCGGCTCCTACCCAGAGCTGAGTTTGTTGCAGACACAGTTGGGAAGACTGGGACCACACAGTCAGTCGAGTTTCTTGACCAACACTGCAGGTGCATGTATCTCTCGGGCCTGGTTGACGCCGGGATATATTATGAAAGGAAGCGTAGAGTACAGCCCTGTCATGTAGTCTCAGACCGAAATGGAAATCCGTATCATCATCTTAATCATCCTCATTCTCATCGATCAGCATAAAAAAAAGCCTCAAATTCTGTGGCCGTTCATGTCCTGCTCTCATGGTGACCTCAATTTCGATGTCCTCTCCACGTCTGTGGCCTGGTTTGGTTCGGTCGGGGTCACCGGTATCGGCGAGCCCCATGGGGCTGTCGTTGGACGGACGTGGTGGCGCCCTCTGGAGGGAGAGCTCACTCACGCCGGCTCCGCGACTAAGCACTTATTGTCGTCAGTAGGGGACTTTTGTGGTGATTTTCAACTGTGTCTTAAACAACAAATATGATGTTATATCCAGAAATCCTGTTAATGAGGCAGAAGTTGAAGCTTTCAAACCTGTGTGTACGTGAGCTCTCTTTGACAGATATATGGAGGATCTTCCATAGAAATAATCAAGAACATACATGGAATCTCTTTCAACTTTTTTATCACCCGTCGGTTGGATAAATGTTTTGTTTCAGAAGATATTATTTCCTTTACTGCATCATGTGAACGTTATACAACTTTTAACTCGGATCGTAAAGCTGTAGTCACAGAATGAGAAACTAGCAGGTTCATTAGAAGTCCTGGATGCTGGAGATTAAATGATAGCTACCTCAAACATAATATTTTCATGAAAAAATGAATGCGTTACTAGATAATTGTTTAAATAACAAGGAACTTTCAAATTCTTTTGACAAATGGGAACTTGTGAAATCCGAAATGCGTAGTTCTTGTGGTTGATGTTGGCAAACGATTAGCTTGCTGTCGAAGGAATGAAAGGTCAGATTGCAAAAACGTCATGACATGACATTTCTCATAACACAGGATCCTGGCAATACACGCTTACATAATGATTTATTAAGTATTAAACATAAACTAGAACTAATAGACAAGCAAGAAACGAAAAGAGTCCAAATTAGATCAAGAGTAAAATGAATTGAAGAAGGAGAGGAAAACACCAAATGTTTCTGCAATCTTAAAGAGTTTGAGGAAAAAAAAAAAAAAAGTAACAACTCGTCTCTTATAAGAATCTCGTATCTGGTATCACTACCCACCGACCAAACCAAAATAATGACAAAAGAGGTTTCTATGTAAAGCCTTATAATCAAAACACTGATATTGTAAATGCGACTTAAGCTGCACACGACTTCATCGCTGGAGAAGATATTCCTTGCTTTAGTGACACAGACTCCAGCTCATGTGAAGGTCTGGTCACTGTCAATGAAACATAGTGCGCTGCACACAGCATGAAAAACAGGTCAGCAGCGCCAGGTATGGACAGTATTACCTTTGAATTCATGATTTTTTTTTCTGGCCGAAGTTTAGAAGACATTGTAACCGCCTCTTTCAGTGAATCCTTTCAGAAAGATGAGCTGTCCTACACAAGCATCCTAAAAGCATCAGACAAATTGGAGACCTGTTATATCTTAACAAACACTTTGACATTCCAGCTAAAGTTTTTGCTAATAGGTGAAATGTGTAAAAGCAAGTTCAAAAAACAAAGTCAAAGTCAATCAATACCATACGAAGTGGTCTTTGAGCAGAGGCACAGTGAAGGAGAAATGATGTAGAGCGATGCAGGCGTCAGGGGAGGGATGAATGGATGGGTTTGGTGTGTGGAAGAGACTGGGAGGAGAGGAGGTGGGCAGGACGTAAAGAGATCGGATTTGACTCGTTTCTTTGCTGATCAAAAATCGAAATAAAGATGTTCAACATGGTATTCGCTTTTGAGGACCTGCAGGCGAGTTCATCTATAATAGTATTATTTATTTTTTGAGTCTTGAAAATATCATGAAGGCCGGTGGCCAACAAGGCAGTGAAATGTTAGATGTTCACCATGTATAAGACATTGCATCATGTTCATCGTGTACAAGACATTGCATCATGTTCATCGTGTGCAAGACATTGCATCATGTTCATCGTGTACAAGACGTTGCATCATGTTCATCGTATACAAGACATTACATGATGTTCATCGTGTACAAGACATTGCATCATGTTCATCGTATACAAGACATTACATGATGTTCATCGTGTACAAGACATTGCATCATGTTCATCGTGTACAAGACGTTGCATCATGTTCATCGTATACAAGACATTACATGATGTTCATCGTGTACACGACATTGCATCATGTTCATCGTATACAAAGACATTACATGATGTTTCATCGTGTACAAGACGTTGCATCATGTTCATCGTGTACAAGACATTACATGATGTTCATCGTGTACAAGGCATTGCATCATGGAAAGCGGAGCCTGGCCCCTTCTTCCACTGTCCCACCATCCCTCATTCAAATCACCTGCTAACAGAGATCTTCAAACCGTAACATCCGACAGAACGAGTGATTTGAACTTCAGACCGTCAGCTCCGTGGCCAAAACCACCTTTCGACTGCGAGCTTTTCCATAGTTCATGGAACCGTAGGCTAACGGCCATGATCAGGAAAAAAAGACGTTCATGAAGAAGATTACCGGTAACGCTCTCCTTTGAAAAACCCAGAGTGACTTCAGCCAGCTCTCTTCATTGGTGGCGAGGTCCGTTGTCGGAGGCTGGGAACAGGAAGGGTTAGCGGCCTAGAGTTGTCGTCCTTTTCTGTGCCAGCTTCAGAACCATATTAAGGGGACAACAGATTCGATAAATTTTTCGTAAATGTTGGAGGATCTGTCTTTTCAACCTTCGACTGTTAATGTATAATCATACATAAGATTTTTTTCTCACATGATTATCGTTGTTCTGGCTCTAATTCATTCTTCTGCAGTCCGATAGCCTGATACAAGTTTATTGTTGAATAGCTCGTTCAGTTTTAAGTCCTCCTATTCAAGGGAGTTGGACGGCAAGCAAATGAAGACGGATTCAAAGGAACGAACCACATGGGCTGCTGATCAAGGACACGATAATTACCAATACTGAAACAGGACTGAATAAAGGAAGGCAGATCACGTTTCGTTCGACGAAGAACCCAGGCCTGAGCTAAATGGATTATTGATTAATGACACGGTATGTTCTAATACTGAGGCAGAAGTGAAAAGAATGGTTGATGACGTTTTTCATTCAGCGCGAAAAAGCCAGGCCAGTACTGTGCACACTGGCAAAGTGGGTTTGGTTTAAACGCTGCATGAAACATTTAGTGTCTCCTCTTAGCCCCCCCCCCCCCCCTCCCCCCCCCTTTTTTTTTTTTTTTTTTTTTTTACCTAAAATACTTATCGAACGTAGAATTCTTTGTTTCCGCCGGCTGTATTAGAACGAAGAGACAACTCCTATAACTAATCTGATACTGCTGCGGCGCGCGCGCGCTGCATGCGCCGCGGCCGCGCACATACGCCAACACACACACACACACACATAAACACACACACACGACACACACAACACAC
>JADBJO010002353.1:5000-10000 GCA_016801955.1 Conus betulinus
TATTATTGTGATTATTACTATTGTTATCATCATCATCATTTTATTACTGCTATTCTTATATTATTATTATATTCTTATCATTATCATTATTGTTATCATTGTCATTATCATCATTACCATTATAGTTGTTGTTGTCATTGTTCTCATTATTCTTATCATTATTATTTCAGTCGTTGGTGCTGTTGTTGTTGTTGTTGTTGTTGTCTGCCTCCTTCCTTTCAAGCAAATGCCATGGAATTGAAAAAATGTCAGTCATCTGTTTTGAAGATACCATGGACTTCTACAAGCAACCTAGCATGATAAAAATACATAAAATGTATCATTAATGGTTTACAGGGCCATTCTGTTATGTACTTCCATGTTTCAGGAGTACAGGGACATTTGCTGTGAAGCTATCAATCAAATTTGAGAGTACATGCCCATAACCTAATAAGTTGTTTGTCTCTTAATTTCTCTGGTTACTTCAGCCATAGAAGGATGACAACGTCCAAGGCCATGGAGGACAACTCTCTTTACAACATTTCTTCCATGGAAGGGACGGAGTAATCTCCTGTTTTGTCAACTTCTTGTCACAACTTTCCTCGCCAACAGCATTTGGCGGGAGCTGGCTGTCAATAGTGTCGATTATCGTTTTTTTGATGTTTGTTATAAGTTGAATTAGGCTTGTCCTCCAATGTGACACTGTTTCCCTCAAACCATCTACTTTCTCGCTGTAAAGTCTGGAAACTAGAGTCCTTCTCTATCAAACATCAGCGATAAATTGCGCACCTCTTTGCTTCTAACAGCCACAGTACATTCGATTTAATTGGTTAGGGTACAGGCTATATCAAATTATAACGTACAGGGAGGTTGTAAAGTCTTTGGCCAAGTGTGGCGATTGAAGGTCTTATAGGAAAACTATGCGTCTGGCATAGTTTCTTACTGAGTCCTTTTTTTTCCAGTCTATGCCTTGCAGCAGCAACTGATTGGTGTTACAAACAACAATTCACTTGGCTGAAAAAGATATCGATAACTCTAGCTCTGCGAGCCATCAAATGTACGTGTGTGTGCGTGCATGTGTGTGTGCGTGCGTTGTGTGTGTGTGTGTGTGTGTGTGTGTGTGTGTGTGTGTGTGTGTGTGTGTGTGTGTGTGTGTGTGTATGTGTGTGTGTGCGTATGTCATAAGCATCTTTGTAGATATGAACAAAAATTTGAGGATAAACACTTCTCAAAAATCCACTAATCATAATTCATTTCCTAAGCTCTGCCATGCACTTTCTTGTTTCCCGTGCACCTCCTATGATCGTTTTTGCAAGCCTGTACCTGAGTGAACGGACAAAGGGTGTCATTTTTATCATTCAAGCAATGAGAATATGCAGTCAATCAAGGAGAGTGATAAAGGTCTCTGGCCAAGAAGGACAACTCTTTTCATCAATTTTGCCCTGATCGGATAATAAGAGTATCCTAGCCTTTTCGTTCTTCGATTCCCCATGCCTTGTTGATTTCCTAAAACCATTTTTCTTGTCAAATGATTGTGTCAGTAGTTGCCTTACAGCCTTGCTTATAATCTTACCCATTCTGGTCTTTGATGTCTGCCATTCGTAATGCTGGTAAGACTGCCTGTGCTTGTCTTTCAGTCTTTACCCATTCCTTCATACCCTACTCTCCTTGCTGTAAATTTTGAATCTTGTTTCCTTTCTTGGGAGATAAAAAACCTTATATTGCTTGTGTGTGTGTGTGTGTGTGTGCTATAGCACATGCGATTTGCTTTGCAAAGAGGCTGGATTTATTCCTTCACTATCTGTATCCTGGTAAGGTCAGTGTTTTGAATGGAAGTGTTTTATTTTACGAAAATAGTATTTCTCATTGTTATTGTTATCATCAATCATACCTGAAAATAGAGAGAAGCAATAAACATTTTTCATTGTTGATTGTCATTGTTTACATCTGCTGGGTTTTGTTTGTTTGTTTGTTTAAAGTCAGTTTCGAGTCCAAGTCGAGCAACAGCAAATTAAATACACAGTCATCAGGTCAGGTGAAACATCATAAACAGTGATTCTGTAAGCCACACAAACGTTCTTCTGCTTGTATCTTTAGTCGCACGAACGATATGAGGAGTATCTGTAGTTTTGAATAGTTAGTACATTTGCTGGGTGGAGTTGAAGGCCAGACTATGAACCTCTTCAAGCTAACAACACAACTTTTCCGATATTGCTGATTATGCTCTGCATAATTGCTGATATGTGTTGCACCTCTAGCAGATATATTGTAGTGCTTTTAATGATTTTTATCTGTAAATTCAATCACTCATTTGCTTAGTCTAACATAAAGTGCATGCAGAATTCACAGTGAATTGTGTGGGAAAAGTCCAAAGAGCACATCTGTGCACTGACATAACAAGCCACAAGTTGATGACTTTAAGTACAGTTCCTACCCTTGTCAACGCACCTGTCTCTCTTTCTCTCGTCTCTTCTCTCTCTCTCCTCTCTCTCTCTCTCTCTCTTCTCTCTCTCTCTCTCACACACACACACACACACACACACACACACACACACACACACACACACACACACCACACATCACTGCCATATGTCAGTATATTTGGTCCACAGAATCAGAATTAATGACAAAGAGAGAAAGAGAAAGATTAGCAGCAATTTTTTGTTTCAAATAACAACTTATTCCAAGAAAAAAAAAAAAAAAAAGTAAAAATTAACTGGTTCTTAATAGCTAAGCAGATGTTAAGGTGTTTTACTTCACATACTTACTTATTCATTCATTCATTCATTCATTCATTCATTCATTCATTCGTGCTTGGTTGAAGTCTAAGGTCCCATCCCAGGCTAAGATATGATGATCTAGGTGACAGCTGGACGGCAGCAGCGGCGAAACGACCAGATTAGTGCTCAGCCAGGCGTACAGATAACACGAAATCGGCCGTGACTTGATTAGCATGTTTAAGCCGCGTGGCAAGTCGGACCACCATGAACTTGGTCGTCGCCCGGAATGCAGCCAGTTTAGGACGAATCTGCAGCATTGACCTGAAATGTGGTATCCTCACCTCCCCTTCCCCTTCCTCCTACCCCTTCTCTCCCTTCCGCTCTTGCCCTTCTTCCCCACCCTTTCCATCTCTCTACAACTGCTTTCTCTGCTGCTTGTCCTGTGGGTCTGAGTTGCGTTCAGTTGGTATTGCCCTTTTCCTACCTTCTCCTAATTTTCCTGCTTTTCTCTGATTTTGCTGTCCTTTCCTACTAATTCCTAAGTTTCTTTCCTTATCGTGTGCTGCTGGTTTCTGGCTTTTTCCTTTTTCTGTTGTTAATCTTTTTACCTCTCTTTTGTTTGTTTGTTTGTTTTATATTTCCTTACGTTTTGTTCCTATTCTTCTTACTGTCTCGGTCCTTTTTCTTACCCTGGCTTATGTTTTCCCACCATTTACTTTTTCCCTTGTCTTTTCCTTATTTTCCAACCTTTGGTTTTTTCTTACTTTGTGTGTGTGTGTGTGTGTGTGTGTGTGTGTGTGTGTGTGTGTGTGGTGTGTGTGTGCAATCATGATATTGAAACAAGTAAAGCCTTGATAGCAACTCGAGCAGCATTGTTGAATAAGAAGAAGAACATATGCACGTGCCAAGACATTGGACGTAATGACAACAGGTGAATCCAAGTCTTGATTATACCAATGGTGCGACAGTTTATAGATGGTAATGGTTTTCACAGGATCACACACACACACACACACACACACACACACCACACACACACACACACACACACACACACACACACACACCCACACACACACACACACACACACACGCACGCACGCACGCACGCACGCACGCACACACACACACACACACACACACACACACACACACACACACAGGACACAGAGAGAGAGGAGAGAGAGAGAGAGAGAGACAGACAGACAGACAGACAGACAGACAGACAGAGAGACAGACAGACAGACAGTAGATAATAATGATGCAGTTGAGTAAGTGAATTTTCTCATGGGTGACCACCAGTCTGGTGGAATGAATAATGGAAATAATCATGGTCCTGAACAGTGAATGATGGTCCAGTGGGTGAAGAATGGCCCAGTGGGATGAATGACAGGCCAGTGAAATAAAAATAATGGGCCAGTGGGGGGGTGACTGATGGGCCAGCAGGGTGAATAATGGGCTGGTGAAGTGAGTGGCGGGCCAGGGAAGAGAACGAGTGGCCAGTAGAGTGGGTTTTAGAATGAAGTGAATGAAGGCTCAGAGAAATGAATGATGGACACATGAAATAAATGATAGACCAGTGAAATAAATGCTGGTCCATTGGACGAGTGGGGTGCGTGGAAGACGGTAAGAAGAAGTGGTGGTCGAAATAAGATGGAGCTGGACGAACAAATGAGTTTTGCATCACATGAATGATTTTGTGGACGACAGGAGTGAGAGCTGTATGAAAAGAGCGCGAATGGTAAGCAAAAAGAATAAGAGTGAGATGAAAGGTGTGGGTGGTGGACAGCACGAGTAAGAGTAGGATGGCTTGCGTGGGAATACACGAGAGAGTGATGAAGTACACGGTTAAGCGTGGGATGAAAGGTATGAGTGGTGAAGGACAGGGGTGCGAATGGCATGAATGTGTGGATGGTGAACGACAGGAGTAAGAGTGGAATGAAAGGTGTGGATGGTGAACGACAGGAGTAAGAGTGGAATGAAAGGTGTGTGGATGGTGAACGACAGGAGTAAGAGTGGAATGAAAGGTGTGAATGGTAAACGGCAGGAGTAAGAGTGGAATGAAAGGTGTGAATTGTAAACAGCAGGGGTAAGAGTGGAATGAAAAGGTGTGAATTGTAAACAGCAGGGTAAGAGTGGAATGAAAAGGGTGTGAATTGTAAACAGCAGGGTAAGAGTGGAATGAAAGTGTGTGAATTGTAAACAGCAGGGGGGGTAAGAGTGGAATGAAAGGAGTAAGTGGTGAAGGGCAACAAAGAAAAACATTAAATCTTCGAGTTATGAGCGACAGGAGTTAGAATG
>JADBJO010002353.1:20000-32500 GCA_016801955.1 Conus betulinus
TTTTTCGATCTTGCATATAGTCAAACGAAACACACGGACGAACAGTAACAAATGCAGGTAACCTCAATTCGATTGGTATGAAGGGAAATCTTTAATGAGACAGGGAACAGTATACAGTAAAAAAAAAAAAAAAAAAAAAAAAGCAAAAAACAAAAAAAACAAACAAAAAAAAACGAGTACGGTACCTCTTGCTCCCATGATGAAATAAAAGTTAGGAGCAGGTTTTGATATCCAAGCTCCGCCCAACCCCTACCCTTCAGCCCCACCTTCCCTTCCCTTCCCTTCCCTTCCCATCCTGCTCACGTTCTTCCTTCTCTTCCTTTGCTACCACCTAAACCGCTCTTTTATCTATTTATCTTTTTTTTTCTCTAGTGGATGCTCTTCCATAGATGAGCCGCGTAAACATCTTAGAAAACAAAAGAACGAAAAAACAAAAGAAAAACAGACGAGAGAAGAGCAAGGACAAGAAATAGAAAGGAAATATGATCCTCCCTCATCATACTAGATGACGGTGATCTGTCTGGACATGGTCTTTATCGCTGTTATTCCCTTCCTCCTCCTTGTACTCTCCCACTAATGCGGTTTTATCGTCAGATCAGGATCTTATAAGAAGAAAAAAAATCAACAGAAGAGAAACTGTCCCTTGTTTGGGAGAGGCTGAACTTTCAGGCACAATCATCCCACAAAAACATTGACATGCTTCATTGTTGCATTCTGGTTGTTTGTTGTTGTTGTCGTTGTCGTTGTGTGTGTTGCAGTTGTTGTTGATGATGTTGATGTGTATGTAATGTACATGGTGCGCGTTGTGTGTGTGTGTGTGTGTGTGTGTGCGTGTGTGTGTGCGTGTGTGTGTGTGTGTGTGTGTGTGTGTGTGTGTGTGTGTGTGTGTGTGTAAAGAGAGAGAGAGAGAGAGATTTCAATGCTACTATCTGAGAGGAGAGAGAGCGAGATTTCAAAGCCACTATCTGAGAGAGAGAGAGAGAGAGAGAGACAGAGACAGAGACAGAGACAGACAGACAGACAGACAGACAGACATACAGACAGACAGACAGACAGACAGACAGACAGACAGGCAGGCAGACAGACACACGGACGGACAGACGGAGACAGGCGGAGACAGACAAACAGGCACAGAGAGACAGAGAGAGAGAGAGGGAGAGAGAGAGAGAGTTACACCGTCATTTCCTGAAAAAAAAGGGAGAAGGAAGGGAAGCAAAGAACGAGCGAAGAGCGACGGAAAGGGCAGAGAAGACACAGACAGAACAAGGCATGGTATAGTGTTCAGCTGAAGTGCAGCGGTGAACTTGACGCCCTCAGTTCTGACTGTATTAAGATATTTTTGTTCTTGTTCATCTAGTTTTTACTGCTTTCCCTTTTTCATGGCAATGTTTTGTGATTTTCTTTTTCCTTGATAGGTGTCCATTCGTCTGTCTGTCTGTCTGTCTCTGTCTGTCTGTCTGTCTGTTTTTGTCTGTCTGTTTGAAATGTCTGTACCTCTGTCTCTGTCTCTTTCAGAGAGAGAGAGAGAGAGAGAGAGAGAGAGAGAGAGAGAGAGAGAGAGTGTGTGTGTGTGTGTGTGTGTGTGTGTGTGTGTGCGTGCGTGCGTGCGTGCGCGCGCTTGTATGTGTGAGCGAGCGCGTTCGTGCGTACGAAGGCATGTATATGTATATGTGTATTTACATAGATAAACATGTGTATACGTGTGTCTCTGTCTGTTTGACTGTCTGTCTGCCTGTCTGTATATATGTATCATGCATGTATGTGTGTATGTATGTGTGTGTATGTATGTGTACATATATGTAAGTCTGTACGTTCATACGTATTTACGTACATGTGTATGTACGCATGTAGGTAGCGAGGTAGCTACATATGTACCTGCATAAGTTCATATATGTTTATGTATGCATGTATGTATGTATACATGTATGCATGTATGTACGTACATATGTGTGGTTTGTGTGAATGTATATATATATATGTATGTACCCACGTACGTACGTACATATGAACGTATGTATGTACGACGTATGTATGTATGTATGTATGTATGTATGTATGTACGTATGTACGTAGATATGTACGTATGTATGTACGTATGTACGTATGTATGTATGTATGTATGTATGTATGTATGTATGTATCTATGTATGTATGTATGTATGTATGTATGTATGTATGCATGCATGCATGTATGCATGTATGTATGCATGTGTGTATGTATGCATGTATGCATGTGTGTATGTATGTATGTATGTATGTATGTATGTATGCATGCATGCATGCATGCATGCATGCATGCATGTATGTATGTATGTATGTATGTATGTATGTATGTATGTATGTATGTATGATGCTTTATTGGCCCAGCGGATAAAACCATGTTCTCTTGACCCGAAGCTCCTGGGCGCAGTCCCCGCTTGAGAGTAATAACCTAAGATGTTTTTTCTCCGGAGTGAACCCCATGCTGACACCTGCTAGCCCGTCCTGTCCTTCTCTCTCTTCCAAGAAGTTGCGTGTCTGAATGCATGCGTCGAAAAACAAACAAACATAGATCAACCGATACAGTTGCGTTAAACTCCATTCTGTTCGTCGAGCCAGACTATACCACCATATGCCAATGGTATGAAACACCCCGCATACCCCCCCCCCCCCCCCCCCCCCCCCCCCCCCCCCCCCCCCGCAAAAGCGAAGAAAAAAGTCCAAAATACGCACACTGGTGCCGGAGTTATTATCGTATCTAAAGACTGATTGATTGTGGGATCAAAAGATGGCTCACATCTGCAAAGATTTCGCCGATGGTGAACATCGGGGGTTCCAACTTATGAAGGAAGGAAGCGAGGAAGGAAAGAAAGTTGGAAGAAAGAAAGAAAGAAAGAAAGAAAGAAAGAAAGAAGAAAGAAAAAAGATAGAAAGAAAGAAAGAAAGAAAGAAAAGAAGAGAAGAAAGAAAGAAGAAGAAAGAAGAAAAGAAAGAAAGAAAGAAGAAAGAAAGAAAGAAAGAAGAAGAAGAAGAAGAAGAAGAAGAGAAGAGAGAAGACTGTCTATGTATACACGTGTAAGCTTCGGCTAAAAGGTAGCGCCTCTCTGTTGCACACAGCAATCGATGTGACAAGTGGGGAACTTGATGCCAGAAACGAGGAACAATTCTGAAATACAATCGTTTTTTGTTTTGTCCTGCTTGTAAATGTGTTCTGTGAAGTAAACTGGATTATGTTGCATCGCTTCGTAATTACATTCTGTGTTGCTTTATGTTGTGTGATAAACCGTAGTATTAAGAAGTTGGGGCTGTAAAGATGGAGAGATGTTATCAACAACGTTATACTACATGAAAGCGCTGACAGGACTGTATTCCATTGAAATAAGAGCAAAATGAAACAAACAAACAGACACATTGTGTGCGTTATACTGTATAACGTTCTCGTCATTAGCAATATACTTGCGAAACAGACCAGATTGTTTGCCCCGATAGAGCAGCATCGCCAATTTAGTATGATGCCGCTCATCTCTTCCTTCCCTCCTTCCTTTACACTTTTAGTTTAAAACTAGAAGAGAAATGAAGACACCAAATATTCAACCATCGCAACAACACAGTTGACATAAAATCGATTCGCCACGACATATGCTTATAGCGAAACACCTAAATGTCATAAATCATTCTTCAGATTTCCCTAACGATAATGGTACTGATGTTGATACAATGCATGGTGATGATGACTATCAGTGTTTAGATGATGACGGTCATTTTTGTTTTTTGTTATATTTATCATTACCATGATAATGATATTGATTAATGTGATGATGATGATGATGATGATGATGATGATGATGATGATGATGATGATGACGATGCTCCTGCTGCTGCTGCTGCTGCTGCTGATGATGATGATGATGACGATGATGATAAAAAGCAGCAGTAACACACTCTAACAGTTTTTCATCCTTACTCTTTGGAATCACTGAGAGGCATCATGGGCGTTAGGACGCACAACGCAAAACACACCACAAGAAATTCTTCAGTCCATGCTGCTTTTCTCATCCTTCTCTACTCGCTCAATCCCCATTACTCTGCGTCTCCATCCATTCTCTCCCCTTCCTGTCTCTCCCTTCTGCCTTTCCCATTCATCACTTGTACCTATACAGATCTGTTATCGTCAGTTTGTTGCAGCAATGGAGGGATATTTCAGTCGATGTCCTTGACTTGTAATATATTTTTCTCTTTCTTCCTTTCTTTCACTAGATATCATTTTTTGTAGTTTCAAAACTCTTTTTTTATTGTTAGGTATTTCTTTTACATGTTTCCTTCTTTCCTTCTTTCTTAACTTCTTCATTATTGTTCGTTCGTTCGTTTTTTTTTTTTTTTTTTTTTTTTTTTTTTTAAATCTTTCTTATTCTTTCTGCCTTTTTTGAGAGCTTGAAATCTGGACAGATGTAACAGAGACTGGGAGGAGGTCGAACACAGTGTCGACGCTAAAGGTATATAGTCTCCCATACATTAACGCACGGCCGTCATAAAAGTAGGACAAACTTTTTGATTTTCTCCGAACACTTCTTCGTGTCACATTTATGGTTCGCCCAGCTGACCTTTCCAGCAGAAACGTAAAGGTGAGAGTGAAAACAACCCGTAGAGCAGATTCGATATGACACGAGAATCAAAAGCACAGATGAGAAGTTTGGTTCTTTCTTCTTGCAGTTTTTTTTTTTTTCATTTACCGGTATCGTATCCTCCAGGGTATATTTAATCCTGACTGGCATTTCCTTGCCAATTGATTTTGTGTTGGATGAGGTTGGTAAGTATGCCATCGGTGACATCTTTTCATTTCTTTATAGTAATTATTATTGTAGTACTGGAAACAAGCTACACACACCCAAGCATAGACGGTACGTATACTTTTAGTTGCTTAAATTGAAGTTTAACGCCCATGCTCACCAAATTGACAGGGCACAATGGGATAATCATCTCCAAAAAGTGGGACTGGGAGGGGAGCTGAGCTATCTAACGCCATATTTAGAGTACTGGAAAGGGGAAGAAGCTAGTATGGAGGACGAAAAAGAAAATGGCAGTCAGTCGTCATGTATGTTGACAACGGGATTCAACCACGCAATGTCTGACTACGTACTCTGCGCTCTACCTCTGAGCCCTAGGGCTACATACAAAAGATTGCCAAAAAAAAAAAAGAGTAAAATTTGCCTTTGGGGTAAGCCATATAACAAGCGCATATAAGAGTATGTGTTCAATGAGGTAAAAGCATGATACATAATGTACGTTATAGAAGTAATTATAATGCTTGTGAGCAAGTCATTAAACTAGTGAGGTAAACATCTGTTCACAGTGTTCCACTCTCACGTCCCAAAATATCCTATTCATTCATGTTAAAATATGAAAATACCTTATCGGTTATGTCAATTTGATTGTTGAGTTTTTAAACTAATAAATTGAGCAGATGCAATGCGATGGTTCCTTCGCCAGACATGCTGAAGAAGCTCTTTTAATGTGTAAATCTTCAAGTCAGGCTGTTTGATGACCGTAAACGTGGGGAAAAGGTCAAGTGCCCGAATCTGACCATTGTGACCATGATGGAGATTAATGATCATGTGATCCAGATTAGGTCACAGTGACTCAAAGATCAAAGTCAGGATGACCAAAGAAAGGTCATTTCTCGGGTTATCGTTCCTTGGTAACCCTAGGTGGCCTTGGTGTCCAAATATTCTTCCAGTGAAAACAAATTAATGGCATGCTCAATGGAATCATGAGAGCTCAACGATTTTTTTTTCCCTCTTAGATATGAAGACCTTCCGCGGTATGCGGCTTCCTTTAGAGCGAAAAACAAAAGCAAGAAAAAGAAAAAAAATCAAAGTAGGGAAGGTGATCAGTGGGTAAAAAGTCGATCTTGCTGAAAATTAAGAGAAGATAAGTGAGTGAAACTCTTGTCTAGTAGAAAATTTTACTTTATCAAGAAAATACTGAGACCGTTGTCGCGTTGAGTGTCGAAAGTTTGAAGGCTGCCTGAAGAGGTCTAGTCTTTTCATCTAAAAACTGTTGAAAAATGTTTCTAATTCAACAACTACCAGAGTAGGGATGCATTTTCTTTTAACGGTTTTTAACTAAGCTGAAGAATATTTTCTTAATCAGAAGTTCCAGTGTAAACGTCCACGCATATTACTTGAGGCTAAATAGATTAAGTCTTTGTTAACTCAATGGACAATACCAGTTTAGTAGTACAAGAACGACCTACTGTCAGGTGTTAATTTCATTTCAGTCTGTATATCTAACTTGATAGGTACTTAGATAATTCAGATTTAAACAAGCATCAATGGAAAGTTTATGGCTGTTACATCAAAATTTAAGAAATGAATTAATATGAAGCTCTAGCAATTTAAAAACATGCTTTTTCTTGTGTAAAACCAGTTTTGAAAATTCTATAGAAACAGACGTTTGTAGTGTGATCATAAGTCGTCATGCCACAACGAATATGACTATCCTGTGCTTTGGCATTGGGAACTGTTGTGTTTCCCAAATACAAACACAGCCTGTTTTAACCCAAGTACTTTTTTTTTTTACAGTTTAACTTCTCATAAGTATAAAAGTACATTCTACTCAAGTAAATTTCAGTTAGAAATGAAACCAAAAGACGTCTGTATTCTGATCATTTGAGCTTTAATTTGCACAGAGACGGTATAAATTCACAGTTCTCCTTAAATTAGTTCTGTCGTAGAAATGCGGTTTCAATGAGAAGATACTCCAAAATTTTTAAGCTGCAACATTTCCATAATTTTGAGCTTTCCATATCTCACACTGATATAACAGGTAAAAATCATTAACTGGAACAAAAAAAAATAGTGTTGATCGATAACTTTTGACTTCGAGCTAATTGTTATAATGAGAACATCGTTTCTTGCACCTGGTAATACAGATACCTTTTATATTAATAACATTTCAGGGTCTATTAAACTGAATCACTAATTATTTAAATTACTTTAGTGTTCTACACATTAAGTTTTTACTCGGTACAATACTTGTACAAAGTAGGGAGAGTTTTTTTCTGCTGACCATGGAATGAGTTGACAAGCAAAACTCTGTCATCAGCATGTAAAGGTACTATCAAACAAATGTAACCTCAGTGATCTGAATGAGGAAGATTCAAAACTACGTTTTAACTACGTGACATCACGGTCAGTGAACTATTTTCTGGATTATTAAAAAAAAACAATGGAAACCAAGACTTTGGGAATTATTTTCACCATGTCTGACACCTTTGAAAGTATTAGATTAAGTAGATCTTTTTACCATGGGTGGGATCTTTCTATTGATTTCTTGCATACCGAGCCTTTCCACAGTCCCTGTCGCCACACAGAGTGACACTAAAGTTGACATACGCATTAAACATGTTTTCTTTCTGACAGCAGCAAACACGCATAAGAATTTCTGTAAAACAAATATACGATCTAATGCTGAATGACTGCGTGGAAACCCAGCCAAATTGTCTGAAATAGTACTGCTACTTGAATGAAAATGAGTCGATTATTGAAACTTCTATAAAGAACTTTCCATCACAGCTCAGCAGAGTAGTGTCTCGATAATTTTCGGAGTTTGTGTTTGTCTTTGTACTTATGTATTGACAAACCGAGTTTCACAATTCATTCTTCTGAAATGATGCAATGTTACGAACTATATTAAGATGTTTACGATAAGTTGTCGTCAGTAAAGGTACACTTTTTTTTAAATCACTGTGAGTCTTGTCAGCCGCAGAGGCTTTTCAAGATCAAAGTCTGTGTATAGGCAGCTCTCATGTTCATCCATGATTCGTTCATTGTAAAAATTCCAGATTAAAATCAATATCACAGCCAAGATCTTATTCCAGCGTGTCACTGTCGTCTGACTAAAGACTTAAGCCTTTGAAAAAAATTTATATAGGTCACATGAACCACTTAGACACGAAGCATTACCTTTTCTTGACATCTTCGACCTGAGAGAGAGAGAGAGAGAGAGAGAGAGAGAGAGAGAGAGAGAGAGAGAGAGAGAGAGAGAGAGAGAGAGAGAGATTTTCCTAATGAACGTGAACGCGATTCGATCCTTATTAATATGTGGAAACAAATTTTTTATGGCTGTCTGTGTACGGTGGGTGCATTTCAGGTACACCCTGTAACAATGAAATTGATGTCTAGGACATTTAAGAGATATCTTTATTCGGAATACTAGCCGTTACTCCCTCCCTTTGAACGTGAGAAAGCCCCCCTTCCCTCCTTTCCTCCCCTACATAACCCAGCAATGAAGCCTTTGATAATAAAAAAAAATGCTTATTTTGTAAAACGAAAAATAAAATGAATAAAAATCGACCGTAAACTGTCAGTGTCGATTCTTCGTGATAAACAAATGTTATTTCACCATCTAAACATTTTCATTGCTTCATTGCTTCATTGATCTCTAATGCTGAACAAGCCTTTTTGTTAACCATCTAAACTGCGTCATTGCTTCATTGAATCATAGTGACTCATTTGAATCAATCAATCTCAGATTTTCTTTACAAGTGTGCATGAAAGCCGTACATTTTATGAAATTATCTTTTTGATAATGTAGAATATTACCATGGTTATCAATTAGTCAAGCCATGCGTTTACTTTCAAATGTCTATTTTTTTCCATTTCACGAAAAATGCTTTGTCTCTATTCTTTCTTCGGCTGTCCATCTGTCTCTCGAATTTAACAACGCCACCTCTGCTTCTTACTTCAGTTCTATTTTCTGATTCCTTTTTTTTTAAAAAAATCTTTTCTTACAAAGCTATTGCATATCTTGTTTTAATTGTATTTACTCCTCTTTGATCGTTTATTTTGATTCTTTTTTCACTATAGCGCCGAATATACATAAAAAAATCTGATTCCGTCAGTAAAAAAAAAAAAATCTGAAAAAGTTTATCATTTTTGTAAATTTTAACTTGATTTACGGATTCATGGTCACGGTTTCTCTAGTGTACGTGTTTACTGCATATCAGTGGTGTTCAGTGGCGCCTGTTCTGATCTAACATACGCAGGACACCACCTACTAAGCCCCCTACTGACGACAATAATTGCTTAGTCGCGGAGCCGGCGTGAGTGAGCTCTCCCTCTGGAGGGCGCCACCACGTCCGTCCAACGACAGCCCCCATGGACTCGCCGATACCGGTGACCCCGACGGAACCAAACCAAGGCCACAGACGTGGAGAGACATCGAAACTGAGGTCACCATGAGAGCAGGGCATGAAGGGCCACAGAATTTGAGACATTTTTTTTATGCTGATCGATGAAATGAGGATGATTAAGATGATGCTACGGATTTCCATTTCGGTCTGAGACTACATGACAGGGTTGTACTCTACGCTTCCTTTCATCATATATATATCCCGGCGTCAACCAGGCCCGAGAGATACATGCACCTGCAGTGTTGGTCAGGAAATTTGAGCAACACTCTCAGAAACGCATCCATTAAGTGGATGAAACTCGACTGTGTGGTCCCAGTCTTCCCAACTGAGTCCGCAGCAAACTCAATCAATATGTCAATTTTCGAGCTTTTAAATTAAAGACAAATGTTTTTACTAAATTGTGACTGCATTGAATTCATGGAATGATCGACCTGCCCTTTATCCACTTTCAATATGTATGTCTTCGACAAAAGAAAGTACATGATCTGAAATGAGAAAGAAACCGAATTTTGCTTGCTGAAGAAAATAAGACCATTTTTGTCGAATGGGCCTCGGCTACATTTTGAAAATGGGTCAGAGTGGGTGCAGAGAAGAAGATGTAGGTTTGTGGATAGGGATTAATGACATATTTAAGCATCGACATCAGTACCCTATAAGGCAGGTAAACTAAGTTACATTATACAAATCGCCCCCGTGTGGTTTTATCCCAATGTCTGCCCGACAGCGTAGAACCGATTCTTCATTCGGGGGTGAGAGGTGTATCAGTCACCGGTCGAGGCGTTATTCCACAGTGGAGAGAGAGAGAGAGAGAGAGAGAGAGAGAGAGAGAGAGAGAGAGAGAGAGAGAAAGAGAGACAGAGAGAGAGAGAGAGAGAGAGAGAGAGGAGATGTGAGGTAATGAGTAGGTGCCGCGGGGAGGAAAGCGGAGGAGTTATCAGGAAACCAGTGATGCTAAGTCCGGAGGTGCGGAAGGGGGAAGAGGGGGAGGGGTGGGGGACGGAAGGGCAACAAACTCCAGCCGACTCTACAGTGACCCCTATCGAAAACCATGCACCTTTACGGTATGTGTCTGGACTTAAGAGCTTGATCTGGTTCTGTGTGCTGGCCCTTTGCGAAAAGCTTTTAAAAAGCTATAGTACGTAGACACTCAAAATCGGCTGTTGACCTCTGTAACTCGGAAACTTCGGAATGTGCGCAACAAATCCTCAATATCGATCAATTTCTCTAGTTGAGCCTTTTGTCGATGAGAAGCATTAAGAGTACAAGCGGGTTAAAGAAAAAAAAAAGATGAAAGAAAGAACGAACAAGGTGTGGACTGCTTATGTCTGGAAACGGGCAGTCCTTTGTCTGCAACTGAAGTGAAGCGCGTTATCAGACTATGGAGGAATCATATGATTTACTACCGTCGTTTCTTTTATTTATTGCTAGTGTCGTAAAGAATGGACACGTGCACTGTTTGACATTGAAAATAGACACATATACTGTTGCCGTAATAAAAGGACACGTATACTGTTGTCATTCGGAATGGATACGTATACTACTGTCGTGAAGAACAGACATGTATATTATTGTCATAAAGAATGGACACGTAGTTAACAGAAAGAATGGAATCGTATACTGTTGTCGTAAAGAATGCACATGTATACTATTATCATAAAGAACGGACACGTATACAATTGCCATAAAGAATGGACACGTATATTTTTATCATAAAGAATGGCCACATGTATTGTTGTCATAAAGAATAGATTGGTAAACTGCTACAATAAAGAATGGACATGTATACTGTTGTCATAAAGAATAGACACATACATTGTTGCCATACAGGGTGGGCTTGTCTATTGTTGTCGTGCAGAATGGACACGTATAATGTTGTCATGCGAAATGGACATGTATTCTTCTCATAAAGATATAAACACACATATTATCATAACGAATGGACACGTGTACTGTTGTCATATGGAAAGGACATGCACAGTATTGCTATGAAGAATGGACACATACACTGTTGTTATAAGAAATGAACAGGTATACAAAGGTTATATAGAATGGACACGTATATTATTGTCATAAAGAATGGGACACGTGTACTGGTATCATAGAGACAGACAGACAGACAAACGACAGACAGACAGGACAAAGAGAAACACACGCAACACATTCACAGAGAGAGAGAGAGAGAGAGAGAGAGAGAGAGAGAGAGAGAGGACAGAGAGAGAGAGAGGAGAGAGACAGAGCAGGACAGACAGACAGACAGGCAGACAGAAGAGACAGACAAAGACAGACCAACGGAGGGAGACAGAGACAAAGAGACTGAAACACAGAGAGGGACAGAAAGAAAGGCAGAGAGAGAGAGAGAGAGAGAGAGAGAGAGAGAGAGAGAGAGAGAGGGAGAGAGGAATAAAGACATTTTAGACACAATAAAAACATTCACTGAGAGACAGAGGGACAGACAGAGAGAGAGACAGAGACAGAGAGAGAGTGACAGACATATAGACAGAGAGAAATAGAAAAAGAGAGAGACGGTGAGACCAGAGAAACAGAAACACTTCACTGAGAGAGAGAGAGAGAGAGGGGGGGGGGGGAGACAGAGAAAGACAGACAGACAGAGAAATAGAAACAAACTACCTACGTCGACAGAGGGAGAGAGAGAGAGAGAGAGGAGAAATAAAGACATTTTAGACAAATAAAAACATTCACTGAGAGACAGACAGACAGACAGACAGACAGAGACAGAGACAGAGAGAGAGTGACAGACATATAGACAGAGAGAAATAGAAAGAGAGAGACGGTGAGACCCAGAGAAACAGAAACATTCACTTGAAGAGAGAGAGAGGGGGGAGGGGGGAGACAGAGAAGACAGACAGACAGACAGACAGAGAAATAGAAAAAAAACTACGTCGAGAGAGAGAGAGAGAGAGAGAGAGAGAGAGAGAGAGAGAGAGATCACACAAAGGCGACTTGATTTATGCGGAATGCAAAATCGGCTGCAAAGAATGATCGTCCAGGTTCGCCCCAACCCCTGCTGAGCAGACGGTCATTCATTCTGATTTCACATCACCGGAGGAGAGAGGGGTGCGGCGGCGAGGGGGTGGCAAAGAGAAGGGGCTACAACATTGGAGGGGGGGCGGGAGAAGAATGAGAGGGGTGGGGGTAAGTGATGGGATGGGGGTGGGGTAAAGTGATGGGAGACAGGGAAGGGAGGGGGGGGGGGGAGGCAAGCTGGGGGTGGGGATTGAGCAACGTCAGAACGTTCTTATCTCTCCATGCAACACTGTGCAAGAAACTTCAAAGACATAAAAGGCGACATGCACCGCATAGTTATCCT
>JADBJO010002353.1:37500-45000 GCA_016801955.1 Conus betulinus
CAAGCGTCGTATAACCGTTTCTCGAACAATGACAAACCAAATGATACTGGTGAAGCCACTGGCCACATATACTCAGACGCATCATGATCATTTCACACTATTAAGTGTGATAAGTGTCAGAATTTAACCAATGAGGCTTTATGTTAAATTGGTTCAACCAATAAAATCATTAGTGCTTCCTTACGCAAGCACAACAAAGAGTTAGATATGAGGTGGGCTGATGGATGACACCTCATTCTACCTTAAGCTCAGTTCCCCTACTCTATCCATTGTGTCAACAGTTCAGGCCTCTCTACAAGCCTAAGGCCTCACGTATTTACTTCGATCCACGGCCTACAAAGTGCAAACCATCTAATAATTCTGTGCTCTGAATGATGTTTATCCTTTATCCTCAATAAGCATGAACAGTCCACGAGAGCTGCATGCAAGCTGATGGTCACTGGACTGAGACAACAGCCTCCACTGGAGAACCTTACTAATAGCTGTTGGTGGAGGTGAAACGAATACCCTTCCTGGACATGCGTTCGCATACACACTGTTTGTGTTTGTGACTCTCTCTCTCTCTCTCTCTCTCTCTCTGTCTCTGTCCCTGTCTCTCTCTCTCTCTCTCTCTCTCTCTCTCTCTCTCTCTCTCACTGTGTGTGTGTGTGTGTGTGTGTGTGTGTGTGTGGTTTGTGCGTGTGTGCGCGCGCGCGCACGTACATGCGTGAGTGTGTGCATGTATGCATATGTGTGTGTTGGGGGGGGGGGAGTTATGTGTGTATGTGTGTGTGTGTGTGTGTGTGTGTGTGTGTGTGTGTGTGTGTGTGTGTGTTTGCATGTGATTTGTGTTCTTCATACACGGAAGTAAAAGTACACACAAACTTATGCATGTATAGTAAAGCACACAAGTTGTCACTCACTTAGACTTTTCACCACTTATTTACACACACACACACACACACACACACACACACACACACACACACACACACACATACACACACACACACATACACACACACACACTTGCAGTCAATCACACACACACTTGCAGTCAATCACACAGATCCATATCTAAACCCAACCACTCAGAGAGAGAGAGAGAGAGAGAGAGAGAGAGAGAGAGAGAGAGAGAGAGAGAGAAAGAGTTATGAAGCCATACCGTCCGAAGCTGTACTTTACCAGCAACGATCTCCACTAACAATTGAATGAGACAGACGGTGCCAGACATGTACTACAGGCTGCCAGAGGATCTCCATGAAAGCAGTAAGTCACGGTCCAAACTCGGCTCTCCCCTGTGTTCCCATCTCCGTCCATGAATCCCCCCCCCTCCCCCCCCCCCCCCCCCTCCCTGTCTCTCCTCTTCCCTGTTTGCTTTCGCTCCTCGCCTGTTGTTTCTTCCTTCAATCTTTCCCAGCATCCAGCATCAGCCCCTGTTAATCATCTCTGTCTGTCTGTCTGTCTGTCTGTCTGTCTGTCTGTCTGTCTCTCTCTCTCTCTCTCTCTCTCTCTCTCTCTCTCTCTCTCTCTCTCTCTGGAACATTTTTGTGATGGTTACATTTGCATGTTCATTACAGGATGGCTTTTTATTCTTTCTATTTATTATTTTCATATCACAACAAATTGCTTCTCTTCTTTTTCTTCTTTTTTTCTTCCTTTTCCTTTTTTTTTTTTTTTTTTTTTTGCTTTTTTTCTGGCTCGATTCATCATCGTAGAGTGTATCACACACACACACACACACACACACACACACACACACACACACACACACACACACACACACACTCACATACACACATACACACACGCACACACACACCACCCCCCCCCCCCCCCCCCCCATTATTGCTGAGTAAACGAGTTTTGGGGGAGGGGGGGGATGGGATGCTGACGTAGTATCTACATGTGCCTAGGGTGTTGTCTGTTATGTTGGTTGTGTGTGAGTTTATATTCGTCTGGGAATTAGAACGATTGATTTAGAACGATTGATTTTCTTACTGTCTGAATTCAACTTTGTGTCATGGGTGGCCCGATCTTCCTTCTCCTTATTAATATACGATCATCATATTCAGGAATGCATGGAGGGCTTGGATAGAAGTATTTTACACTATACACATAAAAATCCTGCTTCCGCATAGGTACACACACACACACACACACACACACACACACACACACACACACACACACACACACACACTCACTCTGGTCGAGCTATCACATAGATAACAAGACACCAATGACATAAAAAAATGAAATTTCATTTAAAAACCGGACTTCCAGCCCCCAACCCGTCACCACTCAACACTCAGCCGTATCATGCGAAATGTAAACACCATACCGATAATCCGCTGATTGCTCCCACTTTATCTCAGTGGTTCTTAATTATCCATGAAAGACCATATTCCAATTCTATCTTGTTGAGCACATACAAAAACAAAAGAAAGAAAGAAAGATTGCAACTCGCCAGTGGTTTTTTGTTTTCCCTTGGCTGAACTGTTTGGTTCATTCATCCATCTTTTTCATAACAGTTCACGTTAACCTCCCTGAAGACGCCATACTGTTTCTGAGCCCATCCGATTTGGCCGAATCCCAGCTGCGGGAAATACTGGCAGTGTAGCTGTAGTTGTACCCTAGACTCGAGTCCCCTGCACACCATTGCAATTTGCCCACTCAAGTGAAAGGGCTTTAGCTGGACTTTCCTACATGTCTTCCGTCGCCGCAGACTCTTTTCTTTGGCTGGTGGCGCCTGGTCTAAGCCCCAGTAGGTTGTACACGTCCTGCTGTCTGCCGCCTCCCGCATATATAGATAATGTTCTATTCGAATCCCCTGGATTCAGGTTTGTGGTTGGCTCACGCAGCCGATCTTCTAAACACGTGAAGTCTTCTAGCCTTGACTTTACTTTGCTGTACTTTTCTGAGCTCTCGGCAATATGGGACAATTCCACTCACCCCACAGTACGTCACCTTATCTGGTTTTCTGAGCATCTTTAAACCGTTTCTTCAACAATAGCAAACCGTATGACATTAGTTAAGCCAATGGGATCACTAGTCACAGACACACATAGACACATCACGACTTACACTAAAAGTTGAGAAAGTCTAACCATTGAGTCCCTTTCTTACTTCGATTCATCCAGTGGAATCTGTAGCGTACACTACACACACACACACACACACACACACACACACACACACACACACACACACACACACACACACACACACACACACACACACACACACACACACACACACACACACAACAAAGAGTTGGGGTACCGTGTGGTGGTAATGCACAAAACCTCACTCTTCCTTTGCTCGATCCCCCCACACCATCCATTGTGCCAACAGCTCAAACCTCTCTGCAGGCCAAGACATAAGGCCTCAAGTATTTTACTTCCACCGACGGTCCACGAGGTACAACCATCTAGTAGGCTGAAGCCCTCCCAAAGGTGATCACCCTCCAGACTCTGTAAGCATGAACGATCCTCGAGGGCCACGTGCATGCTGACGGTTCGTTGGACTGAAACGCGCACATCAAGCCTCAGTTGCCTCTCCTAAAGTCTACTTAAGAACTCAGTGAAACGTTGTTGGTGGAGGTTGGACGCATTCCTCTTCCAGGGCCGCCAGTTTGATATCTACATGGCAATACCCTCATGGACATGCAGATTACTCCCCAGTCTATCGTCAGCCTTAAATAGCTTACTCGGGTATCCAGTACTTTTATGGTACTGGATTTCGAACACTCAAAGGAATCCAAGGAAACTTATTCCCAACATGAGCATAACTGCCCTGAATTCGCATAGGGTCTAGGGAACACTCGGTTGACTCATCACTGTTTTGTTGTTTGCTTTTTTGCTCAAGAGTAGATTGTTGTATATCTATGTACCTTGGGTGTGCATTAGACTGTAACAAAACATAGTTATGAAAAGATGAAAAGATTTGCTTTACATCTCTCTCTCTCTCTCTCTCTCTCTCTCTCTCTCTCTCTCTCTCTCTCTCTCTCTCTCTCTGTGTTTTTTTCCTTCCTTCCAATCTCACGTTCTCTCTTTTTTATATCTAACTGTCTCACATTCAGGCGCGCGCGCGCGCGCGCGCACCCCCCGAGCCCCCCCCCCCCCCCACCCACCTACCCACCACACACACACACTTATACACACACACACACTCGACAAGTAAATGAGCGTCTGGGGGATTTGTTGCTCTAATGCCGACATGTGTCTGGGCTTTTGTTTGTTCTGTTGGTAGTGAGAATTCACGTCCGTCTGGGTTTTTAGAAACTATTGATTAGCTAACCGTGGTTGACTTCAGTTTTCGCTTTTTTTGTTTCCATCCCTTAAGAGCAGTGTGTGGTATTTCTTTCATATTTTGAATGTTCAATAAACTGCTACAAACCAAAGGTTTTGAAATGCGGAAGAGATTCCCCCTCCCACACCGAGTCCCTGGCATTTATGCATCATGCATATATCAGCGTATTCTCTCTCTCTCTCTCTCTCTCTCTCTCTCTCTCTCTCTCTCTCTCTCTCTCTCTCTCTCTCTCTCTCTAAGAAATATGATTAGCATACGGAAGGTGAAAAATTACGAATCAGCTGGTCCAGACGGCATTTTTTGGTGATTAAAAGGGAAAAAAAAACCTCAACTGAGCAAGTCATGCATTTCTTCTAAAAATTGTTGTATAAACTTTTTGTTGGCGGTGTCTTTCCTTTCACTACAGTCGGAGCGAATGAATAGTTTTGCCTCTTTTTCAGAAGGTTGATGCCAATAACCCCAACAATTGCAGAGGAATTTCTCTTAGTAATGTACGTAGCACACTGCTCGGATGATTATAAACAATGAATTACAAGAACGGGCGGAGGGAGATAATATTACAGGTGATTATCAGGCCGGTGAAAAAAAAAAAAAAAAAAAAAAAAAAAAAAAAAAAAAAAAAAAAAAAAAAAAAAGCTATCCAATTGTCGCTACATGTTCACTTTGTTAGCACTTATAACGAAAACACTTCCAATACAATGAAAAAAATGATGTCGCTTTCATAGACTTCGAAAAATGCATATGACTCTTCGACTATATTTTTGGCTAAATTCTGATGTTTCAAAATGCCATTAAAGATAAACGGTAGAGATGCAATGGGTGCATATATACGAAACTGTCAGAGCTAAAGTTTGCTTTGGTGCTAATTTGACATACTAAATGATCTGCACACTTGGACTTAAACAAAGAGATTCAAAGAGTCCAGTTTTTTTATATTTTCTTTGTTTATTAAGTACCTGGCAATTGATGTCATTAATAATGGAAGGCACTATGCTTTACTGTCACTCGATGCTTTTGATCTCTTTATTCTTTTATCAGCTGATGATATGTTTTTGATGTCGGAGATTATAGTGGGCTTACAAATGCAGCTAACATAGGGATGCCGTGTCTATCCAACTAAAACTTGATGTAGTCGAGGGTAACATTTTTTTTCAAGAGCGGCTACTTCAGTGCATGTGAGAGATGTTTTGAAGACGGCAACATTATGTCTGTGGAAAACGCTCATAAATATTTGAGTAAAAAATTTCCCCACTCATTTGAGTTTTGTTGGTACATGTAAAGATCTCGAAAGCAAAATTCAAAATGCTTAACTTTGTATCGTTGAAAAGTTATACCTACTCTGTAATTTTTTTTTTTTTTACTTTATTTTTAAAGTTATTCAAAAGTTAAGTAAAACGTATTGTACTACATGGTATTGAAATATGGAGTCTTGACGATGCTGGTGTCCACCATTAATCAATGCACACGTGTGATTTAAAGAAATTTCTTGGTGTGGGCAGGATACTGTTTATGATGAAATCAGTATATATTCCGTATATGTCTAGTTACAGCAGTAAGAAGTATTCACTACAAGCTGAAATTGTTTCTAATGGAAGAATAACCGCAAAGTATACAATATCCTGTATGAGCTAGCCCGTTACGGGGAAGAGCAGCCGTATAATTAAAGTTTTTGTTTGTTCGTTTGTTTTTGTTTTGTTTGTTTGAATGTGTGTTGGATTTATTAGCTGAATCAAGGTGTTGGAAACCTACGTGAATTTATACCGCATTTTCATGAATGGCTGGTAGTCAATAGCAAAAAAAATGTATGACCATACCCAGAGCAGTGAACGAACCTGCATCATTTGAAACCCTATTGAACCCTTAATGTGGATAGACATTTAAAGTTTATTACAACGAAATTCAGGCTTGGAATTTCAGAAATAGACGTCCATTATTTTAGATGAGAATGTTAATGGCAGTGATTTTCTTTGTCCATTGTGCAATTAATTTTAGGAGAATGAGTTACGTTTCTTTCTCTTTGGCTTTGCTCTTAGGAGTGATTGGGACATATTCATCCAGCGTAAATATAATTGGTGGCCTTCCATAATTAAGTTCATCTTGTTGATGTCTTTAACCTTTTCTGAAGATGTTATGATTTTCTCATTGGTTTTATGTAAGGAATTGGAATTGTTTCTTGAGAATAATCACCTCTTAATATTATCTTTATTATATGTTCCACGATTAGGTTACCTAGCTTGCTTTGTTTTATTTTTTCTACTTCTGTTACTTTTGTATAACATACAGACTCTCCTTCGTTAGGGGTCAAATCCTGTTATGATGACTCTCTCTCTCTGTCTCTCGGTCTGTCTGTCTGTCTCTGTCTCTCTCTCTCTCTCTCTCTCTCTCTCTCTCTCTCTCTCTCTCTCTCTCTCTCTCTCTCTCTTTCAGCACTGGCAAGCTTGACATGGCTAAAACTGCCAAATCTTTGACAGTGGTTTTTCCCCTAAATGCTAGTCTATTGTCGCCTCTGTACATTTTTAAGGACAAATAAAAAAAATGTTATGATAAGTCAATAGACAAAAAAATGAAGGGAACTAAAGTCTTCGTCGGTGAGAATGTTTTGGCAACACGGGAGACATCCGAAAAGAAGCTGACACCACACCTCAAATCGGACAGGGCGCAAAGGAAGAAGGACAAACATCACCTTCAATTCTCTGGCGATTGACAGGAAACGCTTCGTTGTAGATGTAGAGAACAGTCTAGAGGAGGCAGCCTAGAAATTCGGTCGACTGTTAAAAAGATGGACCACGCTTTTTCTCCCTTTTTTGTTTTAGTGAAACAAGAGAGGGTCACCATGGGGTATTTTACACTTCTGATGTTGGGGACCGGACCGAATCATGAATACCAGCTGTTCCCCCTTACCAGGGAGATGACAGTGGGAGAGGTGGTGAAGAGGGGAAAGGTTGGAGGTATGACGACTATGTCAGTGACAGTGACGCTGTGGTCGAGCGAAGCGGTGCGAAGTGAAGAAGCCCATGTTTTTGTTTCAATAAAACGTGGAAAATGTCAAGAACATGCGTAAAGACCAGTTTATACATTTGGGTATATGGATGGTTCTGCGGTCAGATTTAAAAAATGAAGTTACACAACCTGTGTTGATTAATAAGGCAATGTTTTTTCTCCTCTTCCGTGGGAATTCCGGAGCCTTTTTCAGTATAAGCCGTGTCC
>JADBJO010002353.1:50000-72500 GCA_016801955.1 Conus betulinus
AGAATAATAAGCTGTGAGAATACAGAAAACACCGATTAACGTCATTCTTACTAGGGACAACTACTTTGGTTCCACACGTTTTCCTACGTAAAACGATTATCTTCAACACAAAAAATTATCAACAGGAAAAACAGCTGTTATACCATTGGATCATAACTGTTTTCCCGGTTTTCCCGAACTCTCATTTCTAGTTTTCTTGTCTGGGACACAAACAAAAATAACCCCCCCCCCCCCCCCTTCCCTTCCATATAGAAAAGGAAGATGCCACAATATTGTGGCCACATACCGTTTAGGGAGAGCAAACCTAAGTTTAGTCAGTATAATTTTTTTCAATGATGTATTACACAAAACAATGCAATATAATGCAGCACATGGGTTGCGTGTTCTAAACTGTGAAAACGTGTTCAAAAGCATCATTGGTAGATTACAGTCTTGCATGCTTCTCATAAGTATGGACAGAAGTCACTCTTCCCCATTCAGATTCTCCATTTCAATTTGTCAGAAGACAATCAGTTCTGCTCTTTCAATGTAAAAAAAAAAAAAAATCCTTGTTGAAGTGCAAAGTTTATTTTGCTTTGACGTTCTGTTTCTGTTGGTTTTTGTTTTGTTTTGTTTTAATGATTGATGTTATAATGAACCTTTCCCGTACGTCGCCTAACATTTTGTGCGCCATAAGGCAAGGGTCTTTCAAAGACCCAGGCTTCTTCTGAAGGAATAAACCTTTGCTGTACATCGTGGGTATCCCAGAACCCTTGTTGTCTTCTGAAGGAATAAACCTTTGCTGTACATCGTGGGTCTCCCAGATCCCTTGTTGTCTTCTGAAGGAATAAACCTTTGCTGTACATTGTGGGTCTCCATGGACCTTGTTGTCTTCTGAAGGAATAAACCTTTGCTGTACATCGTGGGTCTCCCAGGACCCTTGTTGTCTTCTGAAGGAATAAACCTTTGCTGTACATTGTGGGTCTCCGTGGACCCTTGTTGTCTTCTGAAGGAATAAACCTTTGCTGTACATCGTGGGTCTCCCAGATCCCTTGTTGTCTTCTGAAGGAAGAAACCTTTGCTGTACATTGTGGGTCTCCATGGACCCTTGTTGTCTTCTGAAGGAATAAACCTTTGCTGTACATCGTGGGTCTCCCAGATCCCTTGTTGTCTTCTGAAGGAATAAACCTTTGCCGTACATTGTGGGTCTCCATGGACCCTTGTCTTCTGAAGGAATAAACCTTTTCCGTACATTGTGGGTCTCCATGGACCCTTGTTGTCTTCTGAAGGAATAAACCTTTGCCGTACATTGTGGGTCTCAAAGGACCCTTGTCTTCTGAAGGAATAAACCTTTGCCGTACATTGTGGGTCTCCATGGACCCTTGTTGTCTTCTGAAGGAATAAACCTTTGCCGTACATTGTGGGTCTCCATGGACCCTTGTTGTCTTCTGAAGGAATAAACCTTTGCCGTACATTGTGGGTCTCCATGGACCCTTGTTGTCTTCTGAAGGAATAAACCTTTGCCGTACATTGTGGGTCTCCATGGACCCTTGTTGTCTTCTGAAGGAATAAACCTTTGCCGTACATTGTGGGTCTCCATGGACCCTTGTTGTCTTCTGAAGGAATAAACCTTTGCCGTACATTGTGGGTCTCCATGGACCCTTGTTGTCTTCTGAAGGAACAGACCCTTGCTGTCTTCTGAAACAACACTCGCAAACAACACACATGGACTCGGATACACACGCGTACAGATTTATTTGGTATGCCTATCCAAAACTGGGGAGAGCATACCTAGAGGCAATAAACATTGTTCTGTCCTCTCTCTCTCTCTCTCTCTCTCTCTCTCTCTCTCTCTCTCTCTCTCTCTCTCACACACACACACACACACACACACACACACACACACACACACACACAACTCTCTCTCTCTCTCTCTCTCTCTCTCTCTCTCTCTCTCTCTCTCTCTCTCTCTCTCTCTCTCTCTCTGGTGCGAGACGTGAGATGGATAAGGATGTAACATACGATCTTCAGAAATGGAACAGACCAATATAGCAACGCTGCTGTGAGTCGAACACTCGCCAAGTAATCTGACATTATATACTCGTGCTCTGTGAAACTGTACCACCATCCTTATTCGATCTCAAGAACTTTCCAAGAACGTGTCATCTGCCAGAGTATTGCCTATTGACATGCAACACGGGAAGCGGAGGAGGGGAGGAAGGGGGCATGGCTGGCCTTATGGTTGAAGCGTTTTTCTCTTGATCCGGGGATCACGATCCTTGATCCCCAATTTAGACAGCTTTGAGTTCAGTAAGTTTCTCCTCTAAACTGACACTTGTCCAAATAACAGTTCCCTCTAAGTCCTTTGGGTGGTACTCGAAACCGAACAACTGTGTGTAAATATACACATTGATTTAAAGCAAGAGAGAAAAAAAAAAGAGAAAAAAAAGCATATACCAAAAAAAGTAAAAAAAGAAAAAAAAACATATGCGCAGGTAAATCCTTGATAAGATGAATACGAGACCAAAAAAAAAAAGATCAAACAAAGAAAGAAGCAAACAAATAATAAAAAAAAAAAAAATCTGGCACTCTGATGTATTTAGACATTCCTGAAGGCAAAATGGGACTATTTCATGCAGGAATTCAAAATAGTAACCTGCCTTCGAAAAAAGAATCTCACTAATTGTAAAGCTTGGAATCCTAGCCGTGGAAGGAAGAATGAAAAAGGAAGAGCTGTACAACATTCCCGACCATGTCCCCGTTCCCCACCTCCCTCTCCCCACCTACCATCCCCTCTTTGACCCTCGTTCTAACTACGTGTGTACATTCCAGCGGGAGTTGCCATTTGCTCGCGTAAGGGTGGCTGTGTATCTCATTTCTGTTTCGTTTCGGTTTGTTTTGTTAAAGCATTGTTGGTGTCCGTTGCCGGCTCTGATGATTCCTGCCGGAAACCTGTCGATTGGAAAGAGACTGGGGCTGAGAGAGGTCGCCTAAGTGTTTCTTCCTTTTCAGTTTTTGTTTTGTTTTGTTAAGCGTTGTTGGTGTCCATTGCTGGCTCTGATGATTCATGCCGGAAACCCTGTTGATTGGAAAGAGACTGGGGCTGAGAGAGATCGCCTAAGTGTTTTCTTCCTTTTCAGTTTGTTTTTGTGTGTGTGTGTGTGTGTGTGTGTGTGTGTGTGTGTGTGTGTGTGTGTGTGTGTGCGCGCGCGCGGCGGCGCGCGCGCGCGCGATTGTGTGTGTGTGTGTGTGTGTGTGTGTGTGTGTGTGTGTGTGTGTGTGTTGCTTGTTCTTGTACTTTTAAATCTATTTTTGTTCAGCATATGTAAAAGCAGTTTTTTACGCGTAAATGAGCGATGATTTTGCCAAAATCCAGAGTGAAAAAAAAAAGAGAGAGAGAGAGAGAGAGAGAGAGAGAGAGAGAGAGAGAGGAGAAGAGAGAGAGAGAGGGAGAGAGAGAGAGAGAGAGAGAGAGAGAGAGAGAGAGAGAGAGAGAGAGGAGAGGAGGATGGATGAGCATCAAGAGTTTCACTTGCTCAGGCTTATTTTCCCAAACCTACTGCCATCTCCATACCCTTCCCCCTTTTCAAATGGCTGCCTTTCTGCCACCCACCTTACTACCTCAGTCTCAGTTAACTGTCATTTCCTGTGGTCAGTGACCATTTTACTCTCTGCTCCCATCGCTCAACGCCACAATCTCCACAATGGGAGCAAAGTACCATCAAAACTCGACAATGTCTGTTTTTAGGTTTTCCTGAAGAAAACATACGTTGTCATTTAGTAAAAGTGATAATACCAAAAAAAAAAACCCCACAGATTAATGCTATCATTCCCACGGACCACAACTTTTATCTCATGGGTTTCCTATGGAAAACGGTAATAATCCCACAGAAAACAGCGACAACAGGGATATTAACTGTTTTCCTTTCCTTTTTTTTTTTCCCCCGAACTATCATTTCTGGCTTTCTTATCTCTGGGACAGATCACCAGCTTGTTGTGGCTGGGTCACTTGAGTGTCTCAGTAACCTCTTGAACTATACTGATTGGAGTGTACGCTCCCATCAGGATC
Organism: Conus betulinus; assembly: GCA_016801955.1. Taxonomy (NCBI): domain Eukaryota; kingdom Metazoa; phylum Mollusca; class Gastropoda; order Neogastropoda; family Conidae; genus Conus; species Conus betulinus. The sequence goes on from JADBJO010002353.1 coordinate 54,049, forward strand.
ACTCAACCAGACTGACCATAGGTTACAAACAGCACAAAGAGTGATACCAAGCCCCCTAGGTTGAAGGGTTGATCGACAGTGAAGGCAGTTAGACCAATATAGGCACAGCTGTGAAGTCAGCCCAGAACTGAGTCCATTTAAAGGCAAATGTTATATGAGCCGTTTGCAGCTTCCGGTGCAGTAATACCAAGCACACAATGTAATGCGCATGCCAGGGAGAAGAGGGGAAAATATTCAATAACTTATTTCCCTGTTTTCATTGGGTTTTTTTTTCTCTGGATAATATTTGCTTAACGTGAGAAACGAGGAAAACATCGTTATCCTCAGGAAAATTGGGAGAGTAGTTATGATTCTAAGCGAAAGCAGGGAAAACAGTTCCTACCCCAAGGAAAACAGAGACACAACAGTTCCTCTCTAGGATAACAGCAGTAATAACTGATTTCCCTATCATCGTTACTTTCCTGTTGGATAATCACTTGTATCAATGATTTCTCGGCGCTAGTAAGCTCCCTTACTCCCACTGTTTCTGTTTCACCTTACCACCTCCCCTAGCCACCACCCTCCACTCTACCCGCCCCCTCATCCTCTTGCCAGTGACTCGAGCAGTCGTCCAGATTGACATGCGGTCAATACTCCCTCTCGATTTTGTTCTCCTATATCTTTTCTTTTTTTTTTCTCTCCCCCCCCCCCCCCCCCCCCTCCCACACACACACACGCACACACTCGAACTACCATTTTCTTTTCTCTTTTTCCTTGTCCGTCCTTTCTCTTTGCAGTGTCAATCCAGTTCAGCAGCTGTGTGTACACTGGCAAAGACAGCAGCTGATCAAATGATGTGAAACGAGAAGATAAGAGAACGGGGGGGTTAAAGAGGTGAAAAAGAAGAGCGGGCGGGGGGATGGGGGGGGGGGGGGGGGGGGGGATGAGGAAGAGAGTAGGGAGGAAGGGGAGGGGGCTTGAGAGGGGGCATTGGGATGGCTTATCTGCCTTAGCGTTATCAGAAAAGGTCAGCCAGTGAGTAACATGTCTGAGTGAGAAGCCAGACGATCAAAAGACCCTCGTTCAAACCTCTGCAGGGGTGTATTTTTTTCCCCTTTTCCTTCCACTTGCCACTTGACCTTAAGCAGTGGTCGTAATGCCAGTCTTTCAGATCAGGAAATCAACCATGGTGCAGAGTTCTAAAGCATTTTGTGCACAGAAGAACCCGTGACTGCAAGGCACTACGATCTAGTACAATCCGCATACGCAAACAAAAATAGCTCCCTTCCAATAAAGAGAAAGAAGGTCACTGTATTGTAGCTACATGCCATGTTGGGAGAGACCAGACCAAGTTTAGACAGTACCATCAGCTTAGATGATAGATTGCGCAAAACAACGCAATCTAACGCAAAACGTGAGTTGCGCATTCTAGACTGTGAAAACGTGTTGAAGAGTTTGGTTGGCAGATTAGAATGTTGCATATTCCTCATTAATATCGATAGGAGCCACCCCCCCCCCCCCCACTCCCCGGTTTTCCCCTTCTGGATTTCCATTTCATTTTGTCAGGAGACAATCAATTCTGCTCTTCCACTGTAAAAAAAGAAAATCCTCATTGAAATACAAAGTCAATTTTGCTTGGACTTCGTGTTTTTTTTTTTTTTTTTTTTTGTTTTTCCTTATGAATGATGTTATAATTAACAGGATACATCTTGCGAGTTGGTTTAACTTCGTTCTTCGTTTACTCTCCCTACAACCTGTTCTTGTATTGTTTAATCTTGGACTTTTCAGTTCGTGTGACTGCAAACTCAAAAACAATATGGCACGTGGATGTGTGACACATTCACATAAACTCAGAGAGAGAGAGAGAGAGAGAGAGAGAGAGAGAAAGGGAGAAACAGAGACAGAGACCGAGAAAAGAGAGAGAGAGAGAGAGAGAGAGAGAGACAGACAGACAGACAGACAGAGACAGACAGACAGACAGACAGACAGAGAGACAGAGACAGAATGGGAGGAGGATGGGAATGGAGGAAGGGCAGAGAGGGTGGAGAACCATTGAGAGTTTTGCTTGCTCAGGCTGTTTTCTCTCGTCTTCCTTGGATCTCCCATTCCCACCTCCTAGACTCTCATCTCTCCCCTCCCATCGCCACCCTTCTACTCTCCTCACCTTACTACGTCAGTCTCACTTAACTGCCTCTTCATGTATGTGATCAGTGATCATTTAACCAGGAATTCCTCTCTGGAGTTCCCATCTCGACCTTTCCCAACTGTCCCCCTCCAGCGATCTCCCACTGTTCCCGTTTTCCTCCGACCACCTCCGACCTCTGCTACCCTTTCTATCCCACCTCTTTGCAACGGTTCAGATTCACGTGCGGTCAATACTCCCTTCTCTTTGATTTGTTTTCTTCCCTGTGGCTACAGACGATCAGTCAAAGCGGCGCTACGGTAAGCAGACCATTTGCCCTGTAGTATGAAATGCTATATTTGTACCCTGCTGTCCATATTCCTTGTTTGTTCTCAAGATCTATCCAAGCAACGTTTCATCTGCCAGAATATCACATCTTAACAATTAACTTAGGGAGTGTAGGAGAGGGGAGGGGGGTGGGGGGAGGGGGGGTTGGGCGAAGGGGGAGCTGGCAGACCCCGTGTTTAAAGCAATTATTTTTTAATCCAAGGATGATGATTTCTATCCTACTTTAGATTGCTTGATTAGCAAATATTTCCCCTTGCGAGTCAATATTTGTGCACACCACGATTCCCTTAAAGTCCTACACAGGGGATTTTAACCCAAGGTCCCATGTTTAGCATTTTCATTAACTAAGGGGGGAAATGCGCACATGTTTATTCCTAGTATGATAAATAACACATTAAAGGTTGATAGACATTAACAACACATGAAAAAAAAAAGTTCAAATATCATTCCGGAAGACAAAAAGTGAGTACCTTATGGAGAGAACAAAACGTTTTACGTGTTCCATCAAAAGACAAACAACAAACAAGAGACATACAGCCTTCCCTCTTCGACTTTTCCTCTGATCCGTCCGCCTCTGTCCAGTGTTGATCCGCCCCAGAGAGAGAGAGAGAGAGAGAGAGAGACCCAGACACGCACGCACTCACACACACCACACACACACGAACACGCGCGCATGTGCTTGCACACACCATCCATACCTATGTGCAAACACACAAACGCAAGCTACACCTTAGGAAGTCTATTCTACCATGCCGCAGCACCATTCAGTGAATGTTCCACTCACCCTCTTAGTACTTTCAGTCAGGATAACCGATATAACGTAACACAGGATCGTGGCAGAGGCTGAACAAAGATTTAGGCGGGCTACTGTGGGCAGACTATTACATTTTTTTTCCAGTAACTTTTCCAAGCAACGTTTTATCTACCAGAACATTATCTCTTGACATGCGATGAGGTCAGTGGGGGCATTTGGGATGGGTCTGGTTAACCTAGCCTGTAAATCCTTGTTGTCTTGACCCAGGGGTAGGAAATTCAAACCCAGCCATACCCTTCACCTTTCACGCCCATCAGATTCCTTCCATGAGACAGCTGCATGATGGAGAAACATTTTCTTTTCTAAATCAACATCTGTACAGGCTGCAACCATCTCCTAATCATTCGGATGAAACTTTAAAACGAGGTTCTGTGTGTCAACTTATGCAATGATTAAGGGAAAAAGCAGCAACAAGCAAAAGCGATGAAATACAAAACTTACGCATATGTTGAATTCCTGGTGGTGTAGACGACATGCTTAAAGAAACAAAACAAGTAAACCACCACCACCCAACAACAACAACAGCAACAATAACATCACCACTACCACCACCACCACCACCGCCACCACCACACCAACAACAACAACAACAAACAACAACAACAACAACAACAACAAGAAAAACATACACTTGTGTCACACATCATGCCGCTTTTTAATGATGGAATTATAAAAATGTTCAGAAAACTCTCAACAATGTTGAACCTCGAAATTCTAGCAGAGAAACAAAAAAAAAGACAAGACATGCAGCTATGCTTACAAAGCCATTTGTGGTTTGCGTAAAAAAAAACAACATCTATTTATTTTGCTTTTGTTTTATTTTGTCGAACATTGTTTATTCAAATGGTCGATTGTGATGGCTCATGTGATGATCCCCTTCAACCCAAGGACTGCAACAAAAGACAAAAACTACCAAAGTTCGTTTAATAGTTTTCAGTAAGTTGCTGCTGCTGTTGTTGTTGTTGTTTTCCTTCCTTTTTGTGTTGTTTTCTATTTCAGTTTCTTGTTCTCTGTGATCTCTGATTGCTCAGGAACAGAGTTGCTAATACAGGTATTCACAGACCTACATTCAGAGAAAACCCACAGAGAGAGGGGGGGGGGGGGGGGGTTGGGGTGGAGAGAGAGAGAGAGAGAGAGAGAGAGAGAGAGAGAGAGAGAGAGAGAGAGAGAATTTCTGACCATCTCACCTATATTAGTCGTAGATAACAGTTATTTCATGTAATCAGTTACCATTTCACTTTCAAACCCCCCACCCCACCCCTATCCCCTCTGCACTGTTTATCTCCACCAATCTCCTCATATTATCAAATTTTGACACTACTGTGCTCCTCAGAGTATACAAGCGTCAAAATTCGATAATAGCTGTTTTCCAAGTTTTCCTGAAGAAAATGTGTATTCTCGTTCAGGAAATCAGCGACAATAGGGAAATCGGTCATTTACCATTATCATCTAAAAGATCACAACTTCCCCCCAGCCCCAGCCCCTTTTCATGAGGAAGCGGTAAAATTCATTTCAGAAAGCAGCAATAGTGTGGAAACAGCTATTATCGTAGTTATTCATTAGGACCATACATATTTTTCCTGTGATTGCGACTCCCATTTGCAGGTTCCGGCGCAATAATACCAATGATACCAGTGTGCACACATATGTCAATAATAACAGGAAAACGTAAATAACTGATTTTTGTTTTTAAGTGTCCCTGTTTTCTTGGCATTATCAATTTTTCCCCTCAAGGAAAAAGGGGAAACAAGTACTATCCTGAGGGAAACAAAAACAGTTATGATCCAAAGGGAAAACTGTTAGTATTCTGCAGAAAACAGGTAAACAATTGTATTGTCAAGGGTATCAGCTATAACTTATTTCACTATCATTACTCTCACTCTTCAGAACCATTATCAGTTTTGTCAGGGAAAGCAGGGGAAAAAGAATTATCTTTGGTTTTCAGTTGGAAAAGTGCTTGTTTCATCATAAAGAATAGGAACACATCAAGACATAAATATAGTTATAGGTACATAATGATAATTCACAGAATAAGAAGGAAAGAATTTAAGATAGATAGATAGATAGATAGATAGATAGATAGATTGACAAGGCTATTTTAGTGTGATATTGAGCGTTTGAATGCAGCTGTTACTTTTTTTTTAAAAAACAAATTGACATGTTCGAACGTTTATTATTGTTAACGCTTGTGTTTGTCTTTTGCATGTATTTGGATATGCTAATTTACAGATACAAAAAGGAATAAAATGTATATGGACGCTAGAATGTGACCGTTTTCAAAAGAAAAAGGCCAATACTAAATACCCCCTTACAGATCAATGTTTTGCTTACAATTATGTTTCTTTCCTATGATTATGAAAATACATTTTCTGCAAGATCTTCAGATTTTTTTGCTGTCTACTTTATGGTGAAATACTATGTATTCATCAAGTACATGTGATTTTGGAAATAATAAGGCAATTTCTGGACCACTACCGTTATAACTGTTCAGTAGTGAATAATTATGTTTGTAGTTTGATATTTTTTTACAACCAAGTCAATTTTAAGCAGTAGCAATAAAAAAAACATAGCTGGTGATTCAGTCCTAACCGGTTTTTTAAACATCGTCTTGTCTTGCTTTTATGCTTATCTGAACCATCTTATTATTTTCCAGGAGTTTATTGCAGTCGCATCATCTCACTGGCTTCTGATTCTAGTAAGTTTCCATAATTCTACCGTTCCTGTTTCTCTCTACAACCTTCTTGACCGACAATCTTTCACTCCACGCGCTCCCTCATTCTCCTGCCAGTGGCTCGCACAGTCGTCCAGATTGACAAGGGGTCAATAATCCCCCAAGATTTGTTTTGGTTTTTCTCTTCTGACTCTCTTCTCTCTCTTTGCTGTCTCCTGCCCTCTCTCTGTCTTTCCCCCGTCTCTCTCTCTCTCTCTCTCTCTCTCTCTCTCTCTCTCTCTCTCTCTCTCTCCAGTGTTATCCCCGATCCTGCCTGGCAGCTGCACGCACACTGACAAAGACAGCAGCTGATCAAATGATGTTTAACAAGGGGATAGAGGGGACAGGATTGAAGATGAAGGGGGGAGGGGGGGGGGGAAGAGTGGAGTTATGGAGGATGTTGAGGAGGACGGGGTATTAGGATCGTTTTTTATCAAGACAGGAGAACTTTTTTTCCTTTTCCTTTCGACCAGGTCTTAGGTGGTTGTCAGTGCTAGATCTTCCAAATGAGAAAATCGACCCAAAATCAGTGGGCAGTGCATTTAGTGTACATATAAATGGCCGCAAGGGAATGATTCTTAGAAACACTATGTAGAAAAATCCACCCAGATAGAGATAAATGTCTGCAGTCGCCTGCCACACTTTCCCAACTGAAACAAAAGATACTGATGTGTATTTAAGCTTACGCCTTTTTCTGGATATAGATCAGATAATGTAAGCTGTTGTGCAAATGAATTTCTACAACACAATATAATGCAATGCATAAGTGGGGTTGCATGTTTTAAACTATGAAATTATGTTGAAGAACATCGTTAGTCGATTAGATTGTTGAGTATTCTTCATTGGTATGGCCAGAACCCAACCCCTTTGGGATTTTCTGTTCTTGCCTGTCAGTTTACGCAGTCATGCTCTTCCAACTTAGCAGACATCCATGTTAAAACGAAAATTTACTTTTGCTATCACTTATTCTTTGCCAGTTTTTTCAGACAATGCTATAAAAAGACATCTTGACTGGTAAAGACATTTCTTTATTTTAATGTACGTGCATGTGTGTGTGCAAGCGCGTGTCCGAGCGAGCGTGTGCGTGAGCGTGCGCGTGCGTGCGTGCGTGCGTGCGTGTGTGTGTGTGTGTGTGTGTGTGTGTGTGAAACCACTATTTTGCTCGTTCATTTAGCCGTTTTGTTGTTCTGTACGCTTATTCCATGAATTGCCTTGTTGTTGTTATAACTTTCACTGTTTTCATGATCTAACATTTCAATGACATCTAACTTTAAAACTCCAATATCTGTTTGTCTACTTCTTTTTTGCAAATTTCTTTGAACGTTCTGATAGAATTTCTATACCATGCTTGAAATGAACGGATCAGAATTTGTTTTCCTTTTCTGCCATACGAGTTTTAATCTTGAATGCCTGAAATTCTCTCTCGTCTTTCCCACCCTTTACCCAAGCACAATGCTTGAGTCACTGTCCTGCAGATGCTGAATTAGTTGATGTTGCCAAGATCTGTGAAGTCATCTGGGTGCTCCACTTCTCTGCATTCTGCCTTGGTGCCATTACTGGCTCTTTCCATCTCAGCCCCCCCCCCCCCCCCCCCTCCCTCCCCACCCCACTCCTCCTAACGTTTTGTTGTCAGAGAAGGAAGGGGAAAAACATTCTCTTTGTTTTGACTGTGCTGAGTTCATCCTTATCTTTGAAGTGTTATTAGTGGCTGCCAAAAAAAAATCCCTTCAAGTCATTTCAATCAGTAATCTGTAATTGGCAGGCCACTTGGCTCCAACGTTTTGTACTTTTTATTGATGATGTAGCCGCCAGTCAGAATTGCTGCCCTTCACTTTAAAGATATACATCAAGAGATGTTTTGAAGATCAGAGCCATCACGACAGTGTCACTTTTGACCGCACCATGTTCTTTTCCGATCAAATCATCTGCCATGTTTGTCTGTGTGCATGATGATTTCAAAGATGTGTTGATGCTGCTGCAGTTTCAGATCTTTATATTTTGCATTGTAGTTCCGCTTATTCCAGATTTTTTTTTTTCACTATGGGCTCCACAGCTTCAAATCAACAAACAAACTTTTTTGTGTTTTTTTTCCTCCTTTTCTTTTAACTTATTATTGGGTAGCTTATCTTCTGCTACTTTGCTCAGTGGTACACTCTTCATATCTAGCCTCTAATCTTCACTTTCATCACAATCTTTATCGATCCCTTTAATACGTTCTTCAAACATGGACAGCCGTCTTCATCATCACGATCTTTGGTACCGTTTGTTTAAAATGAAAATGTGATGAGTTGGGGTGGTAGGTGGGGTCATCTAGAGGAAGGACTCAGAAGATTTCTCTACTCGAATCATTGAGTAGTTTGTATATCAAAATATCACCTCCACCCAGTCGATTTTGAGTGATGAAAGGAGCAACTTTCCGGTACCAGTCCTCAAAAGAATTTTTTTTGTAGGGGGGGGGGGGGGGGGAGGGGGGGACTGCTAAAAATGCTCAAGATTGTCTCAGGAAGAAATAATTCACCGTCTTAAGGCCTATGCACTTAGAAAATAGTGTCAAACACGAAATCAGGTATGACTACAAATAACTGACACCAGTTTGGTGCAGTTTTGCACACCAACTTTACTTGTGTATACAAGAGTAAGATATACAAATCAATCGACTTTCAGTCGAATCAGTCTTCCTTTGGGCTTACGTTTACTCAGTTTATCTCATCATAAATGGAAGGAATGTTTTGATAACCTGAGTTTGATCCACTCGGTAGATAAAAATTGATCAGGTGTTTGAAGAAGAGTGTAGACCTTTCTCCAGTTGCTGTGGTGACTGGTCCACACTTCTTGATGGCAGGCTGATCAGTTGCTGTTTGGCCACGTGGAAACTTTGATTCTTGACCTTGTACTGGGCCAGTCACAGGGTCGCAGGTTCCTATAACCTTACAGAACCTGGTTTGTAGATAAGCATCCGAGAGTCTGGGCTGGGGAGTCCTTACAATTGCCCTCTGACTTTCAGCAAAATGTGTGAGGTCTCAGCTAGTAAAGGGCAGACTACCACAAACGTATTTGCCTTAATTTTTAGCTTTGAGTGGGTTTTTGATGAGTTATATGAAAGAGTAAGAAAAAAGCTAAAGAATTGAAGAGAAATAACTCTCCAATGTAGTAAACTTCTCAGATGAAAGTAATTAGGTACTGGAATACACTTAATCCAGGTACACACGCTGCTTAGAGTCACCTACAACGAAGCATTAAGACAATTAATTGTATTCATAAATCACCTTAACAGTTTTCATGTAATAAAGGCATGAAGTTTGTCTGATCAGAATGTAATATTCAATTATCATCTTCACAGACAGCACAAAGTGCTGACAAAAAGTTATACTATTAGAACGCTCATACATCATCTGACAGATTTTACCAGGTATTGGCATAAAGTCGTTCTGTTAAAACGTAGGGCATAAACACAAGCAATGCATAGTCTCAAGACACAGAAACTTTGTTTCAACCTTCATTGCTTCTGGACTGATCGGTGGAACTTGACACGGGATCTCAGAGTAGGAGAGACGAACGTTCCCCTCTCTGGCAGACACTGGTGCTAATCGTTGCACTGACTGTGATCAGTCTTACAGCCTGTGGTGAGCAGTGGACAGGGGAGGCTTGATCTCTTTTTGCTTGTTAAATTACCCATCCTGCCTCTGCTGTCTGTTTGATTGACAGGGTGTCAGAGGAGCAAGACAGCCAATCATATTACAGAAAAGAGGGTGGGGGGGGGGGTGTCAGTCATCTTTGGGGGCGGTGGCGGTGATCGGGAAGGTGACAGTCATTCCCCACCACCTGCAGTGTGAGATAATGTGCTGACAATTAGACAGGTTAATCTCTCAGAGATGATGGAGGTATTTTCGTCTGTTATGCTAATGAACAACTACGTTGTTCACACCTGCTAGACACTGGTAGACACAGACATCTGACCCCAACGTCTGATAAATTTGAACTCACCTAAGTTACAGGTTGTGCTATACGCCTTTCATATCCATGTGTGGGGGGGGGGGGGGGGGTGATGTCAGCTCTCTCTGTAAAGGTGATGGTGGCCAGAGACATCTACATCCGCTGTTTTACATGTTTACAGTAAGTGCACCCCGATCATAGAAGCAGGAGGTGGGGGTGGGAGGGGTGGGTGGGAAGGAGAGCAGTGGGCTTTGCAACCCCCATGCTACAGTTACATCAAAACTCTCTGCTCCTTTGTCGTCATTGGTGTACTTCTTAACTTTGTCAGTTTCCTACAACAGACAGCCAGAGAGAGAGAGAGGAGAGAGAGAGAGAGAGAGAGTTGGGGAGGGCAGTGTGGAGTGATATAGTGGATGGTGTTGGCTGTCAATTGTCACATCACAATAAAATCATCATTTTATCATCGCAGTCAAAATTATGTGACTTATACATAAAAAAGCACAGCATAGCATAGCAAATGGAAGCTTACGCAATATGACGATTGAAGGGCCCTTATACCATCCATATCATCTGCATTTTTGGTAAGTAGAGTTGGAGAGGAAGAACTGAAAAAAAGCTGATATGTGAAATCATTGATGGAATGAATAACATATAAAAACATACAAGTATACAAGGCAAGGGATCAAAAACATAGACACTGGCATCGTGTTTGGACATCATTCCTGAAGAAATGTGGCTGTTTAATGAAGGGATTAAAGACAGCTACATAACTTCGAAACAAAAAAATCACACCTTTAAATTCCGGCTGAGAAACTAAAGAAAGAGCCACGCAACACCCTAAATCCCACCGTTCTAACCCCAACCCCAAACCCCTGCCCAACCACCATCTCCAACATATCACTGTCGCCTCTCCCACCCATGTGTGTAATCTTAAAAGAGAGTCGCAGTTTGCCTGCACAACATTGCCTGTGTATTTTGTTCTATTTTGTTTTGTTCTGTGAAGCATTGTTATTTTCCGTTGCTGGCTTCGATGCTTCCCACAATAAACCCTTTTGATTTAATGACAGTGAGAAAGAGAGAGTTCACATAACTTCATTCTTCTTTTTATTTTATTTCCATGTGTATGTGCATTGCCTATTCTTGAGTCGTACTGTTCAATCTCTGGTTTGTTCAATATACTCGGAAGCAGTACTGTGCATAAACGAATAACGGCACTCACAGAAACCCAAGGAGATACAGAGAGAGAGAGAGAGAGAGAGAGAGAGAGAGAGAGAGAGAGAGAGGAGAGAGAAGGAGGTGAAGCAAGGGACTGAATGAGCAATGGAAGTTTCTCTTACCCAGGCTGTTATCTTCGTCCCTGAACCCAGCCCACCCCCCCACCCTTTACCCCCTCCCCCCCGCCCCCCCACCCCCACCTCACCTTCTGCTTTTCTGTCCAGCCTACCCTGTTACATAAGACTCACTTAACTGTCTCATCTGGCAATCAGTGACCATTTCACTAGCCATCTTCTACACACCCCCCCCCCTCCCCCCCACCTACTATTCCACACACTCAGTCTCCCACTATGGAAACATAAAATCGTCAAAATTCAGGAATAACTTTTTTTCTGTTTCTTTAGGAGAACAGGTATTATCTTCCAGGAAAACACTGATAACACGGAAAACCCGTTTTTATCACCGTTTACCCCGATGATAGTAATTTTACCCTGTTTTCCTGATGAAGACAATTATTATTCTTTAGAAAATTAGCAGTAATATGGAAGTCACTTGATACCATTGTTATCATTTGGATAGCCGCAAGAATACCAGAGTGCATACGCAAGTTCGGGAAAAGCAGGAAGAGAACTATTAGAATAACAGTGATAATGATATTCCCATCATCGCTGTTTTCCTGCAAGATAATGATTTCTTGTTCTCAAGAAAACAGAGGAGAGACCTATTATCGGCTTTTGACGCTGTCAAGTTCCCATACTTCCTCTGGTTTGGTTTCTCCCTTCTCCTACCACCCTCCCGATCGAACACTTCCACACCGCTCCTCCTGCACCGTAACCCTCCGGCCATTGGCTCAGGCAGTCGTCCAGATTGACATGCGGTCAATACTCTCGCCTTTATTTGTTTTCTTTTGTTTTCCTCTCTTTTAACATTCTCCTTTCTTTTCTCTCTCCTTCTTTCCTGCCTGTCCTGGCAGCTTTTCATTGACAATGACTTCAGCTGACCAGATGATGGTAAACCAGTGGACAGAGGGGACAGAGATAAAGGGGTAGATGAGGAGGAATGAAGAGGAGAAGAAAGGTGATGGGGGGAGGGAGGGGGGAGGGGAAGACGGCACTGCTTAGCTGTTTTTACTTTTATCAAGAAAGACAGACTGTGAATAAGGCGTTCATGATGGAGGAAGGATAATTTTGGGATTCTGGTTTGAATCTTTTATGTGGCCATTTGTTGTTGTGTGTTGCTGTTTGTGTTTGTAAACTTCTCTTTCCACTTGACCTGATGTGCCGACCTCATTGCTAGTCCTGATTAAGAAGTAAAGGAAGGTCCAGTGTGCTGTATGCATGTATTACATGTGAAAGAACCCATGACCAAAAGGCAGTGGTTCCTGGAAACACTGTAGGAAAATTCCCATAGCCAGGGGCAAACAAAGATACGCCTAAACAAAAGGAAGAGAAAAAAAGGGGAGCTGCTGCATTTCAGTGGCACAATTTCCCGGGAATACAAACCGGAATTTTGGACATTTTTTTGGACATACATTTTTTTTGCAAGGAGTTCATTAGAGTTCTTGCATTTTATTTTTCAATAAAATGCTATGTCTTCATTAAATACTACTGTCCAGAATATAACTAATTTTGAAATAATTAGACAATTTCTGGTCCGTGCTGTTGTAAACTGTTCAGTGGTAAATAATAACATAATGAAAATCGTCTTCTGTTTATGTTTTGTTGTTTAATATTCCTACAACCCAAGTCAATTTTAAAGCACTGGAACACACACATCACACACACACACACACACACACACACACACACACACAACACACACACACACACACACACACACACACAATTCTGATAGTTACGTCAATTTTTTAAAAATGCAGTTATGTGCTGCTTTTATGTTTATCTTACCCATCTTATTGTTCTGTTTGAATTGATGACAGTTGCATCATCTCATTGACTTTTGACGAAAATGAGTTTGCATAATTCCACTCTTCCTATTTCTCCTCATGGAGTTCATGACCGACAGTCTTTCACTCCACGCGCTCCCCCATTCTCCTGCCAGTGGCTCGCACAGTCGTCCAGATTGACATGCGGTGAATAATCCCCCAAGATTTGTTTTGGATTTTTCTCTTTTGACTCTCTTCTCTTCTTTCTTCTCCTGCCCTCTCCTGCCCTCTCTCTGTCTCTCTCTCCGTCTCTCTCTCTCTCTCTCTCTCTCTCTCTCTCTCTCTCTCTCTCCAGTGTTATCCCCCGGTCCTGCCTGGCAGCTGCACGCACACTGACAAAGACAGCAGCTGATCAAATGATGTTAACAAGGGGATAGAGGGGGCAGGGATCAAGATGAAGAGGAGAGGGGGAAGTGGAGTAATGGATTGCGTTGAGGAAGAGTGGATATTAGAATCTTTTATATCAAGACAGGAGGACTCGCGAATTATATACTTGTGTAGGACGCATGGGAATTCTAGCACTTTCGTTCCATCTCTCACATGCAATATTATTTTCCCTCCTCCTCTTTGAACTAGAGTTTAGATGGTGGTCAGTGCTAGATCTTCCAATCAGAAAATCAACCAGGGAGCAGTGTGCAATGTATTTAGTGTACAGAAACATGGCAACAAGGGAATGGTTCCTAGAAAAACAATGTAGAAAAATCCATCAAAATGAAAATAAATGTCTGCAGTCCCTACTGTTTGCCTCACTGAAAGCAAAAAAAATCCTGCTGTATATTTGGCAACTTATAGCGTCTCTGGATAGACCAGCCAAAGTTCAGACAGTGTAAATTGCTGTGGAAATGAATTTCTACAACACGGTGTAATGCAATACAACAAGCAGGGTTGCCTGTTCTAAACTATATTTAAGCATCGTTGGTCGATTAGATCGTCGAGTATGCTTATTTGGTATGGAGAGAAACCGACCCCCTTGAGATTTTCTGTTTTAGTCTGCTTGGATACACAGTCATGCTTTCCAGTTTAACAAACATCCATGTTGAATTTAAGGTTACTTGTGCTATTACTTATTGTTTGTCAATTTTTCAGAAAATGTTATAAAGAAACATCTGACTGGTGAAGATATTTGTCTATTTTATCGTGCATGTCTTGGTTTTCTTAAATTATCAATTAATCGTGTGTAGATCCGTTATGTGTGTGTGTGTGTGTGTGTGTGTGTGTGTGTGCGTGCGTGCGTGCGTGCGTGAGTGCGTGCGTGCGTGCGTGCGTGTGCGTGCGTGCGTGCGTGCATGCGTGTGTGTGTGTGTGTGTGTGTGTGTGTGTGTGTGTGTGTGTGTGTGTAAGATTAAGTGTCATGGTCTCTGAATCTAAAATAAATCGTGAAATATTTTATTCCCTTTGCAGCTTCCAATATGGATTTTTCTTCATGAAAGCTAGCAGTTGGAACATGTGCACGTACAGTTGCATCACTAGTTTCCGTACATTCTGGTCCAGTTCTATTTTGATAATTACGGTGATCAATAAGAGATGCAGGAGGACATCTTGGATTTTCAAATGGACATATACGGATTTGAAAGTTTTGAGTAAAATCTTGGACAACAAGCAAGGCCATAAGCAGGCGAGTATAATAGAAAAGTTTCTTTTCCATTTGAATTTTAAAACTTTTCTGAACCCAGGTGCTAGAAAAACTGAATAGTAAGCTCACTTCAAATCCATTAATGTTATCAAATTTTGCATCATTCGATAGATGTTTGTAAATTTGCCAGTTTAAAATGTTCGTTTGTAAGTAAAATCTTCACTGTATTATTTCAAACTTAAGATCAATTTGTAGATACTGGTTACCTTTGGAACAACAATTCTCGAAGAAATGATTTCACCGTCTCATAGTCTGAAACTTTAATGATTTCTTACTTCGAATGTAATACTTCTTTGGCTGCTTCTTTACACAAATGTTTGTGAAGTTATCTCGGGGGAATTTCAGTAACAAATGGATTTTTTATGGAATATACTTATCTTGTACCGAGTTTGAAATGAATGGATCTTTTGTTTTCAACCACTTTGATTTTCCTGCTGGGGGTATGAAATTCTTCAACCTCTTTCCCTAAGCACTGTGCTCTGGAGGCTGCCTAACAGATGCTGAATTGGTTTGTGTTGCTGTGATCCACAAGGTCGTCTGGGTGCACGCCATTCTCCTTGGTCTGCATCTATGCGAGCCCTGGCTCTTTTCTTTGCCCATTTTGGGTCACTGCCTGATTTCATTTTTATCTGACAACGAAGAAGAACATTCTCCACATGTTGGACTATGTTAATTTCATCCCTAGCTCTGAAGCACTATCAGTGGCAGCAAAAAATGCCTTTCAGGTTATTTCCAGTCAGCAGTGTGTAATTGGCACGTCACCTGACCCCAAAGGTTTTTTTTTTTTTAAAGACCTTCTATTTATAGTGTAACCAATCAAATTTGTTGCCTGTCTCTCCAAAGATACACGGAGAGATGTTCTGGCAATCAGAGCCATCATGTCGGTGTTACTTTTGACAGCTTCATTTTCTTTTCAATCAAATCATCTGCCACTCTTGCAAGTGCGCACAAGGCTTTCAACATCATGTTTTGTAGCTTTTGTAATGTCAGACATTTTGATTTTGCGTTTTAGTTCCTCATATTCCAGCTTTTTCGTTCACTCTGGGCTCCATCATGCCGCAATTTACCTGCCCTTCATGTTTTTTTTCAGTTTTGCTTTGTTCCCAGGTACTTCCAAATTTTGTTAGAATATTCAGGCCTTTTGCCAATGGTACATTCTTCAATTCTGATCTCAATACTTCACTTCCATCACAATCCTTATCGATCTTTTTGATCAGTTCTTATAGCATGGACGAGTCGTCCCCACCATCACGATTATTGGTACTGTTTAGTGTAAAATCGCTGATTTCATCACCAAAATAAGTTAATCGACTTATGTCTTTTCTCTTGGGGTTTCCTTACTCACTGGAGTTTCATTTTAATGAGACGAGTCTGTTTTCTGGAACGAGAAGACCAAGTTGAAGGTTTGCTGCTGGTTTGTCTTTCTTTTGTTCGGGGAGACCACCTTTGGCCACTCCTCTTTTCAACAATGCTAAAATCTGGTCCTGCGTTTCTCTCATATGTTTCCATTATTCCACAGGAGTACTGACGATTTGACCTTTTCTTTCTCTGAATCAGATCCTCTCTCGACAAGTCTTCGCCACTTTCGTCTGCGGAGTCTACCATTTTGAACGTTCGTTCGTTCAGTGTTCTATGTTTTCTGATTTTCAGTTCGAAACGCTAGGATATCAATTTACTTGCATACATTTGGTAACCAGCTATGCATTATCTATGGTATAATCTTACCTCCCTGAACACATGAATAAACTGATAAATGATATGAAAGGACATATCATTAGGAAAAGCAGAAAAAAATGCATAGCATAGCAACTGGAAGCTTACATAATATTACGATCAAAGGATCTGTATACCACGTCTGTCTGCGTTTCCTGTAAACAATGTTGGGGTAGAATCATTGAAAAGAAAATCAACGTATTTTAAATCCTTGATGGAATGAATGGCCCATACAAACAAACACGTAAACAAGCAAACGGATCAAAAACATGCACGCTGATGTCGTGTCAAGACACCATTTATGAAGAAGAAATGTGGCTATTTAACGGAGGGATTAAAACAATTGCATGAGATCAAAAAAGAGATCACTTGTGTGCACTTATAAATTCTATCTGAGGACACAAAAG
This sequence comes from Conus betulinus, assembly GCA_016801955.1. Lineage (NCBI taxonomy): Eukaryota > Metazoa > Mollusca > Gastropoda > Neogastropoda > Conidae > Conus > Conus betulinus. Next base: position 70,868 of record JADBJO010002353.1, read on the forward strand.
AGTCAAGCACATTCTCTCCCCCCTTCTTCCCTCTGATCCCATCCCAAACCCTGCACCACCCCTCTACTATCCCCATCCCCCTTTTTGTCTCCTCTCCCCCCACACACATGTGCATTATCCACAGGGAGTCCTCGTTTGCTCGCACGACATTGCCCGTTTATTTTGTTCTCTGTTTTGTTTTTGTTATCTGAAGCATTGTTATTTTCCGTTGCCAGCTCCGATGCTTCCCCCAATAAACCCTTTTAATTTAATAACAGTGGGAACGGGGTAACAACTGAGAGATTTCACGCAACTTGGTTCTTCTTTTCATTTTGATTTTCGTGGGTATATGTGTTGCCTGTTCTTGTACTGTTTAATATACTTGGAAGCAGTGCTGCGCATACACGAGTGATACATTCAGAGAGAGAGAGAGAGAGAGAGAGAGAGAGAGAGAGAGAGAGAGACTGGACGAACAATGAGAGTTTCTCTTGCCCATGCTGTTATTTATCTTAATCGCTGAATCCGGTCCACCCCGTCCCTTTATCCTCCCCACACCCAACACCCTCTCGCCTCCTTCTTTCTGACTACCCACACCCGCTACCTAAGTCTCACTTGACCGTCTCTTCATGAGATCAGTGACCATTTCACTAGCAATCTTCTTTCTACCCCCATTCCCTACTCCTCCCTCTGCTATTCCACTCAACCTATCTCCAACTATGGAAATATAAAACAGTCAAAATTAGATGATAGCTATTTTTTCTGTTTTCCTGGGGGAAAACAGGTTTCAACTTCCAGGAGAACATTGATTACGGGGAAATCATTTCTTTTTGTCACCGTTACTCCCGATAGTGGCAATTTCATCTTGTTTTCTAGAAGAAAAGAGTTATTAACCTTCAGAAAATTAGCAGTAACAGGGAAGTCGCTGATATCCCTTGACAGATGCAAGAATACCAATGATGGAAGCAAATATACCAATGATACCAGAATACATGCACACGTAATGGATGAACGGAAAAGCATGGATGATAAATAATTTCTCTATTGTGGTTTTTTTTTATCTTTGGATAATCAGTTTCCCCCCTTGGGAAATCAGTGAAAATTTATATCGTGATAAAATGGGAATACAGTTCCAACTCTTGAGGGAAATGGAGAAAAAAGTTATTACCCTATGAACAGCTGGAAAACTCTTCAGAATACCAATGATGATAACTGATAAATCGTCACTGTTTACCTGCAGGATAATAACAGCTGGAAAGCAACTTTCAGAATACCAATGATGATAACTGATACCCCCATCGTCACTGTTTACCTGCAGGATAATGACTTCTTCCGAAAAAAAAAAAAAAAAAAACAGGGGAAAGAGCTATTATCGACTTTCGACGCTACCAGGTTCCCATAATCCCTCTGGTTTGGTTTCTCCCTTCCACCTCCCCAATCAAACACTTCCACAACCTTCGTCCCCCCCCCCCCCCCCCCCCCTGCCCCCCCCCCCCCCCCCCCTGCCCCCTCCCCGCCAGTGGCTCGGGCAGTCGCCCAGACTGGCATGCGGTCAATACTGCCGCCTTGATTTGTTTTGTTTTGTTTTGTTTTGTTTTTCTCTCTTCTGACCCTCTCCTGTCCTTTCTCCATCCGCTCACGCCCGTTCCGGCAGCAG
>JADBJO010002353.1:77500-85000 GCA_016801955.1 Conus betulinus
ACGTGATCTTATTGGACAGTAGCTCCATTTTCTTCAGCTGGAGATGGACAGGGATGCCTACTATCTCCCACACTTTTCAACATATTCTTGAAAGAATCATGACTGCTGCCCTTGAAGTTCACATCAGCACTGCCAGCAATTGAGGAACAGCCATCACAAATCTTCCAGTTGTAGATGAAGTTGAGACTTCAAGACGGAATGAAACATCAACAAAATATGCTCTGGACACCACCGTCGAGAAGACCAGGTTGAGCAACAGCTCAACACCATCAGTACTGGTATTACTGTTCGTGAACAAAAACTAGAAAATGTTCGACAGTTCATAAAACTTGGGGTCGATCGTCAGCAATGAGGGATCTAGCCTAGAAATCATACCAAGGGCACCAAAGACAAGATCAGCGCTGTTCAGGTTGAAACTGTATAGAAGGACAAAAGAGTGAGACATAACATCATGCTCTTCAACTGGTATGTTCCATCTTTTCGAATGCATGCGGCACTGGACAAAAATTTAAACCATGGAAATTAGGCGTTACCACATGGCACTAAACATTAGGTAGACCTATCATAACTCCTATGAACAAGTGTTTGAAACGACCGAGCAGCAATCTGACCACACAAAGATCTACAGACAACAGTTAAGAGAAGAAAAACTACACTGGTATGGTCGTGTAAAAGTTCCAGTATCCTTGCTAAAAAAAAAAAAAAAAAAAAAGTCTACCAGGGAACTGTTAAAGGAGGAAGGTGGAGGACAAGACAGTTGAAGCAATGGGCTGACAACATCGCAGAACAGGCATCGTAACATTCGCAGAAACTACGCCATGGCTTGCAATCGACAGAACAGGAGGAACCAGTGTAGTGCCCGAAACCTTAAGTCGTTCTTGTACATAATTATCATTAGTAGTAGTATTACTATTACTGTCATTATCATTATTGTCATTATAATCATTATCATTCATTATCATCATTATTGTTGTTGTTGGTGGTATTACTATTATTATTGTTGTTGTTTTCTTGTTGTTGTTACTAAGAATACTTTTATATGTACTATACGCCTTTTCTCTTCGGAAAATTAGCGATGGCTTTTTGGTTGTGTGGAAGATGTTATGCTTGCGTTCACACACGGAACTTGTTTTATAATCTCCGTAAAATAACGCTGCCTGTGTTTGTGTATCATAGCGCGCGCGCGTGCGCGCGCGTGCGTGCGTGTGTGTGGGTGTGTGTGTTGTGTGTGTGTGTGCGTGTGCGCGTGTGCGTGTGCGTGTGCGTGTGTGTGTGTGTGTGTGTGTGTGTGTGTGTGTGTGTGTGTGTGTGTGTGTGTGGCTTAGAGCAGATAATTAAAAGCAGATTAAAATTCAATAGGCTATGCGCACGTATGTGTGTGTGTGTGTGTGTGTGTGGTGTGTGTGTGTGTGTGTGTGTGTGTGTGTGTGTGTGTGTGTGTGTGTGTGTGTGTGTGTGTGTGTGTTTGAACCAACACTTTTGTCAACACTCCCCGCACACACCCTCCCCACCCTGCCATTTCCATCTTCCCCTCTCGCCCATTCCCTTCGCTGTTACTTTTTGACTTTTGTTCTTTAGTTTTTCCGTCAGCCATCGATTGAAGTTGATATTTCCATTCGTTCATATCATATGCTCATAATTTCTCTTCTTTTTTTTTTTTACATTTGAGAGAGGCCGTTTAGTGCTTTCTGCATAGATGACAGCAAATTGCATCGGTAACTTGTATGGAAACACACATTTCGCCTATCTCTCTTCGATCGAGGTTTGCGAGTCTTCTCCATAAACATAAAAAAAAAAAAGAAGAGAGAAAGAAGAAAAGAGAATCACAAGACAGTCGTAGGAAGAGTCGCACGCACAGAATAACGTGGTCCTGCAGAGACAATGGTAAGCCTGTTGATTACTGCAGATGCCTGTCTGTCTGTCTGTCTGTCAGTCTGTCTGTCAGTCTGTCTGTCTGTCTGTCTGTCTGTCTGTCTGTCTGTCTCTCTCTCTCTCTCTCCTCTCTCTCTCTCTCTCTCTCTCTCTCGCTCTCTCTCTCTCTCTCTCATCGCGATGATTGCAATGGAACTTGAGATTCGCGCCAGGTATCTTAGAATCGAAAAACCCATAAGACACACCATTTATGTGACTTATATAACTCTCAGATAAGTACATTTTTCTTTTGAGTGTCATGTCTTCTTCACACACACACCCTCCCCCCCCCCCCCCCCCCCAAGAATCTTTACTTCCTCCCATCCCCCTTCCAGTCCCTTTCCCATTCTATCCTTATCCTTAGCGACTCCAACCCACTTCGGTGGCATTTTCTATATGACAGCTTTCCGACTCTCCTATACAAAGCTGCATCCTATACATAGCTGTATCCTATACATAGCTGTATCCTATACATAGCTGCATCCTATACATAGCTGCATCCTATACATAGCTGTATCCTATACATGGCTGTATCCTATACATAGCTGTATCCTATACATAGCTGTATCCTATACATAGCTGTATCCTATACATAGCTGCATCCTATACATAGCTGCATCCTATACATGGCTGCATCCTATACATGGCTGCATCCTATACATAGCTGTATCCTATACATAGCTGCATCCTATACATAGCTGCATCCTATACATGGCTGCATCCTATACATAGCTGCATCCTATATACATAGCTGCATCCTATACATGGCTGCATCCTATACATAGCTGCATCCTATACATGGCTGCATCCTATACATGGCTGCATCCTATACATAGCTGCATCCTATACATAGCTGCATCCTACACATAGCTGCATCCTATACATAGCTGTATCCTATACATAGCTGCATCCTATACATAGCTGCATCCTATACATAGCTGCATCCTATACATAGCTGCATCCTACATTGCTACAGCCTATACATAGCTTCATCTATACATAGCTGCATCCTATACATAGCTGCATCCTACATTGCTACAGCCTATACATAGCTTCATCTTATACATAGCTGCATCCTATACATAGCTGCATCCTACATGCTACAGCCTATACATAGCTTCATCTTATACATAGCTGCATCCTATACATAGCTGCATTCTACATTGCTACAGCCTATACATAGCTTCATCCTATACATAGCTGTATCCTATACATAGCTGCATCCTATACATAGCTGCATCCTATACATAGCTGCATCCTATACATAGCTGCATCCTATACATAGCTGCATCCTATACATAGCTGCATCCTATACATAGCTTCATCTTATACATAGCTGCATCCTATACATAGCTGCATCCTACATTGCTACAGCCTATACATAGCTGCATTCTATACGTAGCTACATCCTATACATAACTTCATGTTATACAAAGATACATGCATGTTTGACATGCGCAGTTCCAGCACAAGCAATCAAAAAAAAAGCTATGGATACAATCGTTTAAGAGGCTCCGTCAAAAAGAATGACAAAGTAGTGATTTGGATAACAGGTTAAAAAAAATGGTTGTGTAAAGCAGAGAAATTGTAGTACAGAACTTGAATGGGAAAACGCTTTCTTCTTTTTTTAGATAAGTAGTAGGTATATTTCTGAAAATGAAAAATGTCTATCCGTCCGTCCACACTGGGCCCGAACTAGGTGCCTCAGCATTATCAACACAACGTTCTAATCAACTGACCTCAAGGACCAGCCAGAATTGGTATGTCTTTCTGTACCTTTGTTAATGTTTTGTCTCTGTCGTCAAACTGAACTGTTTCATATGTTAGGCAAATCATCTCCAAGCGAAAAGCCACGAACTGGAAGAGATTCATGAGAAATCTTAACAAAGGGATAATGAGTAAGTAATCTTTTACTGAATCTTTGGGGAGAGGGGGGGGGGGGGGTGGGGCAATCAATTTGGCAATGACTGGTGTGTGCCCCAAATGAGAACTGCATCATCTCCTCTCGTGAAGCCTCACGCCACAATGTCGCTCACCACACAACTCCATTCATTGTTGGAAACATTTGGTAGGCAAGCTTCATCTAGCTAGTGTAAAAGACCACACGGCACCGGTCTGCAGAAACTTTGCAACTGGCAAAAAAAAAAATTCCGGGCGGAAATCGCCTCCGAAAGTCAACCTAAAATCAAATGGATAATGTACTAGGATTAACGATCTACATGCTCACAAAATTTGTAGTTAAACCAGTCAGGATTTCTTGGGGAGAAGTGCTTCTTACATCGAGGTCGCTTTCAACGCGCACACACGCACGCACACGCGCCCACCCGCGTGCACACAGCACACGCACGCACACACACACACACACACACACACACACACACACACACACACACACACACACACACTCACACACATACACACGCACGCATGCACTTACGCACAAATGCACGCTCTCATGCACACGCGTACGCGCGCACACGCACACACACATCATTTCTCCTTCCAGGAACAGCCTATGGATTGCTGTACATGCACAGTTAGAATCGAGTATGTTTTTTACTCTTCAAACATGTTGGTCGGCTTCATCGTGGACTTGAGTACAGGCCCTCCCTGGGAGGGAGAAAAGTGGTTGGCTGTGTGCCAGCATGGCAACAATCGACCAAACGAAGACGATAAGATTCAGAAGTGTCTCTGTACAAGGCAGTGTAACCAGGCTTCAGCTAACGGAAGGTCTAAGGTACCTCCTCAATGTCCAAAAACACGTGATCGATGACCGGAAGGGAAAGGAAGAACGAAAGACGTTACTGCCAAAAGACGACAGGGCACAAGAAGAGCCAAGGGCAGTAATCTGTTGTGCCATCTTAACATTCCCGCCCCTGAAAACGATACGGACTGAGAGTTTTGTCCCCTGAGATGGAGCCCCATGAAGGAATACGTAAATCAAACTAGCGCGAGGTCTTAACATGGGCACCTACGCAACTATATCTTTGGTGTTAGTTTGGTTTTTATCACATCCCTTGTCCCCTGGGTACCATAACCATTGCTGCAGCGTGTTTGTCAAACTCGTAGCTGGTAGCCTTTCCGAAATTGGGAAACCGTGTCTCAATATACAGCCCTGCACTGCACAATGACATCCCACCTCTCTTTGCGCCAATCAGCACGTATTTAGAACGTTTAGTCCAGTTAGACAGGAAAGGACATAACAGTCGGTGGGAATATCAACACATAAGGAGCTTCTGGGTGAGTTTTGAAAAACCTGCTCAATGAAGTATGTCAGTGCATTAAATGTTGTGATGCTGTGATGTAAACATTTCTAGTGTAAATGAACATTTTTTTTAAAAAAAATCAGACTTAAAATTCGATTTAAACCCTATTATTGTCTGCAAAATTGTAGATACACAATAGAAAAGATACCACGAACACTACTTTCTTCACTGCTGAACAGATTAAAGTTCGAAAAAAAAAAAAAAAACAAAGCTGAAACTGAAAACATACCAACGTTTCATGCAGATCAGAAATGATGTCAGAAAGTAAGTTTTGCGCGTAAAAACACACGTCTGTCTCTTACAAAATGTGGGAGGTATGCAGTTTTGACATTCTCATTGTCTTCAATTGCATACTGTATCTTTTAAAGCTGATAATGCTCGTATCACTCCAACTTCTCTGTCATTGAAGATGCTGCATGCTAAAATGCACCAAAGGCAAGCTCAATGCCTTGCAGTTAAAATTTGCCTTTTCTTTGTCTGATACTTAGGGCCAATTGTAAATATGAAGCGTACAGACAACAATGACAGATGCTTTAACATTTCAACAACTTGTTCCCCAAATGGACGTTTACTGGGCGCCGTCCTCCATGAGAACTAGCTCGAAGCGTTTCACATCAAAGGTAATACCCAGGAATACACATCAGACATCTACCAAAAGGAAGAAAGGGCCAGTTTTAGACGCAACAGATATGGATATATATATATATATATATATATATATATATATTATATATATTACAGCACTATCTCTCTCTCTCTCTCTCTCTCTCCTCTCTCTCTCTCTCTCTCTCTCTCTCTCTCTCTCTTCACCACACACGCAAGTACACACACACACAACACACACACACACACACACACACACACACACACACACACACACACATAAGGCGCATCGGGAGAGAGAGAGAGAGAGAGACAGAGAGAGAGAAGACAGACAGAGAGAGAGAGAGAGGAGAGAGAGAGAGAGAGAGAGAGAGAGAGAGAGAGAGAGAAGGCGCATCGGGGGAGAGAGAGAGAAACAGAGAGAGAGAGAGACAGAGAGAGAGAGAGAGAGAGAGAAGGCGGGAAGGCACATCGGAGGAGAGAGAGAGAGAGAGAGAGAGAGAGAGAGAGAGAGAGAGAGAGAGAGAGAGAGAGAGAGAGAGGTGCATGGGGCTGGATAGGAGCGGATGAGAGAGAGTTTCGTTTTATTTAAGCTGTTACCATCCTTCTGTTCTTTCTTCTCTTAATCCTTCACACCAATGCATCCATCCCCCATCTCTGCCTCTCTGCACACTCCATCTCACTGCATTTGCCTGTCTCAGAGAGAGAGAGAGAGAGAGAGAGAGAGAGAGAGAGAGAGAGAGCGAGAGAGAGAGAGAGAGAGAGGACCAACATTGCAGTTCATTTACTTCAGCCATGTTCGAGAGAAATACAGCAACCCAAGAACAACAACAAAAACTTTCTGATCATTCCGAAAACGAGACAAAGATTCAAAATTATTGAATTATTGATCAATGTTTATGGTTTCAATGATGTCTTGCCTCCTTGTGTAATTTCCTTAGTTGCCTCCTTGTATTTATTTATTTATTTGGTCGCCGGCGGATTTTTCCCCTGCGATATAGCAGGAAAAAAACCCTCTTCATGACCTCCATGTATGTATTTATTTATTTGGTCGGCGGCGGATTGTTTAGTTTTCGTTTCTTTTTTTTTTTTTTGATCTGTCAAGTAAACTGTGCTTAATTCTCTCCTGGTTGTCTCCTCTTGTTTATTTATTTACTCTCCCGTGCACCGTTTTCCTAGACGCAAAAGTTTGAGGAGACAACTTCTACAATTCTAGTTCGAATTAGATTGCAATGACCTTTCACAAATGACTTGAAACAAGATCACAATTTTTCGTTTGCACCCCCTGCCCTCTACCACTCTGTCTGTCTGTCTGTCTGTCTGTCTGTCTGTCTGTCTGTCCGTCTCTCTCTCTCTCTCTCTCTCTCTTTAATGACAAAAAAGACATGTACACCACTCTCTCACTCACTCTCTCTCTCTTTCTCTCTCTCTCTCCCTCCCTCTCCTCACACACACACACACACACACACACACACACACACACACACACACATGCACGCACGTACGCACAAACGCATGCATGCACACACAACACAGCACACGAGACACACACACACACACACACACACACACACACACACACACACACACACATACACGCACGCACGCACGCGCGCGCGCGCGCGCGTGCACACACACGTACAGAGAGAGACAGACAGACAGACAGACAGACAGACAGACAGGCAGGCAGACAGACAGACAGAGAGTCTTCATGATCTTT
>JADBJO010002353.1:97500-102500 GCA_016801955.1 Conus betulinus
ACTGTCCCAAAGAGGGGCTGTGGACAGAGATGTCTCCACGAGAGGAACACACTAACCCGATGGTCTGCCACTCTGTATGCCTGCTGGCAAGGATGGGATCGATGCTGGACGTGGTGTTTTGCATGTCATTATTCTTGCCATTAGACTCTGTCCTCTGACTTTGATCCCTCGAACCTCTGAGATTACATCTCTGTCCTCGGGCTTTCCAGAGCCGAGGTGGAGGTGTGTGTGTGTGGGGGGGGGGGGGGGGGGGGAGAAGGGGGGGGGAAGGGGCGACCAGTCAGAGTGTTCTACATGAGCTGGTCAAAATCGGATCGTGTGGATCCATAACGCTAGCCCTGGAAGGGGGCTTCACAGGGACCTGTAAGAAGGCTGCCATTGAGAGCAGACGAACCACCAACAGCCCACGACTCTGTCAGAAGACCACAATACCAACTCTAACCTATCACCACCAGGGATGACATCGCATCCTTTTGCTCCACACCAACCAACTACACGGACTACGGTCTACACCATGTCCTTAAGGGCCTCTGGCCGATAGAACGTCAAACTCACCTCTACTGCTGTGATCCCCGTCTCCTCCCCCCCCCCCCCCCCCCCCCCCCCCCCGCCCCGCCCCGTCCCCGGCTTCCCTCCCTCCTCGCTGCTCTCTTACCTTACTCCCAAGTTATCCCCCTACCCCTCCCTCCGCCTCCTCACCCCTACCCCCCCTGCTGATTTTCGGGACCTGAAGTTAACTAGTTATGGTCACTGTGTGGCTGTGGTCCACGAGTTTGACGTGTGATGTACTGACGTGGTTGGGTTACAATCACTGTTGCTGTGTGTTCTGTAGTGAAAGCTGGTTGAAGCATTGTGGCCCCCGACTTTACTGAACAATGCAAGCCGCTGAGAGGAGAGTTTCAAACCGTGCCCAGAGCGCACTTGCTGCTAAAGCAAAATGGCGGCAATTACTTGCAGAGGTTCTGATTCATTATTCTGTACCGGACTCGAGATTTATGACACACACCAAATAAAAGGTCAAAAGGGTATTTTTCGGACTAAAGTCTAAGCTTAATTGAGAAGTTATTTTATGGAGAGAGAGAGAGAGAGAGAGAGAGAGAGAGAGAGAGAGAGAGAGACGCGGGGGGAGGGGGAAATACATGCACGCTTTCTCTGCATTAATCAATCCTTACATTGCAGTTTGTGAAGCAAACTTCTATCCCTGTTCATTTCCAATCACTTTGTTGCAGAAAGGAAGTACATACTAGAGCCGAATTGCCGGTCCTAACACCTCATCGAGGTTGTCCTTGTCAGAAACGACCTGCGATAAGACAGAACAAGTCGTTTGGCATCGCCATATTGATTTGCTAGCAAACAGCAAAGTGTTCCACAACAAGCCGAAAGCACTTCGAGGCATCACCGCTGTCATTTCTTTTTAAAAAACGCAGGGGATGGGCATGGAGCATGAAGAGGATTAAGTGTGTCAGATGTCAAGTCTAATGCATTTTCATTTGTTTTGAAGACAGCCTAAACTTCGATTCCTCTTTTCCATGGATTAAATGTCTGAGCAACAGGAAGGTCACCCAGGAAAGTGAATCAAGGTCAAACGAATTTTGGATCCGCTCCTAGAGTTGTTTTATGAATGAAAACAATATTTATTTTACCGCCAGGGGAAGTAACAGCTGGTATAAACTGAAGGTGTTAAAAACCGTGAACTTTAATTAAAAAAAAAAATAGGTCATGTAAAACATGAAATAATTACGTTGAAATTACTAGATTTTTGTTTGAGTTCAAAGATAGGATGTTATATCGTAGACAGCTACCAGTTCATCAAACAGACACTTCACAATGTTCATATTTACATGAACAACTATGATAGTAATATGCATGAGGAATCCACCACACTAAATGGTGATGTTTGTGTCCTAAAGCTTCGTTCCATCTTTCCACCTGCTTCATTCATTAGATGTCTGGTTTGGTTCAAACCGGTTCTATAGGTCTTGCATAAAAAGAAAAAAACAACTTACAATAAAGAAAATCACAATGCCACACTTCTTAATTTTCGGCCACGTGGCCTTTTTCAAAAGAAAAAAAAAAACAAAAAACAATACAACTACGTGATGTCCATCTTTGGCACTGGTCAGAGCAAAGAATTGATGTCATATACATATTACGCAAGTTTTGGCATGACATCATAATATGTGATGTCATCAACAAGGGAGAAAAAAAAGGGGGGGGGGGGAGGGGGGCAAATTGTTGTTGTTGTTGTTGACTTCAATTTAACGTCTATCCACATAGTGATGTTAGACGGGGGGGGGGGGGGGGGGGGGAGGGGGGGGAGGGGGGAGGAGGGGAGCGTATATTTGTGTTTATGTCTCTTTGATAAGGGGGAGAAAAAAAAAGGTCAGAAAAATGAGCATTAACAACAATTACAATCAACTAGTCTATAACAAATGTCCTACAGGACTATGAAGTAAACATTTGGCAATATATTAAACAAACTAGTAGCATTTTTGAAAACGCCTTCAATACAATTTTCAAAATCATTGGTAAGATCGGTCATAACCTCTTACATTAAAAAATGATGTGCTTGCTAGAAATTTGTTCACCACATAAACATCTAATATTTTTGCTGTATTTTGTGATGAGCGCATTAAGTTTTATCCTGTAAGTAAGTTTTATCCTGTAAGATAGCGAAACCAATCTGTCTGAATTTGATTGCGAAACGTTAATTCTTTGCTCTCTGACCAGTTGCCAAAAAATGGACATCACGTAGTTGTATTGTTTTTTGTGTTGTTTTTTTTTTCTTGAAAAAGGCCACGTGGCCGAAATTAAGAAGAGTGGCATTGTGATTTTCTATAATGTTTTTTTCCCTTTGGAGGACTATTGCTTTTGTTTCTGATAGTTGAACTTACAATAAGTTTGTTGAATGGCACTGGAAGCGCCGCTGAATGGAGATCAACCCCAACATTAAATGGGATCGTTCCTGCACTACGTGCCATGTTTTTGAGTTCCTTGTTTTGATAAAGTCTGGTTAGCTTTGGATCGGTAGACTTGGATTGAACTTGCTTACAGTCAGACCAACCAACGAATGTAGAAACCAACGGATGTGGTTGAAAAACACGGAAGTCGCAAATCATTCACACCCCTCTTTTGTATTCATCATTGTTTACTGTGCCTCTTCTATTTCCTTATCACGTACAGTTCCTTTTTTTTTTTTTTTTTATTTACTCTCCCGCTTTTTTTCTGATCCGCTTTTAGTTTGCTTTTTAAAATAATCCCTCGTGGATTGTTTCATCTCTTGTAGTTCCTCTTTAATTGTTCATTATTTACAATTTCTCCTGATATTGATCATATCTCAAGTTCCTCCGGTGCTAGTCATTATTTACAGCCTTTCTGTTCATTATTTGCAGGTACTGTTTGGAGTTCATCACTCGCATGCCCGTTTGTTCTTCACGATTTGTTTGTTTATATTTCGTTCTTTACAATTTTTTTTGTTGCATTTTTTAGTATTTTATGATACATCTTTACTCCTCTTTTATAAGCGTTGTTTACAGTAGTACGTCTTTTATTATTCATTATTTTACTTTTTTTTTTTGTTATGTTTTAGTACTTAGAATATCCGTTTTATTATTCATCATCTCCGATAGCTCTTTCATTATTTGTTAATTACAGTGCCTCCTATTTGTTTTCATTATGTAAACACACTCTGCTTAGAAATTATAATTCATGTATCATTAATGGTTATTATAACTCTTCTTTGATAGTGCCATATATAGATATTCCATCTTTTTTATTCATGATTTAATTCCCTGGTCAATGTTCACTACTTTCCTTTTCTTCTTCTTGTGTGCTTTAATCACATTTTCTTTCCCATTTTATTGTTCGTCATTTCAGTTTTCCTCTTCCGCTCGTTTCCCCCTAATTTATCATCATTTAAAAAAGTCCAAAATTTATTGTTTATGATTGTACAGTTCCGAGTTCGATGAGTATTATGCTGGAACTACCATGGGGATATAAGATGCCTGAACATCTATCCCAGATAATTCGGCCAATTATTTTCTTGGAAGCAAATATCTAGTAATTGCTTCGATATTCTTTCCAAACAACGTGAAAACAATGGGGGGACAAAATAACCTAATTCGAAAAGTTATGCTGCAAACAGCAAAGAAATGCATGCTAACATCCACGTGAGTCTGCCTGTCCATCTGCATACCTGTCGGTCGGTTGGTCGGTTTGTCTGTCTGTTTCTTGCTCTCTGCTTGCCATCTCTCTGTCCATATTACGGAAATGAGAATGAAAATGGCAACAACACGGTTCAGAATTTTCTTGAATAATTGAAAAACAAAGCGTTCAGACCCCCCCCCCCCCCCCCCCCCCCACGAAGATAGGAGAAATGAAGGTCTTGGTTGATTTTGTTGGCTTTTGGAGTATGGTTGATTTTTTTTTTTTTTTACTGGAAACATAACATGGGCCAGAGGCTTGACTCATTAGAGAACACGAGGCTAGTTCATGTGTTTGAATGCCTCGGGAGTTTCAGCTCACCAGCCTTCAGCTTTTCCTCTGCCTTTTCCCCATCCTTCCTTCCTTCCTTCCTTCCTTCTTTCCTTCCGGCATCCCACACCCCAGCTTCCCAACACACTCTCGCCCTACCACCACCCCACCCCTTACTTCTTTTTCCTTTTTTTTTGTTTATGCCAGCAATTACAGAGATTGAAAACTCAATCTCCAGAGTAACGCACCGTCATAATTCTTCAGGAGCTTGTCATATTTTCTCTTTCAGAGCGAAGCAGGGCTCTTTCACTCTGTTTCTGAGAGAGAGAGAGAGAGTGAGGATTGAGATCATCCTGTCCCCCTATCAGAGGATGTTACTATTTTTGGCGCATGGGAGAAGGGGGGGAAATAATGGCGGTGCGGAACCAGAGACGATTTTCTTTCTGACCCCTATCTCTTAAACCTCATCATTAATCTCGTTTGTATCGGAAACGAAGAGGATTAGAAACGGAACGAACTTGAATCAG
>JADBJO010002353.1:112500-130000 GCA_016801955.1 Conus betulinus
GTGTGTGTGTGTGTGTGTGTGTGTGTGTGTGTGTGTGTGTGTGTGTGTGTGTGTGTGTGTGTGTGTGTGTGTACGTACGGAAGGAAGCTGGATTAAAAACGAGGTTATTTGAATCTGTCGCCTGTTTCTTCAATTACTTCTGACAAGAAGATCATGTGTTTTCCTCGAGTGGTTGGTGGTTTGTCTGCTAGAAAGAACTGACGTTACAAAACTTAATTAAAACGGATAGAATGTGTTCCAAGCACGAACTCGTTGAATTTAGACCCTCCTAGCAGAAATGACAACACAGAGTATGACAAGTACAGAAATGACAAACAGAGGGAAAGGGAACATTCCCCTACTTGTCCGTTAATTATTTTATCATGGGAGCAAGAGTTACCCTTCTTGTTCGTCAATCATTTCATCAGGCGAGGAAGAGTTACCCTATTTTGTTCGTTCATTACTGTTTTACTCTTCCCTGCCTCGCTTAAGATTTCCTTTGGTGTGTTTAAAATTCTAATAATTTTCTCACGAGCAGAAGCTCCAGTATCTGGCTTCCCCACATTCCCCAAACAAAGACAGCAGCGAAAGTGATGGGTAAAATAATTACACCCTAGAAGTTATGTTGCAAACAGTAAAGAGGTGTATTATGAAAAACGCGTTGGACCGTATGTCCATCGGTCTGGCCATTGGTCTGTCTGCCTGTTTCTCTAAGACTCTCTCTGTCTGTCCTCTTTTTGCTGGTACGGTTGAAGTTTCACCAGAATAATGGGGAAAAAAAAGGACCACCACCTATCCCTCCACACTCCCTCTCCCAACGAACTCACCTTGTCGATAGGAGAATTGAAGATTTGATTTGTTTTGTTGGCTTCTGTACCATGTCTGGCACTTTTTGGTGAAAACGAAACATGAGCCAATGGCACTACTGGTCAGAGAAAACGAAGTTGGCTGTTTGAATAAATACCTCCAGATTTTGTCTGTCAGTCTGTCGTTGTTCTTGTTGTTGCTTTATCAGCCTTCAGGTCTTTTTCTGCAGAAACCCCCCCCCCCCCCCCCCCCCCCCCCCCCCCCCCCCCCCCCCCCCTCCTCAACTTTCCCTCCCGCTGCCCGCTTCTCCATTTTTCCCATACACTCCTGCTTGCACCTCTCCGCCCCTCCCTCCCCCCCCCCCCCCCCCCCCCCCCACCCCCCCCATTCCTTCCCCATTCTTTTCTTAACATTGTCGCTTATGCCAGCAATGAAAGAAACTGAATTCATTCTCCAGAGTTACCCACTAACATTATTCTTCAGGTGCTTGTCATATTTTCTCTTTCAATCCATGCAAGGCGAGGCGGGGCTGTTTGACAGCATCTGGTATGGAGTTCAGACTGAGCTAGATCATTCTCTCCGCCCATCAGGGGATATAACTATTTCCGGTGCATGAGAAAACAATAAGGTGATGCGGAACTAGGAAAAAAAAATTCACTTCTGGCATCTGGCCTTTAAAACATAGCATTGCTCTTGTTTGTATTGAATACGAAGAGAATTAGGAACGAAAAGGATGGGAATCTGAACAAATACTTTTTTCTAAATGTTATTCCTTGTTTTGTTGCTGTTGCTGTTGTTATGTTACTGTTGTCGTTGTTGTTCTTGTTGTTGTTGTTGCTTTAATCTATGTCATATATATATATATATATATATATATATATATATATATATATGTGTGTGTGTGTGTGTGTGTGTGTGTGTGTGTGTGTGTGTGTGTGTGTGTGTGTCTGTGTTTCTGTGTGTCTGTGTCTGCGTGCGTGCGTGTGTGTGTGTGTGTGTGTGTGTGTGTGTGTGTGTGTGTGTGTGTGTGTGTGTGTGTGTGTGTGTGTGTGTGTGTGTGTGTGTGTGTGTGTGTGTGTGTGTGTCTGTGTGTCTGTGTGTCTGTAATGGAAAGATAGACAGACAGACAGATATCTGAGAAGATTTGTCGGGCAACGCGACTGGTCAATTTCTGTAGCTTCCAAAACGATTGGCACGTGTCAAGATCTCACAGTTCACCTGTCGTTTACCTTTGCCATGGGACAGGGGCAAATAAACGATATGAACTGAATTCCACACCTTTCCGTTCCACTGTTCGTGCCTTTTGCGTGGCAACCAACGAGTGGAGATGGAGGGAGGACAAAAGAGGAGAAAGACGAAGACGATGGAGACGGAGAGAGAGACGAAGAAAGAGAACAAAAGGAGGAGGGGAAACGAATATCAGAAAGGGGGGGAGAGAGAAGAAGAATAAGAAGGAGAAGGAGGAGGAGAGGAGGAGGAGGAGGGATTGAGAGGAAGGAATAGAAGAAGATATAACTGAAGAAGAGAAAAAGGAAGAAAAATAGATGATAGTCATGATAACGATGACCACGACCAAGTAATAGTAGTAATAGTAGTAGTGGTGGTGGTGGTAGTAGTAATAGTAATTGTAGTAGTAGCAGTAACAGTGTGGCGGCACTATTTGATAGTAACTGAAACACTTTCCACGGCACTATGATCAGCCTCAAGGGTTTTTTTTTTTTCCCCAAGGGGAGATTATGATACTGAACGCATCATCTTGCACCGGAAAAAAAATTAGATATCCCATCTCTCCGTCATGCCATCATATCCCTCTGCACGCAATTCATCTGGGGTGTCTTTTCTTCTGGCGGTTATTGTTGCCCTGTTCTTGTCTATGTGTAGTCTCCGGAGACTTAGATCTGATGTAGGTGCATTCTCTACCATGCTGAGTGATATTAAGTTCTATCATAATTATGTATAATGTCTATCATGTTGAGTGATATTAAGTTCTGATACATGTATAATGTCTCCCATGTTGAGTAATACTAAGTTCAATCATAAAACAACAATGAGAACATTGCAGCAATAACTGCAACAGATATAGATGAAAAAAATAATCATCAATTATGATTAGAGATAACAGAAAAAATAAGATTGTTGCGATCACTGAACATCACATTCGATTAACGTAAAATCTGACATGTAAATTCTGAATTCGTGAAACTGTATCCTTCCGCTTAAGTAAATGACAAATTTGGCAAAATCCCATCTAAGAAATCATAAGAAAATCTCTCTCTCTCTCTCTCTCTCTCTCTCTCTCTCTCTCTCTCTCTCTCTCTCTCTCTCTCTCTCTCTCTCTCTCTCTCTCTCTCTCTCTCTGCGTATCTGAGTATTTTGCCCTACAAAAAAGACATAGGCCTTTACATCAATCCACTTATCTATCCATGTATGTTTCTATCTACACGTTTCTATCTAGCATGCAACCAAATGCAGTCGGAAAACATTCTAGCAAGACAGTGGTGTTTGTACGTGATGAACGCCAAGGGTAGACCTGATCATCAAGGTTTTAGAAAGAAGGATGATTTTTTTAAACGCCCGAAGAATTAAGGAGCGGCGGTGGTGAGGAATTGGGCGTGACGGAGGGAAAGGTCAGAGGAAGAAGATGGACGCTTCACAACGAATCTGTGTATTATACCAAAAAGAAAAGAGCAACACTTACAAGTACTTGAAGAATAGCAGAGAGAGAGGACAGAATATAGGGTAGGGTTTTCATATTCGAATAGATCAGTGGTAGAACACCGTATTTTGACTGTGCGATTTTTTTTCTGTGGTCTTTTTTGTTTGATTTTTGTGTATTTTGTAACGTTTATGAACGGAAAGTTTTTTTGTTGTTGTATAATTTGCACGTTCTTAGAAAAACAGCGTTTACGTATGTAAAGGTTAGCGGGAATAAAGCGCTCGATAAGTCTACATTGTTATTACCATTATATGTTTTCAGCAGCGACTTTTTGTGCCAATGTTTTGGGACAAAAACTGTGTGAAGACTGGATCAGACGTACTGTATTGTCTGAGTCTCTTACTGGATTCAACCCCCTGATCTGTTTCACCGTGACGATGGTCATTTCTAACCTTGTAGCTTTTGAAAGCTGGCACATTATTGCCTCTCTTGGAAAAACGGAAAAAGGATAATGGGAGAGATGGATAGAAAGCACAAAAGAAGAAGAAGAATCGGTACAGAAAGAGAAAAAAAGAATGAATGAAGAAACAGAAGAACAAGAAGAAGAAGAAGAAGGGTTGTGGCAAGGTCAAGAAGAACGAGTAGAAGTACAAGAACAACGACAGTAGGAACACAACTAAGAAGGAGCACATTACAGCAGCAGCAGCAGCAGCAGCAGTAGAAAAAAAGAAAAAGAGAAGGAAAAGAACAGAAAGAAAAAGAAGAAGAAGAGAAGAAGAAGAAGAAGAAAAAGAAGAAGAAGAAGAAGAAGAAGAAGAAGAAGAGAGAAGAAGAAGAAGAAGAAGAAGAAAGAAGAAGAAGAAGAAGAAGAAGAAGAAAGAAGAAGTTATCCAACAAAAAATATAATACATAATACAGTCACACGAAAACTGACAGCTGTACTCTTAAAACGTCTGCCATTGTGATTGATTGATTGAAGAAGATAAAGAAATCAAAGGTAAAAGTCATCGTGTACAGTGGGAATATCTATATCTTTCACGGTTATTGATGGCACAATAGGCAGACAATAGGCACTGCCAGAATGGTGATGACGTTTTCATGTCTCGTTTCCTTGGAAACGGAGACAGTGATATGACTGTGTCGAACCGTAAATTTGGGACTTTTATCCTAGGTCCATGGTTACTGCTTGGAAAAGGAGCATCAACGAGGTAGAAAAAGAGAGGGAGAAGGGGAAATGGGGACGGGGGAAGTGATGCTGTATTGTGTGTTAGAGACTGGTCAGTCGACATTCCAAGTCACTGCATTTTCATTTTATTTTGTCCGCGTGTATTACAGCTTAGTGTGACAACCCAGTATTGATGTTAATGGTGATGGTGATGGTAAACATTGTGAATGTGTGTGTGTGTGTGTGTGTGTGTGTGTGTGTGTGTGTGTGTGTGTGTGTGTGTTGTGTGTGTACGCGCGCGCGCGCGCGCGCGCGTGTATATATATATGTATATATATCCGCACTCACACACACACACACACACACACACACACACACACACACACACACACACACATATATATATATATATATATTTTTTTTTTTTTTTTTTTTCAACATAAAGCTGTAACATTTTCAACACACACACACACACACACACACACACACACACACACACACACACACACACACACACACACATTCACAATGTGTGTGTGTGTGTGTGTGTGTGTGTGTGTGTGTGTGTGTGTGTGTGTGTGTGTGTGTGTGTGATGAAAATGTTACAGCTTTATGTTGAATTACAGGCATCCCTAAGCTCTCTTTAGAAATGAAAAGCAAATGTTCTGTTTCCCCCTTTCCCTCTGCCCTCTGCCCCCCCCACACGGCCTTGCTTGCTGTATCCCCTCTCACCCCAGTCCTTCCCGTCCTTTTTTCCGACCTTTTAGTTTATTTTTCATTCATTTGATTAATTCGTCTGATAGCAGATACAATTCTTGTATTGATTTCTTTAATCATTTATAGCTCTCTTTTTTATTTCATTATCCTTGATAAATATGTTTTTCTTCTTTTTTTTTGTGGGAGAGGGAAAGGGAGGGTGTCAGTCAAAGGCAATATACTCCTAGTTGACCTGTCCATGTTGCAAACTCTTAAGAATGGCCTTCAGGGGCACCTTTGTACGTCAACAGGGGTCTGCTCTGGTCACTCTGTCCCTGACTCGGCTGGCTATAGATGAGCATATCTGGATCTTGGTGTCCACCCGGCGAATGACATGACCTGCCTGTTGCGGCTGGGTTTAATGAGTGGAGACACTTGATGCTTACAAGTCCATACTGTTCTTGGATTCTCTCTTGAGGGCACATAAGACCGTATGGCGAAAGCTTGGCTGTGTCTGGAGTGGCACTGTCTTCATCTGTCTGTGGGCAGGGGTGGTTGGGTCTGTGGGGTGTGCTCGAAAACTGGAGGTGGTGTTTTTTCGCCGGTGGGCTCTGCAGTCATGAAATACGGGCTGGTACACCCATGGGGGATGCTACTTTAAGGCTGTTATGAGTTGCATCCTGTAGTCTGATTTACCTCTGTTCGGGAGCAGTTATGTCCCTTGATATCTTAATGGAGTGTCCTGCGCGTGCCTGTACCCATCGTCAACACAGCGCAGGCCTCCAAGGGTGGTACAGGACTGCTCTAAAGGCAGTTGAAGACAGCGCTTCTCTGGGTCCCTCCCCAGCACCTTCGGATGTTTCTTTTTCTTTTTTTTAAGGTTGGACACTTGTCACTTGATGTTGCAGATCTTGCCCCAGCAAAGCTGGTGGACTCATTTGATTCGTAGGTGGTCTAGATCTAACAACAGCACAGTAAAGCACAGCGAATCTAGTATACGGGAAACAAATGGATATCGTGTATATTTCAATTCTGTAGTCAAAAGAATCCGCTACAAGCTAAAGATGTAAAAAAAAAAAAAAGACATTAGGTTACCTTGAAGAGCATATAATGTGCTAGTTGATTGGATGCCAAGAGCAAAATAAACAGGATTTCAAATGTATGTCTTTCTTATGTGAGCTAGGGCTAGGATATGCATGGATAAGTCAAAGAGTAGAAGAAAGCAAGTGTGAACAAACACTTTGACAAACATTGATTGACAGTAGGTGGCAAGGATGGCAAGGCCATATCTTATCAGGAAACAGGTTTGAGTGTATAAAGTTTACAGTTCTTCATTTTCAGTTTAAAATCTTTGATCTCAGATCCGTACTTGATTCAATTCATGAATGAAAAAAAAAAAATTTTACCATCAGCGGAGGTAATAGTTGGCATGAATCTAAGGACTTGTTTCCCATTAACTTTTTTTAAACAGAGCACGCGAAATACGAAATGTTTCGTTTATGTTAGTAGAAAATGTTAATATTCCATGAGAGGAGATATAATTTCATAATAGACAGTTACTAGTTTGTAACAGTAAACATCAGAGAGTTAAGATTCAGTGGAAAAACTTTCAAAAACAAAATTGCAGCATGAACATGCGACAAGTTTTACATATTAGTCTTTTGGTAGTATTACATGTTTTTTAGTAAACCTTGTCACTCCATTTCTGGTGTACAGGATCTGTCGCTATTGCATGAGGGAACTTGTTACAAACTGAACATATTCTTTGTTTTGGTGAATGTCACGAACCCTTTATTTAGTGTTTCCTTTATCATTTATTATTATTACTCTTCGTTTGTATTTTTTTTACAATTCATTTCTTATGGTTCATTATTGTTCTTTATACAAGATCATTTTTTAAGTCACCGGTTACAACGTATGTTAGTACCAATTCTTTTTATGGTCCCATAATTTAGAAATTTTTTCTTTCACAATTCATCACTGACAGTTCCTTTTTTTATAGTCAATCGTTCTTACTACAAGTTTTTACTCTGTTTATTATTTTCAGTTAAACTGTAAGTAGTTGTCTGTTTGCGGAACAAGTATGCAGTTTTTTTTTTCGTCATTCTTTATTATCTATAGCACACTACTCATCCCTTAAGTTTTTCCTTCTGTAACCAGTAAATATACATAGCTTCTTTCAGTATTCATTATCTATGTTTCCTCTATGCTGTCTGTTATTTACAGGACCTATCACTTCACATCACTAACAGTACTTATTTTTTACGTATGTAGTTTCTCTTTGATTGTGTCATACATGCAGTTCCTATACTGAAATTTTCAGTTCTGTATTTGTTAATCATCATGGCTTAACTATAAAGGGAAGATAATGTCCCATAAACTCAGGTGTCGGCCAACTAGTTATTATTGTCTAAGAAACAGCAGCGCGAGTATTTCATAGCTTTTAGTATATATACTACTACATAAAAACAACACAAACCGACTGAAAAAATAGCTGTATTCGTATACGGAATACGATAAAGATACGGTTAACCTTTCACCGAAAAAGAAAAAAAAGCGAAAAATATCCAGCAAAATTCGTCATGACGGCAGGAGAAAAGAGAAACGGACATTTTCGTTGCTTTATTTGTTCTTGTAGTATGGATGGAACATACTCTCAGGAAGCGAAACATTGGCCATTGGCATTATTCCCGTTAGAGAAAACAAGCCCAGCTCGTTCTAACGAATGCCTTGGGAGTTTTGGTTCATTAGCCTTCTCTACTCTTCCTCATGTTTGCAAAACCTCTTCCCCAAGTTCCCTTCCCCTACCCTGCTCCCCTACACCCCCACCCCACCCCCTCCCCGCACACGCTCACGCCTCCCCTCCTTCCGCTTCCCCCATCTCTTCTTTATGCCAGTAATTAGAGAGACTGATGAATTCCATCCCCAGAGTAAGGCACTGGCAACATTCTATAGGTGACTGTCACATTTTTCTCTTTCACCAATGCAAGGCAGGGCTGGTCTCTTTCACTCAGCATCTGGTATGGAGAGAGGACCGAGATCATTCTCTCCACCTATCAGGGGAGAGAACTATTTGGGGTGCATGGGAAGGAGAAGGGGGGGAGAAATGCCGGCAATATAGAACTGTCTAAAACGATTTTCCTTCTGGTATCTGGCTTTTAACAAGTAACATTGACCTTGTTTGTATTGAGGGTGGAAGAGGATTAGAAACGGAGTAAAATTGAATCGGAGTCAAATTTGTTTAGACTTTATTTCTTCTTCGTTCTTTTTTTCTGTTTGTTTATTTGCTTCGTTTGTGTTTTTTTTAGAAGAAACAACAACAACACAACAAACATGCCTCTTTTTGTATGCATGCATATGAATACAATTTTGGGGGCTATGAACGCCATGCGATTGGTCGATTTCTGCAAACTTGACGGCGATTGTCAAGGTCCCTAGGTTGACCTGTCGATGACCTCTGCCATGGGCAGATAAACATGAACTGAATTCAAACTTTACAGTTTGCCATTGCGGGGCAAAGAAATAGAAGACGTTGGGGGTGGGGGGATGGAGAAGGGAAACATGTGGGGGTAAGAGACAGGAGAGGATGAAGACGAAGACGATGAAGGGGGGAGGGAGCCGGGGGGGAAGGGGTTAGTGACAATGTTGAAATATGTCATAGGTGTTAGTGACTAATGCGTGATTTGTAATCAGTCCTATATAATTCTTTCTTTCTTTGTTTTAGTGGAAAGCATGGGGAATCCATACCTCCGTCAAACCGTTCTGGAACACACGATTTGCAGCTGCTCCAAAACGTGATTACATTCGGGTGATACAAATCTTTCAAAGATAGAGAGAAGGATCTTAATACACTTTTCTATACGAGCAGTCAGACTCTGTCAACTGCAACATGCTGGCAGCATAACAGCTCACCGCACCCCACCCCAAACGAGCCTGTCACCCTTTCCTAGTCTTTTTATGAGAGTTCCTCAAGTTCAGCGGCTGTGTGGGTGGGTGAGAATTAGTTGCCGCTCTGAAAGCCAGTTTGGAAGCCCCTGTCCTTAGCATAATCACATCAACCGTCTGTAAAATCACCACACAGAGGGAGGAGACAGCATGCCAATTCTCATCCGACAGAGGACCAGGAGACGGAGAACTTCAACGACTTCACGGACCACAGAAAGGACGTTACTATGCATGGTACAGAAAGGTCTAACAATAGTAAAGGCGGTAGACCTTCACATATACATACATCATTTACCTTATTTCTACATGAAACGTAGCAGATGTAGTCCGGAGAGAAGATGGATAAAGGAAGTGGGTGGCTTGAACTTTATTTGCCTCTGTCTCTTTAATCTCTTTGATGATTTTCATTCGGATATCTATGATTCGCCCACGTGCTTTGTAATGTAATTCAGAACAGATTTAAGGAAGGTAAAAACTGTTTCCAGGCACGAGCTCATTGAATTTGGATCTGGGTCAAAAGATAACTTTATAGTCCATTCAGCGGGGCTATTAGAATTTCTTCCACCAAAGAAGATCGCTCTGGAGCTAATGCTTATCATGTAGTAACTGTCCATGCGACTGATATAATTTTCTTGGAATTTAGAACCTTTCTACAGACATTAGCGTTGACATACATTGTGTGTGGTCCGTGCCCTATTGCATGAAATGCACAGGAGGTAACTATCTCTATCTGTTCAACCTTGCATTACTTTTTATTTGCACAAAAACGTTTTTGTTTTCACTCGTGCATGACCTTCTTGCATAAATTTAAACAACATACACTTCAGTATGGATAAGAGGAGAAATCTATAAGAGAGAGAGAGAGAGAGAGAGAGAGAGAGAGAGAGAGAGAGAGACAGACAGACAGACAGACAGACAGACAGACAGACAGACAGACAGACAGACAGACAGACAGACAGACAGACAGACAGAGAGAGAGAGAGAGAGAGTAAACAAAGTCTGTCAAGCCAAAATGTTTGTGAAAGACGCTAGCGCTACCCAACCAGGACAAAAGACACACAAGGTGTGCAGAAGAATAATGACTAGTGAACGAGACAAGAAAAGTCGAAGGCAAGGGATTGTTTTGACTTCCAACACACATCGCCTTGATTGAGAAGACTGGCATTCAACATATCCCTTTGAATCACTCGAAGCGAATAAGCACACACAGCTATAGAAATGTGCACGTGAATACCGCCGTATGCCATGGTGCTGGACATAGACACATGCACTGAACAGCCAAGCCAGATTGATTTTGTTGATGAGTTTACACGAGAAAACGCTGCGGAAAATGACAAGGACAAACATGTGGGAAAAGCAAGGCAAGCTGGATATAGTGGCACTGTACTCAACAAAAAAAAAAAAAAAAAAAAAAAAAAACTATGCAAGTCAACTGGCAGTTCGTTGCCGAGAAATCATATACAAGCATCCGAATAGCTCCGACTGTATGATGAGTTTTTATCTGACGATGATTCGAATACATTACCTTCTGTTTGTGAAATTAAGGTATGATCTTTCATATCCGCTGGACCGATGTCAACTATACAGACCGATTTTTTTCTCTGGTCTCCAAGAGGAGCACCAACCAGATTTTTTATACGAAAACACATCCTCCACAAGGATTAGCTATCCAGGAGGCCTGCCCACTCGGGAAAACTAAAGGATTGGATCGATGCTGGGCATGGTGCTTTGCATGTTATCAAGGATGCAATTAGATTCTATCCCGGTTGAAGCTGACCCCTGCTTCCACCCTGCCTCCTGCTCCCCTCCCCCTACCCTAATGCCCTCCCCCAGTCCCCTTCTCCCCTTCCCCCTGCTTTCCCCCTCCACTGGTATGCGGGATTTGAAGTTAGACGAGGACACTAAGTGGCTGTGCTTGTGTTCCACTGTTCCCATACCAAGTGATGTTAGACGGTAGTAAAATGACTGTGTGCACATTCAGTGATCCGCAGCTGCTATGTGTACTCTTTCCACACGAGATGTCTCAGAACCAGACTCAGAGGTGCCTCAAGAGGCCGACATGGAAAGCGTTCATGCAATGCTAACACGCCCTCAACTTAGATAGGCAGGACATGTACACATTGTGGATGAAAATTGTCTCCCAAAGAGTCTGCTCTATGGCGAGCCGCTGGAATGCAAGTGTTCTCATGGAGAACAAGGAAGCGTTAAAAGACACACTGAAGGCCTCGCTGAAGTGCTATAGCACCGCCCCTGCCTCGTGGAACACGTTGCACAAGATCACTCAATCTGGAGCACCATAGTAGTCAAATCCAGAGTGAAAGACTTTGAAGTGATGCGAGTAGAAGCGCGGAAAGTCAGTTTTCGGAAGAAAAAAAAAAACAGAGTAAACACCACCTTTCAGCCTGCTCACCTCCAAGTCTGCCCTGTCCACACTGCAACAGACAATTCAGTGCAAGGAACGGCCTGATCAGCTGTCTTCGTAGACACACCACCACTCAGTGACAGCAGAAGTCGTGGTCATCTTCGCCTTCGAAAGATAAACAACAGTACGTTCCGCAGCAGAAGCTGCTTTAGGTGGAATGGTCACGGAGACTGCAGAACAGTACAACTCATACCATCTTGCACAAAGCCACTGGACAGCGTTTTCAGGTGATGCTCGGAGCATGCTTACTGTGAAACCAAAATGGCGGTTATGATGGCGGAGTTTTGTTCCACGATGATTCATTCTTGAATATTGAGACTGATGTTAACGACATATCGACAGGCACCAAATGTATGGTCGTGAGTATGCAGGAAAGTTATCATGAAGTTTTTTGTGTGTGGATTTACTTTGCAAGTGACTCTGTATATTCGAGAGAGAGAGAGAGAGAGAGAGAGAGAGAGAGAGAGAGAGAGAGAGAGAGAGAGAGAGAGAGAGAGAGAGAGAGAGAGAGAGAGAGAGAGAGAGAGAGAGCAGAATATGCAGTCTTTCCATATAATTATTTCACTTCCTCTGCAGATTTCAAAACAAGCCCCATTGTTATCTTTCGTCATTTACTTTCACTTTCATTCACTCATTCGGTTGCAGCAAGGAAGTGATACTTATCCTATTACCTAATTATCGGCCTTCCCAACATTCAACACCACATGAAGTCTTCCTCGTCAAAAATTATCTGTGACAAGATCTATGAAGTCGTTGGGCACGCCCTATTGATTTGCAATGAACAGCTAAATGTTCCTCAGCCAGTGGAAATTGCTTGGAGACATCGTTGGAAGCAGCGTTTTTCAACAGAACAGACGGCTGGTCATGGAACGTAAGAGTGTTAAGTGTGTCCAGTGTAAGTTTCTAATGCATTTCTTTCTTTCACACACTCTTTTTGTTGATTACTCTTTAGGAGAAGTTGAATGCCTAAACAACCAGAAGGGCACCCGCGGAGGATCGTGTCCCTGCCAAACCCCACCCTGTGAATGAACGAAAACAAAATCATTTTTACTACCACGGGAAGATAATAGTTCGTATGGACTTAAGGCGTTACGTCGCTTGTAAAATTATGTGAATGGGGCATGCACAATGCGAAATATCAACGTTGATATCACTAGAAAGTTCCTGTATTTCATGAAAATGTATTAGTCCGTTGACAAATACTAGACTGTAAAAAAATTACAGTTTTGATTTTCACTACCATGTTTTTTGTAATAAAGTCAATCTAACCAAATTTTCACACGTTTTTCTATGGGCCCACATTTTTTTTCTCTATGCTTGATCATACAACCGTAGTTAACGACGTAACAAGCTGCTGAAAACCTTTCTCAAACATTCGTTTTAGAGATGGCTTAGCATCATAATCCGCAACAAAACTGAAGCGATCAGCTCGTGGCTACGTTCCGTCTTTTGACGGAGTTTAATTCAAATGGATGCAGGAGTGTTAGCATAACCTTGTAAAAAAAAATCCTCTCTTGCTGAGAATTGCGTTGCTCTCCACACAAGTCTTCTGTCATTCACAATAGTTGCTGTACCCTTGAAATCTGTATACCATCTAGAGTTTCATTTCAATAACTACAGTTCCTCTCCTACTATTGGCTGTGTTCAATTTCATTTCATTGTTCATTATGTACTGTTCCTTTTTCATTATCTCTAATTTACTCTTTCTATCTTATCGTTCCTTACTCACGGTTCCTCCTGTATTATTCTTAAATGACAGTTTCTCTGTTGTTTTATTTACAGCATATCTTTAATTGTTCATCATTAACCACAACTCTTTGTCTTAGAATTCATATTTCACAGTTCTTCTTTTATTCTCCATTAATTCCACTGTTTCTTTCAATGATGATTATTTACAGTGCCTCTTTAACTCTTACTTTTTGTACAGCTCTTCGTTATTTACAGCTCCTCTTCTTTCTTGTTAATCATTTAAGTGTAACAGTTTGGCTATTTACCAGTTACACTCATCCAGATTTACCTTGTGTTGTGCCGTGTGCAAATTTCCTATACTTGTGTGTTTTTTTGTTCTTTCTGAATTGTCCAGTTTTTATTGCTTTTCGTCTACGTTTTTTTGTTAATATTATAGTTCCTCTTTTAAACTTTGTTTTTATCACAATCTCTCTTCTATTATTGTTACTCTCACCTCACTCCCCACAGTCCCACCAGTTTTTTTCATTTTTATATAGCCCCTAACATATGACGGTGGAACTCAGGAACTCAGAAAAGCATATGGAGTACCGAACATCCATCCTCAAAAATTCAGCTTGTCTGTTACATTTTAGAAGCAGCAACTATTTGTTGAACAGCGTTCTCTAACAACAACAACGACAAAAAAACAATAAGGTGGAAGGAAAACGAGATTCAAAAGCGAGATCATCAAGAATAACTGTGTTACAAGCAGAACAAAATGCATCTGAAAATACTCATGGATCCGTCCGTCTCTCTGCATTTCTGTCTGTCTGTCTGTCTCATTCTCTCTCTCTCTCTCTCTCTCTGTCTCTCTCTCTCTCTCTCTCTCTCTCTCTCTCTCTCTCTCTCTCTCTCTCGGTATTCGTAAATGCAAATGGCAAAGATACGGTTTAAATTTCACAACAATAAAGAAGAAAGAAAGCAACATCCAGAAACCCTCACTGAGAAGAAACGAAGGTCCTTTTTTTTTATCGTATGGTTGGAACATTTGTATTCAGGAAGTGAAACATGGGCCAGCAGCATTACTCATTAGAGAACACGAGGCCAACTCGTTGGAACGAGAGTGCCCCGGGAGTTTCAGGTCATCAGCCTTCAAGTTTTGTTTTTATTTTTTACTCTGCCTCTCCCCCAACTCCTTTACTGCAACACACCCCCCTGCCCCCCCACCACCTCTCCTTCCTTTTTTTCCTTTTTCTGTTATGCCAGCAATTAGAGAATTGGAACTCAATCCCCGGAGTAAGGCAGAGCCATAATTCTTCAAGGGCTTGTCATATTTATTCTTTCACTCAATGCAAAGTAAGGCAGGACTCTTTTCACTAAGCCTGTTGAATGGAAAATGGGGAATGAAATCATTCTCTCCACTTATTTGGAAATGCAACTATATTGGGTGCATGGGGAACATAAAGCGGAACTTGCAAAGTATATCCCTTCTGGCACTTAACTTTAAAATACAATTTGATTTTATTCGTATTTAATAAAAAGAGGACTGGAAATAGAAGAAAATTTGAACAGAGACAAGATTACTTAAACATTGCAACGTTTTCTATTAATTTGTTGTTTGTTTGTGTTTTGAAATCTCTTTCGCTCGAATGTATATAAACCAGTAGGGGGCCTATGTGTGTCAGGCTTCAGCATTGGCCGATTGCTGTAAATGTTATGGGATTCAGATCAAATCAAACCATGCTACTTTAAGCCCTGCCGACCAAAAAGGCCATATCAGGGTCAAGATACTATATAGAAAAAGAAGAAAGTGAGATAATTAAAATGGAAAGCTAAAACCCAGTTTCAGTATTTCTTTACATTAAACAAGACCCACAAGAAGGGTCTGTCACTCTCAACCTAAAATCAAATCTTTGAAATATTGATTTCTTTCAAAACCCAAAAAATCAAACCCGGGGGAACATCCTAGATTTATTATGATTGGTGCACATCAAGATCTATCAATTCAGACGTCGATGACCTTTGGATAGGGGCAATAAACAACAAATTTAATTTCTGCCTTCTCAGTTTTGGCGTTTATGCAATTTGCATGGCAAAGGGGAGAGAGAGAGAGAGAGAGAGAGAGAGAGAGAGAGAGAGAGAGAGAGAGAGAGAGAGAGAGAGAGAGAGGAGATGAGTGTGGGTGAAAAGGGTGGGGAAGGGGGGGATTTGAGACGGAAGAGGAAAAAGACGAAGGATCAGTTCAGATCAGTTCAGTGGTTTATTTAATGTCTTTGCATAGCTAGATGAAATTAGACACACACACACACACACACACACACACACACACACACACACACACACACACACACACACACACACACACACACACACACACACACTTAACTTATCATCCACGTTAGTACTTTTTAAACCCACATCTGATGTATGCATATTTACATAAGTGAAATACCCTAGTGGTACACAAAATTGTTGATATTTTTGAAAAAATTTTGCAACCTGTGACTGCGAAATAACCATGGCAATTTCAGCAACATCTGAACCATATAAGACAGTATTGATATTATCAAAGTTAGTCATCTCAATACCTATCTCCTGTTAGAGCGAGGTCAACACTGAGCATTCAAGCAAAAGATTATGTACAGAAATGTTTTCTCTGCAGACACAAGTATTACCATGAGAATATTTAGTGTTCCAAGTATTCAGCCTTAATTTATGAATTAATCTAACAATGTGCCTTGGGCACGATGGTAAAGTGGCCATCTTTTAAGTAAAATTCTGCTTATGTATATATTTTTCCATAATCTACATTAATTCACAAGAAGAAGATAGATCTAAAGGATTGTGTAATAAATTTTCAGCGTTTCTATTTGCTCCTTCTTTGCAAAACTGCTATTTCATTCCACTTTATACCACAGTGAGATGGGTTCGAACAAAAATCAATTCTTATGCCTAGAATTATGAAACAATGCAGTGAATGTATTATTTCAAAACGTAAATCTTTTCTAGCTTTGCAGTCTCAACGCTTAAGTGATTGTAAAACAGATTTGGAATCAACTCAAAGTAAAATTTTATAGAAAGCAATTGGTTATCACATATGTAAGTCAAAGCCTTCAGTATTCCATATAATTCTGAGGTATAGATTGAAAACCCCTTTCCTAAATAATATGATTTCCTGACATTTAAAGTCGGTACTATAATGCCAGAACCACTGTCAGAGGATTCCATTACTGACCCATCTGTAAACACTTTTAAATGATTCGGATAGCTGTTTTCTAAATGTTCACGAACTTTAGTTGTTAAAATATTTACATTATCACTTTTCTTTAACAAAGTGTATGTGTAATCAAAGAAGCAATTAGTGCTCCCAAGAGGCATTGGAGATACCGCAGGAAATTCTAGTGTAACAGTAGTATCAATATTACAATGTGACATAAAGTCAAATGTGTAGTTTCTACTTGGTTGAATATATGTTTTTAGACCTCTTAGGAAAATCTTTACTGGAATCCATCAGTATTTCTTCAGTAACTGAATTTTCAACAGAAAAACTTCGACAATATATTTGGATACATCCGATATTCGCTTCTCATTTAGTGGTAATATATTTGTTTCTTTATAATATCTATGAGTGTTTGTATGAACTGGGGACCCCAGAGCTAATTTCATGGCCTTACTGTCCAAGCTTTCCAATCTCCTTAAAAGAGAATGAGGTGCAGAGAAATGCACTTCCTGCCCAACAAAGAGAGAGAGGAAGACAAATGAGAAATGGGGAAAGAAGGGGAAGAGAGAGTAGAAGAGGAAAAGGAGAAGAAAGATGGGGGAGAGAGTTATGTGGAAGAACTGGTCGAGGAGATGATGATGAAAAGAAGAAGAAGAAGAAGGGGAAAAAAATGGATGGATTTTGAAGTCGATGATAACGACTACGATCAGCACGTAGTTGTGGCAGAAGACGTCACCATAGTATAATAGTTGTTGGACCTTAGTTTGAACTGGATCTCGGGAGGTGGATGGTTTGAAGCTGATCAGGGACATTATCATCGGAGAGAGGGAGGGAGGGAGGGAGGGAGAGAGAAAGGTGAACATACACAATCGAATATGTGCATAACAGTACGTAATGAGGTGATTCACAGCAAAGGTCAAGTATTGAACATTGATAATACGA
>JADBJO010002353.1:137500-145000 GCA_016801955.1 Conus betulinus
TCCACTCCTCGCCTCTCTCGTCCCTCCTCCAATCTCCCTCTCCCTCTCTCTCGTCCTCTCTCCCTCTCTCTCCTCCCTCTCTCCTCCATCCTCTCCTCCTCTCCTCTCTCTCCTCTCTCTCTCCTCTCTCTCTCCCTCTCCTCCTCTCCATCCTCTCCGTCATCCCTTCTCTGATCTCTCTCTTCCCCCTCCTCTCCGTTCTCTCTCCTCTCTCCCCATCTCTCGTCCCAATTCTCGTCTCTCGTCGTCTCTCTCTCTCTCCTCTCTTCTCCCTCCTCTCTCTCCCTCTCTCCTCTCTCTCCTCTCTCTCGTCCTCTCTCCCGCCTTCTCTCTCTCCTCCTCCCCTCTCTCTCTCACTCTCCTCCTCTCCTCTCTCTCTCTCATCCTCTCTCGCCCTCTCATTCTCTCCTCGCCTCCCTCTCTCGCGCCCCTCTCTCTCTCCTCTCTCATCCTCTCTCTCATCGCCCTCTCTCTCTCTCCTCCCTCTCTCTCATCTCTCTCCTCCTCTCATCTCCAATCTCCTCCTTCTAACTCTTCTACCTACATCCTCTCTCTCTCTCTCTGTATCTCCGTCTCTCTTCTCTCGTCCCTCCCCCTCTCTCCATCTCGGGTCTCGCGTCATCTCTCTTCCCTCATCTCCTCTCTCCCATCATCTCACTCTCCCTCTCTCTCGTCTCTCGCCGCTCCTCTCTCTCTCTCTCTCTCTTACATACATACATACATACATACATGACATTATACGTGCGTACGTACGCACATACACACATACATGCATGCATACATACATACATACATACATACATACATACATACATACATACATACATACATATATACATACCTTCTTACATGCATACTTACATGCAGAAACGCATACCATTAATGAAATTAATATTTTTGTTTAAAGAACTAAGCAGTTACGTTTTAGAAATCACTTCATGCTAAAGAAATATACATTATTGACGAGAATCAACCATCATGGATGTAAAGTTACTTGTTATACCCCGGGGCCGGAATAGCTCAGTTGATTCAGCGCCAGATGATCCTAAGGTTGCGGATTTGAATCGTCGCTGGGCCGTTTTGGCTTAGGAGGATTTTTCGCCTAGGAGTTAACATTGTTTCTTTACTCAATTTCCAAAAAGAAAACATCCTTCGAATGAGATTAAGACGTAAACCAAGGTTCTCTCAGTGAATGCTCGCACAGCATCCTGCACGTTCGCAAAATCCCATCACGAACGTTTCGGAAGAAATGGCCAGTTTTACTGCTGGTGTAGATGACACGTATTTTACACAGCACGCGCTGCTAGAATGAAAAACTGAGTGACTGATACTCGACCGAATGACAAGGGAAACAACTGAATGTAGTGATATCAGGCAGCTCTCTTCAGTCGGCTCTACCAAGGTAGGCAGCCCGTTGTGTAAAGGACAGCATTGATTGTGAAGTGCCTATAGATTGGTCTCTAACTGAGGATAGGCACTATAAATGAGCTACTACTACTACTACTACTACTACTACTACTAATACTGCTGCTGCTGCTTCTGCTGGCTGCTGCTGCTGCTGCTGCTGCTGCTGCTGCTGCTGCTGCTGCTGCGCTGCTGCTGCTGCTGCTGTTGCTGTTGCTACTGCTGCTGCTGCTTCTGCTTCTGCTATTGCTGCTGCTGCTGCTGCTTCTGTGCTGCTGCTGCTGTTGCTTTTGCTGTTGCTGCTGCTGTTGCTACTGCTGGTGCTGCTGCTTCTGTTGCTGCTGCTGCTGCTGTTAATGCTGCTGCTGCTGCAACTACTACAACTACTGCTACTACTAGCAGCAGTAACAACAACAATAACAACGACAACAACAGCAACAGTATAATGATAATGATAAAAACAATGATAATGATAAATAATAATAACAATAATGATAATTAAAAAAACACAATTATTACACACATACACACATGCACGCACGCATGCACGTACGCACGCACGCACGCACACACGCACACACACACACTCACACACACAAACACTCTCTCTCACTCTCTCTTCTTATCTCTTCCCTTTCTGTCTCGCAGCCACACAGCCACACCTGTACACTCTCTGTCTCTTTCTCTCTCTATCTCTCTCTGTCTGTTTATAACACACACACACACACACACACACACACACACACACACACACACACACACACACACACATTAACTCCTCCTCTTTTTGTTTTTTTAAGTTTTACCCCCAAGCTCTTCCGTTTCCACCCCACTACCCCACCCCACCCCTTCCTTTTCCTCCTCTTCCTCCTCCCAGCGGCGGCCTTTTGCTTGCCTCAGGCCCGCATCCTCCCTCAGCTGCGAGTGTTTGATAAGAAAACCATTAAAGTATCATTGTCTCTCAACCTCCAACATCACCTCAAAGTGCAATGTTCACCTCCAGGCGTCTTCATTGTCGTTGATGCCGCTGCCCCTGCTGCTGCTGCTGCTGTTGCTGCTGCTGCTGCTGCTGCTGCTGCTGCTGCTGCTGCTGCTGCTGCTGCTGCTGCTACACCATCCTGTCGTATAGTATACATATCAACCATCATTTTTTGTTGCAAAATCAAACAGATTTATAGTTATTGTCTTTAAATTTTAAGGAGCAATACAGCACAGCAGTAGAACTGTAGCAGGATCCTAAATAACGTCTCTCTCTCTCTCTCTCTCTCTCTCTCTCTCTCTCTCTCTCTCTCTCTCTCTCCTCCTCCTCCTCCTCCTCCTCCTCCTCCTCCTCCTCCTCCTCCTCCTCCTCCTCCTCCTCACGTGTGACGACATCACGCCACCGGAATTAGCAAAAGGAGGATGAATGACAAAGTTTGATCATGACAAACTTAGAGGGACAAAGACGTGCATAAATCCTTTGCAGTATATCTAATACATTCTGCAACAGAATCACGGCAGAATACGCCTAAAGGATATGAGTGTGCTGGGGGTGACTAATTTGGAAAGTAAGAAGGAAAGAGGTATTGGAAACAGAGGTAGGATGGGCTCGTTTCCTTCTCTTGTTTGTTAATGTTTTTATGTAAATAGATATTTCATATTCAGGCAAAATGTGCAAGGTAAATATAATGCAAATGGAACCATAAAAATAAATGAAAACTGATATTATTCGTGCGTTGTGACAGTAAGGTCTTCTTAGGGAAATCAAATCTAAACGACGAACAAAAGCAAGGGAAGTGCAAGTAGACTGCTGTTCTGCTGATTACTGTGTTTGCTTGCAGCTCTGAAACTTAAAAGAAATAGATGAGTATTTCTCACCTCGTGCGTTTCATTTGTTTCAACACTGGGGTCGATCTCCTTGTTTGATATGTGGCTTCCGAAATATCGAAGCTTAGTAGCTTCAAATACCCTGAATACGTTTGTGTGTGTGCATGTGTGTGTGTGTGTGTGTCTGTGTGTGTGTGTGTGTGTGTGTGTGTGTGTGTGTGTGTGTGTGTGTGTGTGTGTGTGTGTGTGTGTGTGTGTGTGTGTGTGTGTGTGTGTGTGTGTGTGTGTGTGTAGAAACTATAACAGTTTTCCAGAAACCAGTTATTATCACTGATACTGTTGCTTCGTAGTTTGTTATCTTGTTTTTAGGACTGATTGAGCGGTCAAACGAGTTCATTATAAAAAGAAAGTTATTATGAAGCACGGAAAGAGGCGATCATGACTCATAAAAACAGTCCATTAGCACTGGTATCATAGCGCGCACTGCAGGCGTTTAAGACACTTCTTTGCTAAGGCATGAAAGCTCAAACCCGAAAATCAATTTGATATTTAAAAATTAAGTGTTTTCACTGCTCATGGATCTCTAGGCGGGTAAGGTGGTTTTTCTTTCCTTTGCCTCATTGTATAATGGTTTCATCTTTTTCGTTTCTCAAGACAATGACTCTTGTTCCATGTCTCTGTACTCGTCATGACTGTTGTTTTTTGCACCATGATCATCCTCACAAGTATCGTGTTCACGTCACAATAGTTATTTTTACATCTGGTGATTATTGCCTTCGTACCATGATGATCGTTGTTTTCGGTTTGTTTGCTTTCTTGAGGGGGAGAGGGGGAACGGGCGGGGGGAGGAGGGAGAGGAAGAAAAGACGTGGACGGAAACAGAAACAAAAACACTAATTCATTCTTCTCAATTGGACGTTACTGGGGGTTTTTTCCCACCTAGTAATTATTCCGTTGACAATCATACTTACTGCTGTCTCTCAGTTAGAATCTCTGTGTCCTCCAACAAAAAAACGAAAACTGAAATTATCAGCTATAGAAGGAACCATGCGCTCCAAGTTACCCCCACCCCTCCCATCAACCGCTCACCACCAGACTCAGATACCAAGGACAATGTATTTTTGCAGCTGTAAACTTTCCTCTTCGTCAATATTCTGTTCAAGTCTGCCCTACTCCATCCTCACGCACTGACCCAGACAGGGGCCGTAACTTCAGCTGACGTGGCTGTCAAGCTGGCTTTTAATTGCGGTGAGGTATGGGAAGTTGCCAGTCCTATGAACCCTCTCCAACCAAATGGTGCGCTTTCAACTTTGGCCGAAGCCGATACCACTTGCGGAGAGAGAGAGAGAGAGGGGGGGGGGGGGCGCGGTGGAGAGCAGGAACAGAGCGAGAGAGAGAAGATCGTGGAGAGAGATCGGGGAAGGCTAGAAAGAGAAATAGTGAGAGAAAATTTCTATATATACAGCCGTATAATTATATAGTGGGGGAAAACAAATGTAGGTAAATTCTTCCATCATTATAGCAATGACTAGGAAAAAAATTGGATTTTTTTTTTACGAAGAAAACGGGAAAATTTTATACTATAGAACAGAAAACCTTCACTAGTTGTATGAAAAAAACTATTGTAATCCCTCTCAAATGCTGATCTATACGTATCACCTGCTTCTATGCCTTTCGTTCACTGGACTGGAACCCATCAAAGCTCGAAATTCATTTTGGCGTCAAATAGAGACATAATATAGTCCGTAATTCTGTGGTGTTCTCACCACCAGGGTTCAAAG
This sequence comes from Conus betulinus, assembly GCA_016801955.1. Classification (NCBI taxonomy): domain Eukaryota; kingdom Metazoa; phylum Mollusca; class Gastropoda; order Neogastropoda; family Conidae; genus Conus; species Conus betulinus. Next base: position 142,492 of record JADBJO010002353.1, read on the forward strand.
AAGAATCCAACAGCATCCCCAAAGCAGCCAGTGAAAGATAATAGAATAAAATAAAACGAAAGTGTGGAGAGGTAAAAAGTTGCCGAAAAACTCAAAACATTGCACAAACAGTATAAATCTTTGAGCCTATGCTTGAGGATCCATTTAAGGATGCAAGGGAGAAAAAAAATGGAACAGTATCTATCTATCTATCTATATCTATCTATCTATCTATATATATATATATATATATATATATATATATATATATATATATATATATATATATATATATATATATATATACGAAGAGAGAGAGAGAGAGAGAGAGAGAGAGAGAGAGAGAGAGAGAGAGATTGGACAGGAAACGTTTAATTATCATGCAGGGTGTTGCTACCCAAATTGTCCAAAGTCCTTATGTTGTTTCAGTGGACAAATTAGGTCTCCCATATCGACTGGATTCATCCGAAAGTCCAGTTTTGCAAACATGGTTCATCAACAGTGTATTTTGTCTCAAATACGAACGTTTTGTTCAGTCATTTTATGGCTTGTATTGTATTGCATCTTTGCGATCCATGACGGTGCTGAGGATGAAACTCTGAATATATTAAGTATGCATCATGAATTGCTTTGTGCATAAGAATTAAGGTGCTATGTATCTCAGATATCACCGGAGATGTACAATTCTGATGTATTTGAATATTCATGAACAAAAGACGACAGAAAATAATCTTTATGGCACGCATCGTTGCTTTTGACACGTTCGACAAGTGACGTCTGAAAATTGATTCAGTGTCCGTCCGAATCAGTGCCATACAGCATACTATTTTAAAGCAGTTTAGTGTGATTTATGACATCAAAGCTTTTGCCAAATAAATCAATATGACACCGACAGCCTTTCTGTTGTTATGATCTCTCGGCCACGAATCTGTGATTCGACACAAAGCCGTTTTACATGAACGCGGTTTTCATAATCCTGACTGATTGGTTTGCTGAGGTTTTGTTTCTCAATAAAGGATGACAGATGGTGGTGGCTATGACGTTCTAATGGCTTTGAAACATGCTTAAAACGGCTTAAAATGGGATTTCTCCCGCAAAATCCAGATAAATGGAAGAGAAAATAAATCTGAAGATGGAGAAGAAGAAGAAAAAAGAAGAAGAAAGAAGAAGACGATGACCACGAAGAAGAAGAAGATGTCGGAGCAGGAGGAGAAAGAAGGGGGAGGAAGAGGAAGAGCAGCAGGAGGAGGAGGTGGAGAAAAAAGCGGAAGTTTAGAAGCAGGACGAGGACGAAGATGATTAATTCATTTATTTATTTGTAGCCCAGCCAGCTGGAGGGATGAGAGACAGGGGATGAAGGCGGTGCGTAGGGGGCTAGGAGGTGAAGGCGTTGGGGAAGGGCATGCCAGGGGTGTTACAATGTCAAACCTGATTCCTTGTTAAATATGCGTTTTAAAAAGAAAAGTCAGTTCATTCCAAACATGCTGGGTCATTGATCTTTCTGCCAAAGATGATCTCAAACCTCAATATCACATATACCATCAGGGATTTTGACTCAGTCTGTGGACTCTTCGCCCCGTCCCTGTGTACAGTCTATATACAGAGACGGAGAAACTATCCCTTCGGACCTGTTGGTGTCATAAGCTTTGTTCAAATCAAAAACGGTGGCTACATACAACATGTTGTTTGCTGATAAAGACTTTGCGGACAATACTTACACACACAAATAGTCTGCTGCTGTAAAACGGTACTTGTGAAACTCGCACAGTTCTACCATATCAATGTGGAGAAAATCATTTTTTGTTCCACCAGTTTACGCAGGCAGTTGGTCAGAGGTAGGGGGGGGGGGGGGGCAAATAATGAATGAGATTTGTCAAAACTTTGCCTGTTTTGGAAATGTAAAAATGCAGAGTTTTCCATCATAGAGAGACAGACGGACAAACAGAGGGATGAAGTAGCAAGCAGCTTTTTCGAATAACTTTTAGCATTTCAAATATGTGCTTGTGATTTTGTGCTCATGTCGGCTATTACCAGGATCGGATTCACTGCCTGTATAACATTTTGCTGCACTGCAAATTATAAGCATTTCTTTGCGATCACAGACAGGAGGTTATTAAGTGGGAAGAGGAAGAATGGGGGGCGGGGGGGGGGGGTAATCATAATCTACGAAGGGGTCAAATTTGCAAAAATCATATCAAGCATCAGAACACTACGTGAAATCGTACAAATAATGAATAATCGCATACAATTGTATATACCAAACACGCAAACAAACAAAAATACAAAACACGTAAAAACAACTCTCACATCAACACGAAAAGATGAAAGATTGCAGACTTTCCAAATAATGTAGAGACATATAACAGGAAGCTGTCTCAAAAGCTGACAGCAAATTTCATCAAGACCAAGAACAGAAACAGAATTATCGCGGCAGTAGCCGCAGCAGCAGCAGCAGCAGAACAAGAAGAATAAGAACAGGAGGAGGAGGAGGAAAGGAGGAAGAAGAGGAGAAGATAGAGAAGGAGGAAGA
>JADBJO010002353.1:147500-150000 GCA_016801955.1 Conus betulinus
CTCGCTTTGATCTCCTGAGTCTTCATCACAGATCACATTCATTCGTTCCTTCATTTCATCCCTGTTCTTCTTCAGATCATGTAATACGTCATTCTTGTTCAGCTTCTTATTCTGTCTACATTTTCACTTCTTCATTTATTGCCTTCCCTCCCCATCGATCTCTTGCTACTGCTGTACCCCCTCTCTCCATAATCATTCATTTCGTGGGATAATGACAGATTATCCGCATCAGGCCATGATCTGTCCTTCATTCTTCTCGTCGTGGTCGTCGAGTCGTCGTCGTCTATTCTCTTCTCCTCTTCTCCTCACTTCAATCATGACTTCTTTTCCCTCTCTGTCCTACAGCCTGTGGTAATCTCTTTTCTAAGTTCTCCTCTCTGTCTCCATCTCTCTCTCTCTCTCTCTCTCTCTGTCTCTCTCTCTCTCTCTCTGTCTCTCTCTCTCTCTCTCTCTCTCTCTCTGTCTGGTGGTGTGTGTGGTGTTGTGTGTGCCTCTCTGTCTGTCGTTTGTGTCCCCCCCTCTCTCTCTCTCTCTCTTATCCTCATCTCTCTCTTCCTCCTTTTCACTTCCCCTTCCTCCTCCTTCCTTGTTCTGTTATTTTATCTCTCTATTGTCTATCTTCGCCCTCCCCTCCCCTCTCTCTTTCTCGCCCCTCTCTCTTTCTCTTTGTGCGCGCTTTTGTGTAAGTGTGTCTGTATGTAAGTGTCTGTGTCTGTCTATCTGCCTGTCTTTTTAAACTGCGTTGACGCAAACATCCTAAGGAAAACAAACTTCTAAGCGACAGATTCATTATGAAGACATGCAGAAACGCGGTGACCTTTAGCCATTCTCGGGAAATAAAATACACGTATTGCTATCTCCTTAGATTGTTGGTTGTCGGGTAGCTTCACGAAAAACAAAACTGGACACGACGGCAAACAGACAAACTGAAATAAGACGCCGAGCCGCCATCGTGGACAAAGTACTGCAGAACAGGAAGAGAACTTGAAAAGTGAAGAACGGGGAGAACGAGGGCGTAGGATGGATGGGGTTGATTGGCTGACTGGCCCAGCGGGTGGAGCAACGTTGTCTTGATCCCTTTGCAGTAGGTTCAGTTCCCGATGGAGGCAGCGAGGTTATAGGAGATTTTCTCTTCAGAGTCAGCATCTCTAGAGACTCCAACCTCTAAAATGTCTTTCCCGTGAGGCTATGAACAAAACCTAGGTACTGTGTTTGAACGCACGCTTTCATTAGATAAAAAAGGAAATCCGTAAAGAAACCCAACATGCATGTATGTCTTCTTCCATTCTGTCCGTTGTAGAAGGATAGACTGTGGCGGCTAAATGGGGATAAATAACAAGGATAATTGTGAACACACACACACACACAAAAAAAAACCTTATTATACACACCGGTATTGATCTCACATATTAATCCAAGAGTTCAAAGAAACCAGAGAAACCACTTAATTGTACACACCCGTATCGTTCTCACGTATTCAACCCAAAATATCAAAGAAACCACTTAACTGTACACACCGGTATTTCTCGTATATTAACTCCAAAGTTCAAAGAAATCACCTAATTAAACACACCGGTATCGTTCTCACACATCAATCCAAAGGTCGTATAAGGCTAAGTTAATAGTGAGATCAATTACGGTCACAAACACGAAAAGCTTACCTTGAACCCCGAAGTTCTAGTTCAAGAATGAAAAAGACTTGCAGACCCCAGAACTAAAAAAGACAAAAAATGCACAAAAAAAGTTAGATTTTCATCGAAGCTGGGGGCGGGAGGGGGGGGGGGGGGGGGGGGGGGGGGTAGAGGAGGGGAGGAGGGGGCAGGGCTGTTGATATGGCCGGTATGTGACAGCAATATTAGTTTGACATTTCTAGGTGCCGAAACCGACCACATTCCGGCCCGTCCCCTCTCTCTTTGGCTCACTCATTCATTGCCAGCAACGGTCGGCAGGAGAGTCTTGTTCTGGACAGATCCATTTCAGTGGGATCCAGGTGTGTCCCAGTTGGTTGTTGTTGTTGTTGCTGTTGTGTGTTGTTGTTGTTGTTGTTCTTGTTCTTCTCTTCTTCTTCTTCTTGTTTTTGACATGTTTCTTGTGCTGTCGGGGCCAGGTGAGCATATCCTTCTTTTGTCTTGGGAGTACAGGTTGGGGATATCATTGATATTTTTTTTAATGAAGAGCTGCTGGATGGTTTGTACAGTATATGACCAATTCAGCCTTAACTTCACATACCTATACTACCTGGTCTCCTCTGTTCTCGCTGGAAAAAAAAACAACAACAACAACAGTTTTCATTCTTCAAGAGAAACGATCGTGACTGGTAGAGCAAGCGGAAGAGCACTGACCTTATCCAAGGTCAAACTGACCCTGAATCCAGATTCGCAACAAAATGAAACGGGAAAAGGCATTTGTACTTCATGAAAACATGTGCGGAATTGATGAAGTCGGTAGCCAGGCTTTTATTTTATTTTATTTTATTTACTTTTTTTTCTTTTCTTTTTTT
>JADBJO010002353.1:155000-157500 GCA_016801955.1 Conus betulinus
TAATAAAATGGATAGTACATCAAGGATTGAAACGAGGGCTGGGAGGGGCTGGAAGGGGGGGGGGAGAAGATTTTTAGAGAGAGAAAAAAGTAAAAGGACCTCAAATGCAAAGGGGGCAAAGGCGATAATGAAATTTATTTAAAGAAAAAAACAAAACAAAAAAAAGGAAATGGAAAGGGACACTTAAGAAGAGAGAAAACAGATAATAAGGCAGTTTAACAGACAATGATAGAAAAACAGGGAAGGGAATGCTATTTGCACGTGATTTCTATAAAGCGGGTATATAATTTAAATTGAAAAGGGAGGTGACGTATGTAGAGAAGAGAAGAGACGGACAGAGGTGATGAGCACAGAGGAGAGAGACAGTCTACCCGTTCCTTATAATTGAGGGTAGAACTACTCAATAAAATCAATAGAAATGAATTACATAGTAGAATAGAAGTATGTTCCTTTTCAAATTATGTATGCTGATTATTAAGAAAATCACACCATGAAGATGACAACCCATTTTCATTTGCGTGAGTGCACGTGTGTGTGTATGGGGGGGGGGGGGGGGGGGGGGGGGGGGGGGGGGGGGGGGGTGCGAGGTGGAAGAGCAGGAAGGGGGGGGAGAGGCGGGTGGTGATAGGGCGAAAGGGTTGAAAACAAACGAGGAGGGGGACGTTGACCACGCTGAGCGAAAAATGGATGCAGTGGAGAGATGGAGATTTCAAACTGGAGCGACTGAGCCCAGGGGGGCCATGGAAAGGGAGGATGGGGATGAGGATGAGGATGAGGACGAAGAGAGAGGCTTGCTGTGTGTGCAGGACCACACGACTATGCAACACTGGGGGTCATGCAACCTTTCCTTCCGCCACGCCCCAACCGCTCTCCCCTACCCCCCCATCCCATCCCCAACCCCTTGTCGTTTCTGTCTGTGCGTAAGGATCTAGAACAGAACATCGTGGGTGGGCGTGGATGGGTGTGAATGGGGGGTGGGGTGGGGTGGGGCCAGGGTGGGGTGGTGGGCCAGGATGGAAAATGGGGCACAAACCTGCCCTGCCCCCAACCCTCTCTCTCTCTCTCTCTCTCTCTCTCTCTCTCTCTCTCTCTCTCTCTCTCTATCTCTCTCCCTCACTCTCTCTCACTTACTTGCTCTTTCTCTCTCGCTCTGTCTCTCTCTCTCACTACTCACTCTCTGTCTCTAACTCACTTCTCTCTCCCTCTCTCTCTCTCTGGTCCATCTGCCTCTGTCTTTGTGTCTGTCCTCTCTCTCTCTCTCTCTTTCTATCTCTGTCTCTGTCTCCTCTCTCGCTGTCTCCCTGTCTCTCTGTCTGTCTGTCTGTCTGTCTGTCTGTCTGTCTGTCCTGTCTCGCTCTCTCTCTCTCTCTCTCTCTCTCTCTCCTCTGTCTCTCTCTCTCTGAGTCATGGAGAGGACAGGGGTCATGTATTACCTCCTTCCCTTTCTTTCTTTTTCTTTCCCTCTGAACTAAAGCACCCAACACTGGGATGATGGACAGAGGTGACCGAGGGAAGGGTGTGGGTGGGGATGAAGTGGGAAGGGTAGAGGAGGGAGTTATGAGTTATTTATGAGGCAAGGCTAGGGTCCAGAGAAGGAGGATAGGTGGGGAGAGCGGTAGGAATTATGGTCTGCCTGCCTCTGTCTGTCTGTCTCCCTGTCTGTCGTCCTGTCTGCCTGTCTGTCTGTCTGTCTGACTCTCTCTCTCTCTCTCTTTCACACACACACACACAACACACACACACACACACACACACACACCACACACACACACACACACTCACACACAACACACACACACACACACACACACACACACACACACACTCAACACACACTCACTCACACACACACACACACACACACCACACACACACACACACACACACACACACACAACATGGAGGTACACACACACACACACACACACACAAACACACACACATGTTATCAGTTTATGTGTTATCGGTGGAAATCTCTCACGCCCCCCCCCCCCCCCCCCTCCCCCTCCTCCTCCCCCCCCCCCCCCCCCCCCCCCCCCCCCCCCCCCCCCCCCCCCCCCCCCCACCCCCCCACCCCCTCCAAACAAGGGGAAACAATCAGTGGAGAGAGAGTCGTTCTCTTGATAAATTATCAATTCAACATGAAATACTGGCTCAAACTTATGCTAGGCCTTTCTTTTAAAAACACTTACAATAGATGATAATTATAGTGATCTAGTGCAGACTCTAATGGTGGTGTGTGGCCTGTTGAAGAAGAACAAGAGTAGACAACTCCACTGCCCTAAACTGTTGCATGGTATAACAGTGAAGTAATTTATCGTTCCTTACATTGTCGGTGGTTCATATCTCACTGTTTATCATAGTGTGTGTCCATGTGTGTGTGTGTGTGTGTGTGTGTGTGTGTGTGTGTGTGTGTGTGTGTTTGTGCGTGTGTGTGTTGTGTGTGTGTGTGCGTGCGTGCGTTCGTGCGTGCGTGTGTGTTGTGTTGTGTGTGTGTGTG
>JADBJO010002353.1:162500-165000 GCA_016801955.1 Conus betulinus
TCTTCTTCTTCTTCTCTTCTTCTTCTTCTTCCTTCCTTCCTTCCTTCCTTCCTTCCTGTCCTGTTTTCTGCATTGTTTCACCTTTCTTTATTATTCCTTTTTCTTCTGTTCTTTCTTTCATTTTCGTTTCTAATTCCCTCATCTACATTATTTATTCTACCGGTCAGTATGACATGCTTTCATTCTGATTTTTTTCCATGATCTCTTTTTTTAAACTTTGTCTTTCTGTTTGTCGTTCTTTTTTCTTTCTTTCTGTCGTTTGTTTTCTGTCTGTTTTTTTTCTTTCTTCTTTTTTCTTTTCCTTCGTTTTCTCTCTTCCTTCCTTCGTTCCTCTCTCTCTCTCTCTCTCTCCTCTCCCTCTCTCTCTCTCTCTCTCTCTCTCTCTCTCTCGTCTCTCCCTCTCTCTCTCTCTCTCTCTGCCTCTGCCAGAACAGTCATAACTCCATTCCCCATTAAATGTCCAGCTTCCTTTGAAATGCACTGTAACATGAAGGCAAGGCTTTGATCAGCTTACTGTCTGTCATGGTGTCATCCCTGTCTAATTATTTCCCTTCCCTTACTCATTCTGACTTTATTTCCTTTCATTTCGTTATCTTCGTGTGTGGGGTATCTTCCATTGCAAAGAAGGTGTTTTTTTTTTTTTTTTTAATCAAATAATGCGCAATGTAAGATGAATATGATGAAAGCATTTTTTTTTTCTATTTTTGACTTACCAGGAGATGGGGATGAGATGAGGGAAGGGGCGGGGAGAGTTTGGGGCAGATACGTGTACATAAGGTACGTCGGCATTCGTTTAGGTCGACGTCATATTCCTCGTGTTACATCCGGATAAAGCAGCCTTCATATGGACCCATTATACATTACTTAGTTCATCTGAGTACCAGGTTGTGAAGATCTGGTTTAGAAGTTACATAGTAGCTCATCATAAAGAACATAAAACATTATTTTCTTCTTTTGCTTCCAACCTTGTCATTTGTTATTTGTTTCTTTATTTGATAATAAGATTTTTTTCCTTTTGTTTCGTTCTTATTTTCTTTATTTGTTTTGTTCTTTCTTTTTTTCTGTTTTTTTTTTTAATGGGAGACGGAAAAAGACTAACCGAAGCAAAAAAAGCATTACAGAGGACCACATACTTTGGGTTTTGCCCTACGCTGTACAAAACATGATGAAAAACTATTTATATGTGATTAATCCTCTCTGACTCACTCACTCTCTCTCTCTCTCTCACACTCTCTCTCTCTCTCGCACGCATACATACACACACACACACACACACACACACACACACACACGTACGTGTTTGCGCGCGCACGCACGCACGCGCACGCACACACTTAGTAAGTCAGCGTACATGCAAATCTGCAGCATTTTCTCCCTCTTCGCATTCGAATAAGTTGACATCATCCATGCGGAGTCACAGGAGAACAGCTTAGAAAACTTTATTGTCTGATTTTACACGAAGAAAGGTGTCCCACTTTGCAAGTTCATTCAACTTGCAATATTCAGAGATCAGAGTCTAATGCTGCTGAAATTCAGCGTAAAAATGGCGCGGCGTCTTCTTCTTCTCTTTAAAGCTTATTTCTTTCTTTTTCACTTCCTTTGCTTTCCTTTCCCTCTTTTCTTTAGCCTTGCTTCTATTCTTTTTCTTTCTTTTCGTTATGTCCGGTGAGGAGAAGAGGGGAGAACGATGACGGTTAACACCAGAAATAGAAAGGATCAGGGAGAAGGGAAGTAAATCAAAATTGGACAACGGGGGGGGGGGGGGGGGTGGAGACAGGGGAGGGAGCAGTTTGAAAGCAATATTGAGAGAGATGACAATGATAAAGAGAAGATCATGAAGGGAAAGAAATGGGAGAGAGAGATGGGGACGAAACAGTTTGTGAACAGCATTAAGTAGGACTGGTGAGGGTGACAACAAAAAGGGGAAAGACGAAGGGAGGCAGAGAGAGAAGAGAGAGAAAGAAGAATGAGAGAGCACGTGAGACAGAGAAATGAGAAACACGAAGGGACACACGGGAATGTACTAAAATAGAGTTAGTGTCACAGGCTACACATTTCCTTCCACAAATATTTGAAACGACAAAAAGTGGCAGGCATCAGTGCCAGTGTGAGCTGCTTGGTCTGTAACGGCTGCTGAGACCACTCGGCAGTCACCCTACTTGGTCTCAGGAAAAGACAGAGCGGGTCAGTATTATTTGTGGCCACGGTAACCTATTGAGGTTTGAGTTTACCGGAACTAAAACACGTCAGGACTTGACTTTATAATAATAAAAAGATCAATCACTATTCCACTGAAGAACGACGTGTTTCGACCTATTTCGTCTTCTTCTGGCAAGACAAGGGCAATCACTTATCTCCTTAAATTGGGTACAAAATGGATGTGGAATCCACATCCACACCCACATTCCACAGCCGTTTTGCTCCCAATTTGAGAAGAGTGTTCGTTCTTCGATTTCATTGTCTTGAATGTTGCTCGTCTTACCTGGAGAAGACCAAACAG
>JADBJO010002353.1:172500-175000 GCA_016801955.1 Conus betulinus
AAGGACACAGGAAGAAAGGAAAAGACGCATCGATTTTTCTGTCTCCAGTCTCACCTGCAAACGTTTCTTCTCTTTCAAGTGGCAGAAGATGAGACAGTGCCTCTTCTTTTTTCCTTTTTCTTTAGCAGACCCTCTCGTCCTTTGAAACGTGGATCCATTTTTCATTAGCTTTCAAAGGAATCCCCAAACACTTTGATTGTTCTGGTACTTTTACCAGACACGCTGGAACGGTTTGATAGCTGTATACTTGTGTTTTTGAGCGCTAAGAAGTGGGGACTGCAATTTCCTATGTGTTTAAGGACTTTTTCCCCCTTAAATATTGATTGATTTGTTTGTTTGTTTACATTGTTATTTATTTTGTTTTGTTTGATTTCTTGCTTTTGGCCATCTTGCATGTGTTCTCCTCTCTCTCTCTCTCTCTCTCTCTCTCTCTCTCTCTCTCTGTGTGTGTGTGTGTGTGTGTGTGTGTGTGTGTGTGTGTGTGTGTGTTGGTGTGAGTGCTGGCGCGTGTGTGTATGTACGTGTGAGTTTGAGTGTGTGTGTGTGTGTGTGTGTGTGTGTGTGTGTGTGTGTGTGTGTGTGTGTGTGTGGCATGTATATGTGTATGGTTCATGTTGAGCTTAGATCTCTGTATATATATATATAAATGTGTGTGCGTAGGCATGGCCGTGTGCTTGCGTGCATGCGTATACGATTGCACATGTGTTTGTGTTTACACGGAGAAAGTGTGAGAGAGAGAGAGAGAGAGAGAGAGAGAGAGAGAGAGAGAGAGAGAGAGAGAGAGAGAGAGACTCTGCGTTTAAAAACGCGTTGCCCACAAACTGTAACTTTGCGCTAATGATTTTACTTTTTGCGTGAGCACGCCATCGAAACCAAAAACTTAACAAAACAGACAAATAAACATCAGCATCAGTACCTCCCCCCCCCCAACCCCTTTGATTTCTTTTGTCACCACCTAAATGTAGAGGGGAGAAAAGGAAACTCTCCAATAGAACGAAGATGGCAAAAGGAGACAGGAAGTAAGACAGAATGATGTCGATTACCAGTGTCCCCTGCCTCACGTGCGCACGCTCGTTCTTCTTTGTGGCAAAAGATGAAACAGTCTTCTTTTCCCCTTGTTTATGGGCAGGTCATCTCATCCTTTTAAACGGGGAAGTATTTTCTTTTGTGCGGTCCAATTAAGCCTCTACCTTTTCACCATCCTGGACTGATTGACAACTGAATGCTTTTGCTTGAAACGGGGAAAATGTTGAAGTGTACATTTATTTTTTCTGTCTGTATACTTATTTGTATTTAACCTTCTTAGTTATTTCTTTTTCATTGTTGTTACTTGATTAATCAATCAATCAATCAATCTGTTAATTGATCAACCATTAAAAAAGAAATAACAAAGAAAGAAAGTGTTTATATAATTAATTAATTGATTAATCGATTGATTGATTTCTAGTTGTTTATTTACATATTTACCGACTGTTTGTTTTGACTCCATCTTTCCTCTATTGTCTTGTATTCTTTTTCCATCTACACAGAGGCTTATATTTTCTCTGCTGCAGTCTTTGAATCTTTGTATTAAAAGTGGCCAAAAGAAGAACCTATGTAATGTTTGTGAGGATCTGGATCAAACGACGGATTCAGGATAGTTCCTTTTCTTTCACATTGGCGGATAGGACATCTGCTGACATGCCTATACAATTTCCCAGGATGTCTTGGATGGATCTGAGAGATTAAACGCTCATTAAATGTCTTGATCTCAACAGACTAGTGAGATGTGTTGCCGATCTCGATTACAACCTGCATACAATGAGCAAAGGGCTGTAGGACTTTGAAGTGAACTTCTAGCTGTCACGGTGTTATATTGTATTATACCGTGTGGTAGTGTAGTATGTTTCATTGCATTGTATTTATGTTAAATTGCATTGTACTGAACTGCATCACACACACACACACACACACACACACACACACACACACACACACACACACACACACACACACACACACATGTCCACACACACACACCACGCCCACACACACACACACACACACACACACACTCTGTCGATTCAGAAGGCATTCTAGCGAGGTTCGTTGGAACGATAAACACCATAAGATATTGTACTCTGGGCAAAAGACAGCTGGAATGATACGAGGCATGTCGCACTGCTTGGAATTTGCTTGATCTTCAGGTCTGGTTAAAGTGAAATTCACGGAACTGTGATTTTCTCAGCCATCGGTGAAAATATTTGCCACATGGTTATTTAATTTTTTGGCGTCCGATCATCCTGGATTCGCAGGTTTGAATCCAAGCAGGAGCAAACAGAAATGATAGCTAAAGAGCATCCGAAAGTCATGGTCTCATACGGCCTGGCCGTTTAAAGCCTGTGTCACACCGGGCAAGTCTCTTGCTTAATTTTTTTTTTACTTTTGCACTCGCTTTTAGACGCGCAACATATGTGTGACCCCCAACATGAGCGAGCACTGGAACAATTATTACTCGCCT
>JADBJO010002353.1:180000-182500 GCA_016801955.1 Conus betulinus
TCTGAGTCGGTGATGGTGAGGTGTCGGCCAGGTATTCGGAGAAAAACGCAAACTAAGTGTGCGGAATATCTCACCTGCGTGATCTTATCGCACTTTTCACAGTGGATGCCATACACAGTCTTGCAGCTCTGATGGTGTCTGGCTTGGTGAGATGGCAGAGTTTAAAATCGGTGTTTTGAGCAGGGAAAGGTACCGGATGATTTTGGTGTGCAGGTGAGTGATTACAAATAGGTCTCTGCTGTTTGTTGTTGTGGTTGTTGTTGTTTTTGTTGTTGTTGTTGTTGTTGTTGTTTTACCGCGCCTGAAAGTAATCGTAGGTTTGGTCTCAAAAGCAAGTTCTGATCCACCACTCTGTGCCAACTGGACTTGAGGATCATGCAGATGGGAAGTGTGTGAGGGCGGCAGATGAAGCGGGCGGTTGGTCCATCTGTTTCTTTACGAAGTTAGTTCCTTCAGTCTTCTCGATTTTACAAGCGAAGTTTTATTTAATTTCTTTTATTGTGTTTCGCTGTGTGCTCCTTTTTCTTTTGATTACCCTGAAGCAGCCTCAATGAGGTAAAAAAAAAAAATTCGTCCGATAAAGTAAACAGTTTACGAGTGAATAGCATATACCACGTTTTATGTTCATCTTATCGATCGATTAACAAACAGACAAACAGACAGACAGGCAGACGGAAAGACCGACAGACAGATGCAGATCCAGATCCAGATCCAGATGCATACATACATACATACATACGTACATACATACATACATACATACATACATACATACATACATACATACATACAAACATACATACATACATACATACATAAATTGCTTATGTATGTATGTATGTATGTACATACGTACATACATACATACATACATACATACATACATACATACATACATACATACATACAAACATACATACATACATACATACATACATACATACATACATACATACATCGACAAATAGACAGCTAGAGAGACAGACAGACAGACAGACTGGCAGATAGATAGATAGATAGATAGATAGATAGATAGATAGATAGATAGATAGATAGATAGATAGATAGATAGATAGATAGACAGACAGACAGACAGCTAGATAGATAGACAGCTAGATAGATAGACAGCTCGATAAATAGATAAACAGACAGGATAGATAGACAGCTAGATAAATAGAAAAACAGACAGACAGATAGGCAGATGGATAGATTTTCCCCATCATACTCAAATCTGCACTACGCAAAAACCATGTTCCTCTGACAATGAACCCAAAAACAATGACAACAGGGACAACACAGTTTATAATAAAGGAAATCAACAAAGTTTGACTCGGCGTTGTAGGCATACTGTGCTCTGACGTTCTACAGAAAGAGAGGGAGAGATACACACGACCGAGAGAGAGAGAGGGGGGGGGGGGGAGGTGGTGAAACAACAGCAGAAAAGATGGAGTATTTTCACAGAGTCTGTCGATGCGTTCCGCCGTCTGAACAGAATTCTGGGCTTTGTGCGTGTAATTCAATCACAGAAAGCATCATCCATCTCTCTCTCTCTCTCTCTCTCTCTCTCTCTCTCTCTCTCTCTCTCTCTCTCTCTCTGTGGCTGTCACACACACACACACACACACACACACACACACACACACACACACACACACACACACACACACACACACACACACACACAGAGTTCCTCCCTTCCCTTTTTAAGCGTGTGTGTTGTGAGTGGATGAGTGAGTGAGTGAGTGAGTGTGTGTGTGTGTGTGTGTGTGTGTGTGTGTGTGTGTGTGTGTGTGTGTGTGTGTGTTTTATGCGTGCGGGCGGGCATATGAAACAGAACAGAACTAAACAGAACAAACTTCAACGCCATGGAACCAAAAGGCGCAAAGGCGCAATTACAGATGTTAACACAATTTTCCAATTCATGCGCATTAAGACGGTTATGAACATAGTTAGCCGTAGTCAATAAACTGTGACTCGTACAATAAGAAAAATTCATCTGGAGAGATGTCATTTGATTTGATATTATGTTTAGTTGCGTTCTACTTTTACATGTTATGCTTTTCATCATATTTCATACAGATGTTAAGAAAATGCATTTCATCTTCCAGTGAATAACATCTTTCATCTATTCTATCTGGAAGGTTTTTATGTCTGATAGGTTCAGTTTCAAAATTACGAGTTCTTTAAGAATCCCAGTTTTGCGTAGGTTAAATGGAAATTGTCTCTCATGTGTCTGATCTGTTCGGAAGTTCTGACACCCGCACATATTGGATCAATTTTTACTATTTTTTTTTCTCAGGTGACTGTAGTTTGGCCTCGTTGATGCCCACATGTATAAGAGCAACGTCTTTTGTAGAATAAATTTTATGAATGGCTGCTGCACAGTCGTCGAGTGTGGTCATTTTTTTTTTTGTTTTCAGTTTTCGTTCGAAGGCTTAGTGGTTGTCTTAACCTATTTACATTAACACCCTTTACAGCTCAATTATGAAACAATAAGACG
>JADBJO010002353.1:185000-197500 GCA_016801955.1 Conus betulinus
CTACAGCATTGATAAACGCCTGCACGGTCGGCCAGGCTATAAGAAGCATCATGACCTGGCTGAATGACACATGACAATAAAGTCTTTTCATATCCGTTAGATCAGGAAATTCCCCATGACACTGACAAAAACGTTTGTATGACATTAATTACGTGTTATTTGGTGCATACAGCACTTTAAAAACGCCTTTATGCTCCATCAAGCCAGGCTATAAGAAGCAATGACCTTGCTGTATGACACATTAAATTCAGTTTTTCATATCCGTTAGATTTGGTGCGTAACTAAAAAGTTTGTATACTTTAAATACGACTTAAAAAAAAGTACACTTTAAATGACTTAGAAAGAGGCCTTTAATCTCCATCAAAGCCGGCAGACTTGTTTTATTTGACAAGCAAACCGGAACTTTCGGTGATTGGTATCTGATCAGTAATACATAGTCTGCATAGGCCTGTCAGTAATATCACAGTTTACACCTTCAAGATCACTGAGAAGTCCTTATCCCCTGTAAAAGTCAACAGACTGGTCAGCTGCCAGACTTACACTGTCAGTAATGAGGGTTTCTGATCAGTGGGAGGCTCAGAAAGAGCGGATGACGTGTCGCCTTGAGGTCCGGACCTGGTGGACATTCTGCAGGAAAGCCAGTACTGGAGATAAGGTCGTTAGGTCTTAGTACCCTAGGGAGCCAAGGCGTGTCTGCTTGCAAGCAGCACTAGGCCTAGCCTCCGCGAGGAAACGAAGATTATGAAACTGCACTGGACACGGCTGGTATGAGATCCTAATGGCAGAACTTCTGGTACTAACGAGACGACGCCGACATGACTGTATAACGCCGACATAATGGTAAACATTGCTATGTAACCCATCTATGACAAATAATATAATAAACCTATGAATACTAGCAGCTAATTAGTGCAGAAGAAATCCGAAGCCTACGTAAGGCCGGAAAAATGGCATCATTTTAAACGCCGTGAACACATTTTCACAAAGAGAAAATGTATATTAGGTCAGGCAACACGTATCTTCTTGACAAAATCTCGGAGCTTTTTTTCTGAATATCTATAAAAAAAAAAGAAAAGAAAGAAAGAAAAGAGACAAACAAAAATGCTGATTGCTAAGAAGCTGCGTTCAGAAGCAGCGGAATTACAAGTCTTGAAAAGTTATTCTCTCTCTCTCTCTCTCTCTCTCTCTCTCTCTCTCTCTCTCTCTCTCTCTCTCTCTCTCTCTCTCTCTCTCTCTCTCTCTCTGAAAGAATGAGTCCACTCAAGAAATCAAGAAACGCATGCTTGGAAACATCCATTCTGATATTTTAAGTGACTCTGTTCTAACCTTTCTTATTCAAAAATGAAATGATGTACATTAACGTTTATGTGTTTTAATCCTACGGCACCTCCGGCCCCACCCCACAGTTTGATAGCTTTTCCTCTTTATTTGATGCCCATCAGTATTCTCCTTACTTTTCACTTTTGTAAAAATGCTTTTCGTTTTGTTTGTTTGTTTGTTGTTGTTGTTGTTGTTTGGAAAATGATGTGAGATATACGTTTAAATTTTGGGAAAAGAGATCACTCACTGGATAAAGAGAGTGATAGGGGGTGGGTAGGGGTGGAAAGAAAATGATTTGCTTTGAAGGATAAGTGTTGGGCAGTGACACGTGCAGAACGTCAAGTTTTGAAAGCCTATTCAAACTTGAACTCTGCACATTTGTCGATAATTCCATATGTGCTGTATTGCTAGATGCCACCCATCCCCTCATGTTTTGAGAAGTGTGTGTCTTGAAACCCTGTTTCCTGTTTCCATTCATGTAACATATGAAGCTCGCTGTACATAACAACGTGGTATTTTCACTGCTCTTTTTCTAAAATCCGATATCGTGCATGATAGGGATTGGTGGGTCTGTGCAAATAGAGTGACAAGTGACAGATAAGTGTGTGTGTGTGTGTGTGTGTGTGTGTGTGTGTGTGTGTGTGTGTGTGTGTGTGTGTGTGAGAGAGAGAGAGAGAGAGAGAAGAGAGAAGAGTGACAGGTGGACATTAAGTGTGTGTGTGTGTGTGTGTGTGTGTGTGTGTGTGTGTGTGTGTGTGTGTGTGTGTGTGTGTGCGTGCGTGCGTGTGTGTGTGTGTGTGTGTGTGTGTGTGTGTGTGTGTGTGTGTGTGCGTGCGTGCGTGGCGTGTGTGTGTGTGTGTGTGCGTGAGAGAGAGAGAGAGACAAAGAGAGAGAGAGAGAAAGAGAGCGAGAGAAGATGCAAACATGTGCGCTTGTAGGCACCCCCCCCCCCCCACCCCCCCCACACACACACACACACACACACACACTCATTTACTTACGCACGCACATTCACGCGCAAGCACGCACAATTTTCACACACACACACACACACACACACACACACACACACACACACACACACACACACACACACACACACACGCACATACACTCCTTGCTCTTCCTACTCCCTAAATTAGTTGGTAATATGCCCTGGAACTGATTTTTCCTATGGTCTGTACAGATTGAGCCGATTGGACAAGAATTCTCTTCCTCCCTCTCTCTCTCTCTCTCTATCTCTCTCTCTCTCTCTCTCTCTCTCTCTCTCTCTCACACACACACACACACACACACACACACACACACACACACACACACACACACACACACACATACACACACACACACACACACACCTCTTCCAATGCTGCCCCATCGCTTTTACCCATATCTCTCACGAGTTCTTTTGATTTTTCATTCTATGTAATGGTATTCATTTATCAATTTCATTTCATAGCAGCATGTACACTAAAAGCAACTTGTCATTACAAACGGCAACATTCCCCAAACATCAATAGCTTCATACATGAAGGAATGATTTTCCCTTTATCGTGTTCTGTCGCTTTCTTTACATGACTGTTTCGAACAAAGCTAACAAGAACCCAGAAATCAGGATTACTGGAAGATCCCGGGACGGTCTTCTACACTGTAAAACTTGTTTCAATCACAGACACAAGGAAACAAGTACATGCTGTGACTGTAACCTTTTTCTTTTCTTTTTTCTATAACATGATCACGGTGAGTATTCACTACGAAGTTAAAAGAGGATCAGCAATGTATAAGCGTCTACTACAGGTCTGGCATGATATTAGGTCATTGTGGTAAATCTGTGATTTACAAGAACTCGTAGGGTCACAGGAATTCATAGAGTCACAGGAACTCGTAGAGTCACAGGAATTCATAGAGTCACAGGAACTCATAAATCACAGGAACTCATAAAGTCACAGGAATTCATAGAGTCACAGGAAAGCGTGGAGTCACAGAGTCACAGGAACTCGTAGAGTCACAGGAATTCATAGAGTCACAGGAACTCGTAGAGTCACAGGAATTCATAGAGTCACAGGAACTCGTAGAGTCACAGGAATTCATGCAGTCACAGGAACTCGTAGAGTCACAGGAACTCATAAAGTTACAGGAATTCATAGAGTCACAGGAACTCGTAGAGTCATAGGAATTCATGCAGTCACAGGAAACTCGTAGAGTCACAGGAATTCATAGAGTCACAGGAACTCGTAGAGTCACAGGAAAGCGTGGAGTCACAGAATCACAGGAACTTGTAGAGTCACAGGAATTCATGCAGTCACAGGAACTCGCAGAGTCACAGGAGCTCGTAGAGTCTTCTGCGGACTTTCCTGTCGTCTGTCTGTGGTTGTCTATAAAAGCAAAAGTAGCACTACAGGGCCGCCAAAGGAATTGAAAGATTAAGTTACAAAACGGCCATTTTGTGTCTCGATCTATTGGTCTTCATCAGGCAGGACACACCACATCAAAAGCATTTTCGTTTTCTTGAGAAAACAGTTATCAAGAGTTGCTACCCCTAAGGATCACGGCCGTTGTTTTTCTTTCCTATTTTCACAGGTGAAACAACAGTTATGCTTAAGAAACAACGAAAGTAGTGAAAACTGGTGTAGGGATCCCGAGGTCACTTTTTCTTCTATTCAAGCCGGCAATTTACGTGATAACATCAGTGGTACTACTGCGCACTCCCCTTCTCAGGGAAAGTAGCAGTCATACTGAATTCCCACAGTTATTGCTATCTTCCTCGATTTAATACCTGTTCTTCCCGTGGGAAGCAGTAATAATCGTCATTACTCTAAAGAAAATAGGAAAGACAATTATCATCCTGAAAGAAAGCAGAGACAACGGTTATGATCCTAAGGAAAACATATAGCAAAACAGTTATGATCGTCAAAACAAAATATATAGTGATCCTGAGGGAAACAGTTTATGATCCTGAGGAAAACAGTTGTGATCCTGAGGAAAACAGTTGTGATCCTGAGGAAAACAGTTACTATCCTGAGGAAAACAGTTGTGATCCTGAGGAAAACAGTTGTGATCCTGAGGAAAACAGTTGTGATCCTGAAGAAAACAGTTGTGATCCTGAGGAAGACAGTTGTGTGATCCTGAGGAAAACAGTTGTGATCCTGAGGAAGACAGTTGTGATCCTGAGGAAAACAGCTGTGATCCTGAGGAAAAACAGTTGTGATCCTGAGGAAAACAGTTGTGTATCCTGAAAACAGTTGTGATCCTGAGGAAAACAGTTTGTGATCCTGAGGAAAACAGTTGTGATCCTGAGGAAAACAGTTGTGATCCTGAGGAAAACAGTTTGTATCCTGAGAAAAAACAGTTGTGATCCTGAGGAAAACAGTTGTGATCCTGAGGAAAACAGTTAGTATCCTGAGGAAAACAGTTGTGATCCTGAGGAAAACAGTTGTGATCCTGAGGAAAAACAGTTGTGATTCTGAGGAAAGCAGTTAGTATCCTGAGGAAAACAGTTGTGATCCTGAGGAAAAAACAGTTGTGATCCTGAGGAAAACAGCTGTGATCCTGAGGAAACACGTGTGATCCTGAGGAGAACAGCTGTAATCCTAAGGAAAACAGTTAATAGTCTTGGGAATAACAACGTTGATAGCTGTTTTCCCTGTTTTTACCGTGTTCCTCAAGGTGCTTTCTTTACCTCTTGGTTGAGTGTGGCGAATAGCAATACCAACAGCGCGGCTAAAGTGTGCCAAAACTATTTCGCATATGACAAAACTTGGATGATTATGATTGGACAACATTCACAAACTTCCTAAAAGTTTATTTCAGCTAAACAATTTTATCCGCACCATGCCACCGCCCAGCATCCCCATCCATTCCCACCCCTCTGACCTTTAACCTCCTCCCTGCCTCCCATCCTATCTCTACGGCGGCTCTTTTCATTCTTTTCTGTCAAGTCTTGTAGCACCTGATCCACAGTTTCTGCGAAACAAGAATGTCAAAAACGGTCAAATTCATCCAACCATGTAATGGGCAAGGCAGCATTGAAGTGTGTGCGTGTGTGTGTGTATGTGTGTGTGTGTGTGTGTGTGTGTGTGTGTGTGTGTGTGTGTGTGTGTGTGTGTCTGTGAGTGTATGTGTTTATGTGTGCATGCGCGCGCGCGCGCGCGTGTATGTGTGTGTGTGTGTGTGTGTGTGTGTGTGTGTGTGTGTGTGTGTGTGTGTGTGTGTGTGTGTGTGTGTACGTCTGCATATGAAACGAAGAGGAAAGGAAACAAAAAGGCAGAAAAAGAGTTAAGGTGAATAAAGAAAGAAGGAACAAAGATAATTGAAGAAATACGGTAATAAATGGGAAATAAAGAGAGAGAAGAAATTCGTTGATGAAGAAAGAAAGAAAGAAGAAAAAAAGAAACAGAGAAGGAAATACAAAGGGGACCTAGGAGGCAAAGAAATCCATACGTACACACACTATTTGTGTTTTGGGAGATCACAATGTTAACTTTTTTTTTTTTATTAGTAGCAAATGCAGATGACTGGATTCACGAATATCAGTTGTTTGATTTATTCATGATGGATATTAACACACTATCTTTTTTTTTCTTTCCTGAAATCACAGTTTCACTTTTTTTTAATCTGGTGGGAATGCAGATAATTGGATTCTTGGAAATCATTTCACTGTCTTATCTATAATGGATATGAGTTTTACGTGAACATGAGTTGTACATGCATAGTATTCTCTCTCTCTCTCTCTCTCTCTCTCTCTCTCTCTCTCTCTCTCTCTCTCTCTCTCTCTTAATCGTCTCTGGTGCGTCGTGAATTCCTGTTTTTTTACCCTTCCACTTCCTTCGGCTTTCTTTAACGTGACAAGATTTTAACTCAGTAGAAAGTGCTCTCCTTATTTCTTTTTTCTTTTTTTTATTTGGTGTGGGGTCAAGAGCAGACTTTTTTTTTCTCAAAAGCAACGGCAGACTGTTCCGTCGTGTCGCTCGCCAGTGCAGAACGGCCTCTGCTGGGTGATGTAGAGGAGCTGAAGTTGTATTGTACATCAAGAGAACACGGATGACAGATCAGCACATCTATAGAAAGAGAAAGACGCAAACTTCATCACAGTCCTTTATGAAATACTGGCAAAGATCGAGATCAGCAGAATTTCTCAGCCAGACAATGTGGGGTTGAACTAAACGTCCTTTCAATTCAGAGCAGTAACAGGCATATAGACAATATCAGTAAAGATGATGTCATAGACTCGACGACTCGCAGGCCAATGTAAAATCACTTCACATAGGAAAGACTATATCGCTCACTCGCATCCAAATAAATTATGCTTTCTCTCCGTTGCATTTGGTTTCTGTGGAGAATCAAAGTAAATGCAATCACATAGCGTCTTAATGTTCTTTATAAATGACAAATACATGCACAATTTAGTAATGGTATTGGTTATCAGATCCCTTTTTCACACAGAAAGCCGTCTTTCAAAGGGAGGTTATCTTGTGGGGTTTTGAGTAAGTGTCTCATATCAAAATCCGTAGGACTTGTCTCAGTAGTGTTTTTGGCATAGCAATGTCTCTGGCGTGTTACACCCATCGTGGGTATGAATTGTGCATGCTCATACGCGCGCGTGCACATGTGTGCACACACACGCGCGCGCGCGCGCGCGCGCACGCGACCTTTATTTTAATTTCTGTCCTACATACAGAATCACTCCGTGCATCCATTTTTACCTCCTTCCAGCGCCCATCCTCACCCCGCATGCAGACATGTTCACGAACACACTTGTCACACACACACACACACACACACACACACACACACACACATTCTCTCTCTCTCTCTCTCTCTCTCTCTCTCTCTCTCTCTCTCTCTCTCTCTCTCACACACACACACACACACACACACACACACACACACACACACACACACACACACACACACACACATGCGCGCGCGCTTGCGTGCACTCACGCTCTCGCACACGTAAGCACACAGTTCCATCAGTAGAAATCCAATCTATGCTTGATGAGTGGTGTGTTAATGGAAAGAGCCGGCAATCTAGCCGTCTCACCGCGTTAATCTTTCAGGATAAAGGGAGCGCTGAGGTGTGAGTGGGAAAGGCCAGAGTTTTGATTAGGGCCAGGTTGAGAGGCGGAGGGCAGATAAAATTTGAAGAACATACAGAGAAGAGACTGACAGAGGAGTAGGGAGAGGGGTAACACTGATGTAATTATGTTGAGGTTGAGAGAGAGAGGCAGAGACAGACATACAGACAGATAGACAGACAGATACACAGAGAGACCGAGAGAGACAGTGACAGTGAGAGGCACAGAGAGAGAGAGAGAGAGAGAGAGAGAGAGAGAGGCCTACTGGCGAACCGGACAGATAAATGGAGAGAGGCAGAGACGGATAGGCAGACTTAATTGATTGCAATGCGCAAAAAAATGAGATCAATTAAGTTTTTTGAGCGTGTCTTGCACAGAAAATGAGCTATAATTCCTCGCTTGGCACAAATTGAACTGCTTTGGCCCATTGATTCAATTTTCGCGCTCTGTCTTTCTTGTTTGCTCTGTTTGTTTCTTTCTTTAAATTATTTCTCGTTGTCGAATCTTTCTTTCTCTGTTTTCGTTTCCTTATTCTTCTTTTTTTTTTTTTTTAAATTTCTTTCTTTCTTCCCTTCCTTCTTTCTTTCTTCTATTTTTTTTTTTTGTCCTTTTTGTTTCTTTCCTTTTCTTTTGGTTTTTCCCATGCCTCATTCTTTTTTTCCCGGAACTCAACTCTTTCCTTTCTCCTTTCTTTCTGTATTATTTGCCTTCTTTCTATGTTTTTCTTTGTTCTTTTATTTTTTTTTTGGTTTCTTCATTTTTTTTTCCATCTTTGAAAATATCTTTCGCACCTCTGTGTCCAATCTGCTTACCATTTTTTTTTTATTGTTGAATTTTCTTCATGTATATTCCGTTGTTTATTCTTCACTTCTTTTTTAATTATGAATTTTCTTCATGTGTATTCCGTTGTTCACTTTGTTTCTTCCATGTGTGTCTGTCTTCCTTTTCTGTCTTCCTCCTAATCACGTTGTCGTTATGCTTGTTTCTGGTATTTAGTTCCAGAGTGAGTGACTGCAGGCGGAAACTAAAACAGATTTAAAAGAGTTCGTAGTAAGTCCGATAAATTTCAGAAGATCAGTGATTGCTCGTTCTTTGTTTTCATTCTCCTGAATGTTGTTCATCTTGCTCGAAGAAGATCTAAAAGGTCGAAACGCGTCATGTTTTGTCTTGTAATTTGTTTGTCCCTGTTGTTTGGCGGATTTACAACAAAAAAAAAATCATTTTAAAAGTTTGTTTCTGGTGCTGTTTGTTCATTCATTAATTATTCATTCATCTCTCTCTCTCTCTCTCTCTCTCTCTCTCTCTCTCTCTCTCTCTCTCTCTTTCTCAATCTTTTTCTTTATGTTTCACAAAGCGCTCACACACACGCATGTGGTGGTGTGTGTGGTGAGACGAGAGAGAGAGAGAGAGAGAGAGAGAGAGAGAGAGAGAGAGAGAGAGAGAGAGAGAGAGACTTTTCGTCATGAAAATTCTTAACGATTTATAGAACTGCGCGCGCTCGTGTGTGCTAGAGAGCTCACATGCGTACGGGCTTGCATGTGTGCCAGTGTGGTTTTAAATTACTTCTCAAGCGAGATTCAAAGTTTCATGAATGGCGTCCCATTGTGACAGCAGCGTGCGCTGTGTTGTTGCCGAGATGACGCCGTCTGCATATTACTTGGACTGTGTGGTGTACAGACCTCACCCCGAAAATAATCAGGGGAAGATAAACGCCTTTCCATTGCAAATAGAGTTACCTTTTCTTAGTTTAGGGGTCAAACAAACAGGTGTAAATAATCAAAAGTTGTATTTCAAGCCCTCGCCAGAATTACGATCGGGACATCTCGACTGCCTGCATAACAGGTGCCCCAGGTGCACCGTGTGACACCCATGTTTTGGCATTTTCTCCTATCTGATAGAACTGTTGAGCTGACTGATGGGGCAGAACTGCTGTGGACGTACCTACCAGCACCGTCTGTCCCATAGAAACGGCTCTCTTTCACTGAATCCGAGCGCTAACATAGATTACCTCCCTTGCAGATTTCTGATCATTGTCTGTCGACAAAACATAGATCGGTACTGCGCTCTCCAATTGGAACGCAGTATCTTCGAAACGACATGTCCACTATTTTCACTGTGAAAAATGTAACGATACTGCTGATCTTTCCAATCGTCACTGTAAGAAAACAAAACTTGAAATGTGAAGACAGTAATTTATCTCGGGAAACTTATCATTTTGGTGCGGTGTTCTTGTGATTGTTTGATGCTGTTGACAGTGAGACACTGAGTCAACAGAAAAGAAAGAGATCCTCATGGTCTTGGTAAACCACAAACGATGGACAAGGTTTAGTTCAGTTATAGCTTTATTAAGGCATAGCTGACCTTACAGGGCTTCTCTGTAGTCACCCGAAGGGACAAGGCGGAATATTTGGGGGTTGGAGTAGCGTGTATGTGCGGGGGGGGGGGGGGGGGGGGGGGGGGGGGGGCTTTTAAGAGGTAATCATTGTTTCATTTCGTCTAAAATTTTCTTGAGAACAGGTCTGTTTTTAAGCCCGTTTTAGCATGTTTTTAATTACGTGGACTTTTTTTTTTCAACGTATGTGAATTGAATCGATGTTGGCACGGTAACAGTCCTGATACAGCCCCTTGCTGTCGGCTTGGCTACAAACAACAGAAAATTAAAACGAAATGAAAGTTCTGAGAGAAAAAAATGTATAAGGCACATACATGTACAACACATTCATGGCATGATAACTAGCTTATCAACATGTATAAGTAGACCGTGTTTAGAGTACCATCCATTCCATGCATGTGCACACAATTATTGAAGAACAGTTGAATGTAACGAGCGAAGCAGAAACTACACACATCTTACAAGTCACTCGGGCAAACTGACACAAAATAAACAGCTACGGTTCGTACCGGACTTTCTATGTTTTCCATATCTTAGCGCCAAATTAAAAAAAAAAAAAAAAAAAAAAAAAAAAAAAAAAAATCAGTTGGCGTGTTATGAACTGTATTGAGACACCTCCCTTCCTACGCACCCCTCCGCTCTTCCCCCCAACCACCTGCTACTATTACTCCACCCCCTAATTATGCAAAGAGAGATAACTGGGCCACAGAGACAATAAGCATGCTCTCCTTACCAATCGGAGGATGTTACTATTTGGGGTGAGGGGTGGAGGGTGGAATGGCTAAACCTAATTTGAAAAGATTTCCTTTTCTAACCCCCAGCCTCTGACCGTGGCTTTAAAACGGAAAGAAACTGAATCACAAACTTGCTTTTCATCTGTCTCTTTTATTGTGAATATGAATCTGTGTGTTTGGCTTCGTGATTTGCCACATTTTGTAACCATCGTCAGTGCGAAGAGCTGTCGGTGTTCACCCCGAGACAGAAGCACCACCACCACCACAACTCCCCCCCCCCCCCCCTTCCCCCCCCCCCCCCCCTCCCCCGCAGAAAAAAAAAAAAAAAAAAAAAAAAAAAAAAAGGAAAGAAAAAAGAAAAAGAAATCACCAGAGAAACGGTTAACTATAGCAAGTACTTTCGGTGTTAACATGCCATAAATATTTCTGTGCCAAAACACTTGCGGAATGCCTACAGCGTACGCTCTGTACACTATGGCAGTATTTTTCATTCACGCTGTCCACACTAGCTGTACGTGGTAGAATTCTAGCCGACACGCTACCCAAGCAAAACACACACTACCCCATTGATTCAGTTTCCAAATGAACAGTTCCAATGACTAAAAGTTCCCCCATTAATTCTAGCTTAGATATATATGTATATAGAGAGAATTTTTTTTCAAGTCCGTTTCGTTTTTGCCGGGAATGTGTGGGTGACGGAGATCAAAGGGACACTACTCCTGAATGATATCTGCAACTTCTAGTCATTGTTCAAACCAGCCTTACCCACTCCCACCTTTCGCCCCCCTTTCGGTACCCACCATAGCTTTCTGTGCTAGTGTTTTTACCGTAAATGCGTAGTGTGTGAAGCCTTATTGACTGTAGTCGTTCTTCCCGTGTTCAGTTTATCTGGCGTATCACACTAGCTTCCGCATTCTGTGCCTCTGCAAAGCAGTCTTTTTGAAATAAAAAAAATAAATAAATGAATAATGGATAAATAGATAAGTAGATAAAATAAATGAATGAATGAATAGATAAATAAATGAGTAGATAAATTAGTAATGAAGTAAGTAAATAAATGAATTAATGAATAGATGAATAATTGCAGTCGACGCAGTGTGACTACAGTGACATATGTGACCATGTCCTTTCCATAGTCTCCACTTCCTTCGGGTTACGATCTATTTCAAAGCATCCTAAGCCACTTGAGAACTGTTCCATGTGCCACTTTCGGATCTGAGGCCATTTCCAATTTTCGTTTTTAATTACATTTCTGATCCATTCCAAGTAATAATTGTCTTGCGTTCTTTGTAAATTAACCCTATTTAGCCCGCTATTTAATTTGTCGTCTTGCATTATCTTTTTTAAATGCATTTATTTTCGTCTTCTTCTTCTTCTTCTTCTTCTTCTTCTTCTTCATAATCATCATCATCGTCATCATCTTCTTCTTCTTTCTTCTTCTTCTTCTTATATTATTATTATTATTATTATTATTATTATCATCATCATCATCATCATCATCATCATTATTATTTTGCAAAACGTTTTCTTTGTCTCTCTTGTCTTTGAAAGATTTATTGAACAGTCGAACATTCTACTGACTGCTTTGATGACCTGTTTTTGGCAGACCAGTGCTCAACATGGCTATAAACCAACTGAGATTGCTGTCAGCATGCTCATCGTTTGATGATGTAGTGTTTGTTTACAACGCCCCTTCATGAGGGGCCATGACGTTTATTGAATAAAACATCTACTCATCCATTCCTTTCTCTCTTTTTCTCTGTTTCTCTCTGTCTCTGGCTGGCTGGCTGTCTGCTCTCTCTGTCTGTCTCTCAGTATCCGTCTGTGTCTGTCTGTCTGTCTCTCTCTCTCTCTCTCTCTCTCTCTCTCTCCTCTCTCTCTCTCTCTCTCTCTCTCTCTCTCTCTCTCTCTCTCTCTCTCCCTCCCATATGTCATATTGCTACGATTTTCGCAGACACCCGTACCCCACCTCCACAT
>JADBJO010002353.1:210000-212500 GCA_016801955.1 Conus betulinus
CTGTATACCACATGCATGAGGTAATCCTTCAGCGCGGTGACACGTTATCTCAACACAGGTCAACGATTACTCGGAATCTTTAAACTGTGAAAATGAACACAGAGCCGCCGCATTTGGCAGTCATAGAATACTATGCAGCAGAGGAATTGAAGTAAAGATCATAATGATAAAGAAAACTTATGACATCAGAAAGTGATTCAAAATAGACAAATTAAATACAGCGACACAGTTTCCAACCGTGTTCATTTTCTTTTGATGAGACAAAGAGGGCAAATGTACAGAACAATTTACAGAAGGTCCATGAAGACCTTGGTGTCGCTCCAGTGAAAATTTTAGCGGTCTAAAAAGAGCTAAACATATTTCATTTGATCGATAACTTTGCAGTTTGAATCATTTTGGGGCTTGTTGAAACGATTTTTTGCACATGCATATATGGACTCGATCGTGACATGTAATAGCCATGGCATAACACCACCACCACCACCACCACCACCCCAACTTAGGCCGGTTGGGCAATACTGTATGAAACGGAAAAAAAACGTGTACCACAGTGCGGCCCGCCTTCAATTATCGTCGGCACTCTTTGCCCATAAAAGCAGAAACATGTAGGAATGAAAACACAGGTCAGTTTGTGAATCGTGCTTGGATGACCGAAGTCAGAGACCTCGGTCATAGTGATGAACAAAGAACCGCAACTCAGGCTGACATCACACGACACTGTCTGCCAGTCAAACAACCTTCCAAAGAAACCCACACACATATAGAGCAATGTATCACAAGCCAGATTGGTAGAAAACAGAGGAGAGACCATGCTGCGCGCTTATTTCAGCACGAAAGACTGTTTCGCCCATGTCTTGTGGCATTACTCTAAGACTCCGGACGTTGAAGATGCCACGCGTGGCGGGGGAAACTCTTGAAATGCCTTGATGTGTTTTGATTCTGTTCGAGCGTCTGACAGGACACGACGATCTGGAGGAAGTTGGGATATCTGCAAGATGATGCTTTGGTGGTCGGAATATCTGAAAGATGATTATTATTGAATAGTTGGAATGTATACGAGATCGTTTTGGGGATATCTCCACGACTAATAAGGGAGAGTAAAGATATCTGCTAAATCATTATTATTGGGAAGTTGGGATATCCCACAATATACTATCGGCTGGTAAGGCTATTTGCCAGATTATTATTGGGCCGTTGGGATATAGACCACTACCAGATAATGATTGAGAAACTGATCTATCTACCAGATGATCATTGGGTAGATAGAGATATGTACCAGACTATGAACTGTTGACTGAAATTCTAGGTTGTGAGTGCTACAATCATAAAGAGCACTTGTGTATTTAGATTTGTTTGTTTCTTTATCATTGCTATTGATTTATCTGTATTTTGTGCAAAGTCAGGTTCACGGTTGCACGTTTCATTCTTTATAATGATAGGCGTTTTGTGCTTATGGCCGTTTTTTTTTTTTTTTTTTTTCTTTTCTTTTTTTTTTTTTTTTACCTGCAACTGGGCAGCAGCAGTCCGTGTTCTGAACTGGATGCATGCAGGGTATCTTTGACTGTCCGTAGTTCTCCCATTCAAACCTTGAGAGAAGATGCAGAATTTTTAGCGGTGCTCTATCGGAGCTTCTGCGTACCACGACACACAAAGGAGAGGTTAGCACGCGGATGTGCACATGACGCTACGCTTAACGGGGTGGCCTGAACATACTCTCTCTTCTAAACAGGGCGGAGAGGAGCTTAGACGATTTTTTTTTTTTTTTTTTTTTTTTTTTTTTTTTTTGAAAGTAAGATTTTTCTGTGAGATTTTGTTCCCCCTTATGAGGTTGTTACATGAGTGTTTTCCACTGTCGTGCGGTGACAGACGATTATAGAGCCTTCATGGCTGATCCTTACCTCCTACTCCCTCACCTCTTCCTCCTTCCCTTCTCACTTCTACCTCCCCACCCCGTCCTTCCAATCATCAGGGTTTTTTTTTTTTTGTTTTGGGTTTTGTTTTGTTTTTTGCCAGATTGTTTCCGTCTTAGAACACATTTGTAGACCATTTTTGTGACACTTCACCCATATATCTGGTGAACAGATCCGCCCCTGCTTGTTTTATTAGAAGCAGGAGTTCAAACACCGATGGCAGAGACACTTGAGCGGCTTGCACGCACTACGATGTGCAACAGCCATGTCAAGAAAGACAAACGAGGAAGCCTAGCAACACGTCCTGTCTGAGGAAAGTTGTGGCCCTTTGCATGCTGAATGTCTCTCTCTCTCTCTCTCTCTCTCTCTCTCTCTCTCTCCTCTCTCTCTCTCTCTCTCTCTCTCTCTCTCTCTCGTCTCTCTTTCTCTCGTAGTTTTGGTAGAACACATATCATGTTTTCTGCACTGGATTTGCAAGACTCATTTTCTAGAATTTACTTTGCTTACTTTGAAAAAACATGTGGGCCTTTTAACGAGTGAAGGTGTTTTCCTTTCTTTCTTTTTTAATGAAACCTACATGGAAAGCTGCT
>JADBJO010002353.1:222500-282500 GCA_016801955.1 Conus betulinus
CGAGCGAAACTCTTCAACAGCCTACCCCCACCTCGATTCTCATTATCTCGGCAAAATATGGCCGTGATCGTTGCAAGCTTGTATTGCAGCTCAGTTTGTCTCTGGACTGTGGGCGACTGACTACAGTTAATCTCCTCTCTTTCTGCGTCTTCGGAGGGTTATTCCGCATGCTGGGCCCCACTTGCAAGCCAGATCGATAGTACACCGTAACAGTTCATTGATATTGATGTATCTAACGGGAAAAGTCTGACCTTTCTTTTGAATTGAGATCCATTCATTATTTCTTGACAATTTGCGAAAAAAGAGTGGAAAATGCTCTATCTTTGCAACAAACAAAACAAAGGGAGGGGGGGGGGGGGGGGCAGGAGGGGGTGCTTTTGATCCGAAAAAAAAGCACCGTAGTTTAAGGAGTTTGTTCCATCAACCATGTTCCTTGTTTCCACCCAGTCTCCTTCAACTCGATGACTGTAGCTTTTGTGCAGTCTTGCTTTCAGTGGACGTGCGAACCAAAAGACTGCGGCTCTGTTCTCTCAAGATCAGGCATGTGACCGATGTCATGCACTAGTAATTAACAAACACCACATGTTTTTGGTATACATTGCACTGAAAATGAACATTCAGTGTCGACATACACAGCTGCGCAATGTTTATTGTTTATTATGTGTGGCAAATTTCTTCAAGTGCCATATTCATATTTGCCTAATTAAAAGATTGTGAGAGAGAGAGAGAGAGAGAGAGAGAGAGAGAGAGAGAGAGAGAGAGAGAGAGCGTTGTTGTTTTGTTTTCTTTGTTTCGTTTTTTGTTTTTCTTTAATATCATTTTACATCTTGCTTCATTTGAGCTCATCCCACTGGCTAGGTACCTGAGAAAACAGATGAAATAAAACTTGTCTATGTATTACTGACGATACCTGACACATCGTGTGCACTGCCTAAGATGTCCAGGTCTCTTGACAAAGATTATGCGATTTGATTTTTTACCGTGTTTAGACTTGAGGAACTAGTTTTTCTAGTTTGTCTGGCGATACATTCGTGAGCCCATTTATACACGCACACATGCGCGCGCGCGCGCGCGCGAACGCACGCACATATGCACAAAACGAGCGCACGCGCGTTTGCGTGCACGTACACAACACACACACGCACGTGCGCGCACACACACATACACCATAGAATACCTTCATTAAGTATTATCATCATCTGTTGACTGTGCATTGATGAACTTCCCGTCTGGTCATTTCAGGTACACGCGACATTGAACGATGGTTACCCTCATCACCATTGGCCTGATTCTGCGATTCGTTGCTAAGGTGTCAACACCTAGCATGAAGAGAAGGAGGGAGAGGAGACGGGAAGACGCTGACTGTTTAGAAGAAGAGTACCGTTGTTTATTCGAACCCTACTATACGCCGGGTGTCGTGCCTTTCACAGAACACCTTCGGCAGCCTACCTCAGATCACCCCGTTCCACCTTTATTCAACCTAGCCCTTATTGCTATGGTATCTTCCGCAAAAGCTAAAGGCACGCGTAAAGCGTTCATGATCAGAAGAACCTTCCCGGATTCGATGCTGAAAATGTTGCCGGAAGCTTTCGCAGAAGTGATTAAGTTTGCGTGTGACCTTGACCACGTAGACGAAACACTACCGTACACGATAGGCTTTCAAAGACAAGAAATCAGTTGGCGCACGGCTGTTAGGGTTTACAAATTCATTGAGTCCAAGAATCAGTGTATGTTCTGGTCGTCTGGGCTGCGCCGTGCAGTTTTGGACTACCAAGAGGCCGCTCTACTTCGTCTGCTGAGGTACTTTTTTCTATGTTAACATGAATGAGTACCAGATACATCGTTTTAATCTAGGAAATGAAATGGAACAGGTTATCAGGAGCATCGCCGCGAACAATTGCATAGCGAGACGTCTTCTATCACTTCTGAAAGACCTCCGGCATAGTCGTTTTTTATCGCTTCTGCAGAATTACTACAAGCCGTTTCATAAGTCGAGAAAAGTTTGGTGTCCTTGGAGTGAATACCTTGATTGGGGTAGAGTGGTTGAACCGCCGCCCTTGAAGCGGTTTGCTCTTAAAGCAGTTCTAAAAATGGGTGGGCGACTTTACCTCCAAGGACCGTACGATGCAGATAGCTATAATCACTTTCCTACACATTTTCTAAAACGGTCCCCACCCGAAGTACACATGTTAGTAATTTATATGTGTCTTTATAATCGGGAATTGAAAATGTGGAACGGGGACTATTCAGAAACATTAGAAAATCTTTACATGTGGTAGATATTGAATTTTTACACCTTTGACGTATTAGACATGTAATTTTATGTGTCAGGATGTTTTGTTGAATCATTTGCGCTCCGTCTCAGTTTAGTAGATCATTTTATAAGTTGCAGGGCATTTAGTTTGAAAAATTCGCTCCGTCTCACTTTAGCGGTTGCATCATTCCTGTCATAAACTCCTCTCCTTCCTTCTCCCACTTCAAGGCCAATTCGAACATCTTTGTTCAACAGTAACATGTGGTAAGTAATCTTATGTGTTCGTTTTAATAAGCAAATGAGTTCGATTTTAAATTACAAACAAGTAGGGGAACTCTTGTCCCTACGATGAAATAACCACCCGCCCATAACTCCAAACTAGTGCTACTAACGACAACAAATCGCCAAGTAGAAATGGCAGCACAGAGCACACAGAAGAAACAAGATATCCCCAGTAAAAGGAATGTTCCAAGCTTGCCCTCGTATTCTGTACCTGACACATCTACGCAGCAACAACTGGAGAAATAAATGAACAAATGAGTATGATTTCGGGTTGTTTTTTTTTTTTACTAGACGATGTTCGGAAATCTGCGAGGTGGATAACCCGTTTTGGAACTTGAGTCCAACGGCAGTAACCCCGCTGTCTTTTGGGGACAGATGTCGCTGGAGGGTACGCCCAAAGCAATTTGGCCTTCGGTTAGCTGAACAGCTCGACCACAAAGAGAAGCTGCCAAAACATGAATGTAAAACGGTATGCTTGTGATACAGACTGTCAGCGATAGGTTAGCCTGGCCTACACTTCAATCAAATATGTGACTTTATAGATCGATTTGCTGGCCCCATAAACCAAAAAACAAAACAAACGAAAAAAAAAAAAAAGGTAAATATATGCCATGGAAAGACGGGCGTCACCCTTCCCCCTTTTTCCAGAGCAGACCATTCGGGTAGTTCTACAGATGATCGTTATGTTTTAGCCACAGTGAACTCTTGGACTGTGAAAAACTTTGCAATTCTCCGATATCTAAAAATTTATGAAATGATCCATTTGTGTGGATTCTGGCTATGTTTGAAATAAGCTTGCTTATTGTTGTTGTTGCTGTTGTTGTTATTTTCTTAGCAAAGAGGACAGGTATATGGAATCGATTTATCGATACATGAATCGCTTTGTTTTTTTTTGCCCAAAATTAATCCTCCTCTTCTAACCCCCCCCCCCCCCCCCCCCCCCACCACCACATCCCATTCCACCCCGCCCCACTATTTCGTCACCTCGAACATTTTCGTCACAGTTTCACAGTCCGTGCATGATCCCTGGTCCACAATGACAGACCGGCACCAGCAATACACAAGGAGCTCAACGACAACAACTGCTTGGTCGCGGCGGAGCCAGCGTACTTGAGATCTCCTGGAGGGCACCACCACATTCGTCCAACGACAGTCCACATGAATTTGTCGATGTCATGTTGTCATGAGGCAACCCACCAGAGGAGACACTGCGCTGTTGCCGAATCACTTAGGTGATATTCAGTGGATCCTGTTCTAGTCCAGCATACTCAGGACACCATCTACTAAGCTCCCTATTGACGACAATAACTGCTTAGTCGCGGCGGAGCCAGCGTACTTGAGATCTCGTGGAGGGCACCACCACATTCGTCCAACGACAGTCCACATGAATTTGCGATTACTGGCGACTCCGATTGAACCAAAGCAAAGCCATACACGTAGAAAGGCAATCAAAACTGAGGTCACCATGACAGCGGGGCATAAAGGCTCACGGCATTCAAGGTTTCACGTGTTTAGTTTTGCAAATTAACGAAAGATGTTCACCAGCTTTTCAGCCTGTAGTCAGTAATGTAAGTTTTATTTTCAAAGGGTTTGTTCTCATCAATATGATGAGCTTAATCGGGTCAGCGAGATTTTAGGGTGAATGTTTTCCTTCTTACAAGCCGACGTATGGCGATTCTCTGGTTCACAGCTGGCACCTATTGCTTATTCAGTTATATTGTATTTTGATTTCATTCGTTTTATTTTAGAGATAACATCAGATTCACCTAATGTCTAGCCGGTTTTTTTTTTTTTTTTTTTTTTTTTTTTTTTTTTTTTTTTTTATCGATATGTGTCCTATACGTAAGACGTGTATATTTTGAACATTTTTTTAAACGTTTCTTTAATGAACAGATATGTAGATAAGCAACTTATTGAACTGGAGCAAAAACAAGCAAATGCTTATGATGTGCTCAGTGTTGGAAAAATTTAACAAAAAACCACATCGGCGGATTGCATAAACAACATTGACACTTAAGACAGAAAGAAAAATGGTGAATATCAAAAATGGGAAAAAATTTGTAGAAATCTTATTTAAATTAAAAGACAGGAAAGAAGATAGAACAGATCAGTAGAGTCTAACAGCGATGCAAACAGACAATCTACACAACAAATACCATGATTCCCATTGCACCGAACTTACACAAATTTGAGAGAGAGAGAGAGAGAGAGAGAGAGAGAGAGAGAGAGAGAGAGAGAGAGATGCGTCCGTCTCCCAAAACACTAAAGAGCCCAGCCCTGTGTCGCAGTGGGTCTAATGCAAAGTCATCAACTGAGGGAGTACTAAACCGCCTTATACAGCCGTCCGAGAGCCTACTTGGCAGCAACGTCAACGGGAAGAAGAAGAAAAAAGAAGAAGAGAAACAAGAAGATGAACAGCATAAGGAGATCAACAAGATCAGGGAGAGCAAGTACCTGAGGAAGATGAGAAAGAAAAAAACTATTTCGCTATGATGTTAAAAACGTTTACTTTGGGCGATAAACCGGTGCACAGTTTTGAAAATTCTTTCGTTTTCTTCCCTGGTTAATGTTTTGTCACCAAAAAGAAGTGTGAGTATCAGTACAGTTAGGATTGAGAGTGAATATCGTATTTGTTCTAATCTGTATGTAATTTGAACAATCTTCTTCGTCTTCTTCCTTGTCTAGAGCCGGACCAAATTGGCGTTGTAGGCTCTGCTGTTTAGTTGAGTGCCGGCCGGCTGGATGGCTTTTTGAGTAAAACAGGATTTAAAACTATATACATGTTCAAATCTATTGTGGATTTCCACTAGTGGCCAGCCTTGGGGGGCTGCAGGTCACTGGAGCTGCAGCGCAGGCGGCTGAAGAATGCCACTACTGTTGGGGCTGTAGTGGTCTCGCCAGGGAGTTTATTCACTCCCTCACTGTTCGGGGGACGAAGGAGTTGTGCAGAGCTGGGTGTTTTGGGGACAGGCCCTGGAATGAGAAGAAGGACGGTAGAGCATGGAGGGGGGAATATCTACCAGCCCATTCTCGATGCGGTACAGCATTTCCCAGTCTGTTATGGTGCCTTCTGGTTTCAATCTAACAGATAGTGCTCTGTGTTTTCTGTGTGATGGACACGCGCACATTTTGGGATCAGCCAGTAGATGTCTATTGTGTAAGTCGTGATTAATGTTACTCATTCCTAAGCGTAATCTACAGTGGTTTAATAAAAAAAAAAATTTTTTTGGTCCTGTCTCGATCCAATGTAGTAGTAGGAGGGAACAGTAGTGTCTGACGTAGTCAGAAAACGTTTAAATTGGCTGATAGTTTGTTGACTTAATGTTGTCTGGAAGGTTGTTCCACAAAATGACTGTACTAGGTAAAAATGATTTTTTTTTTATAATTCGGTTCTAAATCGTGGCACTGTTCTTTCTAGTGGCCGACGCCTATGGTAACGATTTTGGTCCGAGACTAGAGAAGGGAGCAGATCAGCTAAATAGTTTGGACAAACGCCATTAACCATTTTATGAAATTGCATCAGCTTGTGTCTTTTCCGTCTTTCTTGTAATGAGCAAAAGCCGGACTCTTCGTATAATTTCTGGTGACTTGTTCCCTTAACTCCACCAGTGATGATACGAATTGCTTCTAGGTGTAGCTTTTCTAACATGATTGACTGAGTATCTGTTCAGTTATCCCACAAAATGTCTGCGTAGTCAAAATGGGGTAAAATAAAGGATTTGTACATCGTCTCCAACCTGTTTCTGGTTAGTCTGTATTTGTTTTTTTTAAGACACGCAATTAACATATTCACTTTGTTGGCTATGAATTGGATGTGTTCGTCCCACTTGTAGTTGTCTTGAAAAGTTACTCTAAATGTTTGTGAGATTTGGACGGTTCTAAGGTCTTCCTTTCAAATGTAAGTGGTAAAATTTGGCACTGATCACGGGTAATATTGACGAGTTCGGTTTTGTTCTCGTTAAAGTTAATTTTCCAAAGTTTGGCCCAACAGACACTTTCTGGAGGTCAGAATTTAAGATTTCTCCTCTGATGTGTGCATCATTTAAGGCGAGCGATAAACTAGTATCGTCGTCGGCAAACAATTTAATTGTTGCAGGGATTCCATTTACACTGTCATTAATGCATAACAAAAACAGTAAAGGACCAAGGACAGATCCTTGGGGAACACCTGCTGGAATTCTTTTCAACTCGGACTTTTCGCTTTTTATAACAACTGATGTGTTGTCTGTTATGTAGGTAATCG
This sequence comes from Conus betulinus, assembly GCA_016801955.1. NCBI lineage: Eukaryota > Metazoa > Mollusca > Gastropoda > Neogastropoda > Conidae > Conus > Conus betulinus. The sequence continues at coordinate 229,280 of JADBJO010002353.1, forward strand.
CGAAAAAAGTCCAGTAATTTCACTCTGATCCCCACTGCTGCTAGCTTTAGTAAAAGTCCTCTGTGTCGGACACGATCAAAAGCTTTTGAGATATCAAAGTAGATTGTTTGTGTTGTGATCCCACGATCAAAAGAGGAACAAAGATAATTATATGTGTCCAGAAGCTGGTTGACTGTGGAATCACCTGGTGTAAAACCTGATTGCAAAGGAGTGATGATTTCATTTCTTTTTTAAGAATGCGTACACATGTTTGTGGACTCATCATCTCTCAATAGTTTTACCAACACAGCTAAGGAGGGAGATCGGGCGGTAATCATTACACAGTTCTCTTGGTCCTTTTTTGTGAATAGGTGAAACACGTGCTCTCTTCCATAAGGACGGGAAATTTACCTTCGTTCAAGCATTTATTAAATAACTAAGAGGACTAGCTATAACATTTACTGCACATATAAGCAGTTTGTTGTGGATGAGGTCTGGACTAGATGATTTTGTCTTGTCGAGATTTCTAACAACTGATAAGATATCGTCTTCAGTAAGTACAATTTCATTAATTTCATAATTGGCAAACGACATCTGTGGTAGTTCGTCATCGTCGTTGTCGAGAGTGGATTGTTCCATGAAAAAGTTATTTAGTATATCGGCTTTGTCTTTATTAGAATAATACACTGTCTTTATTAGAATAATACATTTTTGTTCATGTAAGTTGCTGATAAATATATAAAACTTTGATTTGTCACAGGTTGCACAGAGGGACCGATTGTGAGTCACGTTCGAAGTCCACGTTCTGGTGGCCAGTGTTTTGACCTGAGATCGTCCTGGCGGTCAGGAAGTGGTGCCATCTACCACCATGGGGACACACACACACACACACACACACACACACACACACACACACACACACACACGTGCTGCCGTCACAACACGACACCGTCTGCAGGGACAAGTTCTCCCATGGGAATGCCGGTTCCAGTGGGGGGACATCCACACAGGGGACAACTGTCCACAGGGAACCTACAAGTAAACTGTCCCCGGGATGGAGTTCTTCAGACACGATTCCCGACGACAGTTTCCACAATGAGAGTTCTCCTCCTATGCTGGCAGTCCTTTAGAGAAATGAATAGCGATGATGACTATCGCTTCGGCATCAGGGTCCAATGCCATGGGGGAGGATCATATTGGACACATGAGTTAAAACTTCCTCGTGCGTGATGCTGTGTGTCTTCACTGTATACGACATCCACAATGCTTTAAGGATTCGGATACACTTTGAGAATCTACCAAGATGCCCCTTTTGGATTTGGATAGATTAGCGAGCACAATGTAGAGCTAGGGCCATACTCATGTTCATTAACGTTTATTTCGTGCTTCGTACAGGGGGATTTGCACGTTGCTTATCCTACTTGCCTTGAGGTCATAGATTATCTTGACGGCAAAGAGCAGAACACACGGAAATACCTGTTGCATAGATCACTGTCGGGTTCCTGGCGCTCTATCCAACACATGCAACGTAGTCGTTGAAGAGCCCATCCCATTGGTTGTCAGGCTAGAAACCTGTTGGGTTGGACTGATAGATGCCCAATATTTAGATACAATGAAATTACGCGATTTTTTTTTTTTTTTTTTTTTTTTTTTTTTTTTTTTTTGGGGGGGGGGGGGGGGGGGGGGGGGGGGGGGGGGGGGGGGGGGGGGGGGGGGGGGGGGGGTCTTTTTTCCTGTGCTGCTCATCTGTTAAACGAAAGATTACCTCGAGTCCTATGCACATTTCCTTGGCATATGCTTTTGACTCGTCCATGGTTCATGCACTGATACATGACACTTTTGCGATCACCTATATACACAAACCCCACGAAGTCGTATTCCTTTCCATTTACTTTTAAGCGCCCACTTCGACAAATACCTTTATTATTATACTCGATTATACTTTTTTTTTTGCGATGGATCCCCTCATTTGACACTGACCATATTGGTCCAAACATCTTGACAAAGATGAATTGGTGCTGTATTTTGTATTGCTGGCATGTGTTACGCTTTTTTCCAAAAAGCTGATTTTAAAGATACTTTATACATAATTGTTTATAAGCATTTCACTGAAGGTTCATATGATTTATTTCATCATGCCATGTTTGTTTGAATTGAGACCGATACTTTATATGTTGTCTATCCAGGTGCTGCTTGAAATAAAAGACCGCAATGGAAAACCTGTGCGAGTGTCTTGATTGATATATTCCTTATTTTACCATGTCTGTCGTGGGTATAAAGATAATTCGATCTCCTTCCCGTCTAAAAACTTCTGGAGGCAAGATTAAAAAAAAAAAACAACACCGCCAGAGAACAAAGTAAAAAGAAAAACAGATAGCCGAATATATGCACAAAACTTCGCAGAATGTTAGTACCGACAGATTCAAAATCATTCTCATATATATATATATATGTAATGTATGGTATGTGTGTGGATACCCATGTGTCTATTATAAGTTTTATGACCATGCTTCTCAATTAAAAAAGACAACACGAAAACAATAAAATATAAGGATAATTGCAAAATAGGCTGATAATTACATAATCCACAACGTATTCCTGTTTAGGGTGCTCATGCATTCCCCACACATGTAATGTTGCTCATTTAATCGGAAGGGGATTTCATCTTTAAAGCGATCCAAGCCGTTTGTTTGACAATGGAGAAGTGGGGCTTTAATAAAAACGCTCATTAACAATTTATTAATAATTAAGTACAGCATTGGTGAATACGAACATTCAAAATCAAGGAATATTAGCCAGCAGAAAATATGCAACGAAAGTTCAGGGAAGTATACGTGTTCAATCGTTTACTAACGGCATCCGAGCAGCACAACTATCGTCCTTTCTTAGCACAGAAGCAACCATATTGGTTGTTCCAGTACCTAATTCCATTTACATCATCTGTTCAAAGACTTTCACTTGCTACAACAACTTTCGCTCGTTAAATCGGACACGTAAAAGACACCTATTTGATTGATACCATGTTCACTTGGCATCCAATGGCAATATACCACAGTCTTGTAATTCTGTAGTATTCTCACTACCAAGGATTCGATAACGGAATCTAACAGCACCCTAAAGTAGCCAGCTAAGGGTAGACAAGTAAAACGAAAAGAAGGTGTGTAAGAAAATAAGTTGCTGAAAAACAGAAATCGCCATACAAACAATAGAGGAAAAATCTTTGAGCCGATGCTTGATGATCCATTTAAGGACGTAAGGGAGGTTAAAAGGTGATCAGCTCTGCTGTTTAATAACCAAAGCATTGACAGCAGCTCAGAATTGTGCAGAACAGCCTTTAACTGGGATCTCCTAAAAGATGCAATCTCCCACTGATTGACCAAACAATATCGTGTTGAACAATGCAGCAGTGGGTAACAACAAGTGCAGGCTATTGATTCATCCGTCATTACATTAATGACTTGGCAGGGGTTCAACAAGAAAAAAAAAAAAAGGGGGGGGGGGGAGAAAAAAAAAAGGGGGGGAGGGGGTGCTGTCAGCCTTGATGTGACTGAAAATCCTCGAGTTATTATTAAACAGTTGTGCTAACTATTCTGACCGTTTGCACTTTTTCAGATTAGATGTATCGAATGTGTTTTCATTCTTAAGCGCACAAGCAGGTCATTGAGATTTTTGTTATTGTTGTTCGGTCGTTATGTCAGTCCATATTTTCTCTCCTTCAGTCTCTTTCCCCTTTCTCTTCAGTTCAGCCCTATAGTTTTAGTTTTTCACCCAAGGCCACGTTTTGCACTAAGATCGAAGAAATAGACTGTTTGTTTGCACACACACACACACACACACACACACACACACACACACACACATGAGATTTTTGTGTTCCAGGGAGGAAACTATCGCAGTTATGCCGGAGAAGGGAAGGTTGGTCCAAACGTGAATGGATGAAGTGTAGTGAATCGACTTTAGGAATAACTGTACAAAAAAAAAAAAAAAAAAGTAGGCCTGTGTCATTTTCATTTGCTTGAGCCCCAACGGCAAACAAGAGTTTGCCTTATTATTGCCTCTTTATGTGCACAGCCACTTTCATAGCGTCCTTGTAGTCCTTCTGAATGATTAACTACTTTGCTTGATGACTGTGTATGTTGTCTGTTATATGCTATTTTTTTTGTCGTTAGTTTTTTTTAAATGATCAACAAGAATCAAACGCTTTCGTAAAGTCAACAACTTGAACACCCGTTACAGTATAATTGTTTATGTGAGTCGTTATATGCTATTCTTTGTTAGTTTTTCTTTTATCTATTAGCCATCTGTCTGTCGTTCGCTCTGCCTGTGTGTGTGTGTGTGTGTGTGTAATCATAACGTTGGGACCAGACGATGTTGTACGGAGCGTATGACTCATTGTCAACACAGGCAAATTTATTTTCAGCCTAGATAGATTCAAGCGATGAAACAGAGAAAAGAGGCTCTCTCTCTCTCTCTCTCTCTCTCTCTCTCTCTCTCTCTCTCTCCACACCCGCGCGCACACATATTCTGTGTGTGTGTGTGTGTGTGTGTGTTAGTAGCATTCAGGCTTCATGTCCGTACTTCTCGCGTAACTCTCACGCTGACACGGGCGAAACGCTGCCCCTCCCCCCGTCCCACCATCCCAGCCTTCCACACCTCCTCCTTGTCACCCAAGATGATGACAGATGACGGTTACGATACCTCCATACCCCCAGAACGACAGTACGCTAAGTGAGCCATGAGGAAGTCGGTTTTTATGTGGGCCGCCTAAAGGGTTTCGAACTCGCCATCTCGGACTGCAAACTCGACGCTATCACCATGGCATCTAGGCACCTGAGTGACACACAGTCTTTGTGCTGCTCACTCCTCCCCCTCCCCTCCCTCCTTCCCCACTCCTTCCCCCTTAATGAACACCATCCGCACCCAACCTCCTTTCCACGTACTGAATCCCCCCCCCCCCCCCCCCCCCCCCCCAGTCCCCTCACCTCCCTTCTCGCGTAACTCTCACGCTGACACGGGCGAAACGCTGCCCCCCCCCCCACCGCAGGCCTTCCACACCTTCTTGAAATCCCCGCCCACCTTCCTTCACACCTTATCCTCACACTGATAGCCCGACTCGCCTGAGGGTGGTTGAGTCTGGCCACGACGAGCCACAGACTCTGACGGATGGGGACTTGACGTAACCATCAAGTGAGATGGGCTCATTGTCCTCCGTTGACCAAGTCCCTCTGTGTGCTCGGGACTGCAAACAAACGACTGGACTCGGTGGGCCGCTGGCTTCTGCATTCAATTCTCGTTCTTATTCAGCCCTCGTGTCTGCTTCGCCAGCGTCTTGACGTGTCAGTTCTGACCCTTCATACTCCCACTGCGAGTGTGGCATAGCAGCGGACGCCAGGGGAGAGGTGGCAGCTCTCCTTTGAGGGACACTGATGTGAGAGATCAGTGTCGGGTGGCGCAGACAACCTTCCAGCCATGTTGGTGACGACGGGTCTAGCCTGTGTCGCCGGGGGACGGCTCCTGGAGATGTGGGGCTATTGGTAAAGGAGCGCTACCTGAATGCGACTACCATGGCCTGAAATACCGTGCTGCTGTTTTGTGGGGTGACAGACATGGGGGCACTCCTTAGGGGGTTGGGCTGAAAAAATTGCCCTCTCAGCCGCAGTCAGTGAGTATCCGCCAAGTTTTAGGGACTCGTGCAGCGCTCCGGCAACTTTCGTCCTGCTCCCTCCTTGAGGCAGCCTCTCACGCGGCACAGGACCATCGCCACCCAAGCATGAAGAAGGCCGCCCGGTGGTCCTGAAGACAGCCTGATGTTTGGGGGACAGCAGGCAACACACACCGACGCCCATCGTCGGTCGACCAACAACCTCAAATTGAGCCAACGTTCAAGACCAATTCCACCAAACTTGAACCAACATTCAAGAAGATCACGACCAGAATTGAGCCAATGTTCAGGAGGAACACGAGCTCTGAGAGACAAATGCGACGACCCCCATTGAAACTACCCACTACTACTGCCAGGCGACAGCAGTTGCCACAAATATGCAGACCTAAGTCTGCAGGAACCTTGTCCTCAAGGGCCTCAGGCCGATAGGACGTTGATCTCACCCTCAAAGCAAAAGCAAAAACCGTCAATACTTGGTGGACCACCAGCGAAGAAAGATGTGAAGAGAACTACGCTCCGTGTGTGTGTGTGTGTGTGTGTGTGTGTGTGTATGTGTGTGTGTTGTGTGTGGGGGTGTTTCGGGATAGTGTCAGCCTGTAAGTGTATTGATTGTACTCTCGCCGTACATAGTATACGTGTAGCAAAAATATAATAAATCGAATGTAAATCGCGCGCACGTGAGGGGACACACACACACCACACACACACACACACACACACACACACACATCAGTTCACACACACACGCGCGCGCAAGTGTGTGAGTGCACACACACACACACACACACACACACACACACACACACACGGATACAGAGCAAGCGGGCGCTTATTTTTTTTTTTTTTTTTTTGTAATCAGAAGTTCGTGTCCTTGTGAATTTAACCTGCGTGATACTTCCGCAGTCTGCACATGAAGTGCAGCCAGTAGTCCTTTGCTCAGTTTTTTAATTACCACTGACGTCCGAATGTATCTGCTTAATAGTGATTTCTAAACATCGCACTGTTACCACGGGTAATGCACTCGACAGAGCAAATACAAAGTCTCTCTCTCGCTGTCTCTCTCTCTCATTTGTCTGTTTGTCGGACTCTCTGTGTGTGTGTGTGTGTGTGTGTGTGTGTGTGCGTGTGTGTTTCCATTTCCCCCGTCTTTCTGTCTGTGTGTATGAGTATCTGTGTGTGCGGGTGTGTGTTGCCGAGGGGTGTGCGGTGGGTGGCGGCTGTTTCTTTGTTGTCGTTCAGCAGAACACAACTTTGTGTTAGGTCTCGAGCTGACACGATACCGAAGCGTTCTCTGCTCTCAGGCCGTAGCTCATGCTCCAGAATTACAGCTCTGTGTTAATAACCGGACTAATGTGACTGGGAAAACAAAAGTTTTTTTTCTTTCTCTTTTTATCATAGTTTTTTTTTTCAGGTCTTGGATTGACAACTGTATGTTTCGAAAACCAGATGGTTTGCATCGCAAGTATTTCTAGTCTTGACATAACAAAATATATCTTTATTTATTTTCTTTAAACTTTATTTATTTATTCATTCATTGTTATATTATTCTGTCCCTTTAACTGAACGTTCTACTGTCCTTAAATACATGTTACATAACCATTTTCACCATATAAGCAGGGGAAAACATTCATTGTAACCGTTCAATTTGAATGCAGCATGTTTCAATAACGAATAATGATTTTCTAGTAGAACAAGGTGCTACAAATTTTTTTAACGCATTGTTGTAAGGAAGATAATGGTGAACTTAAGTAAAGGAAGAGAGAACGAAAGGGGAAAAAATCTCTCTCTCTCTCTCTCTCTCTCTCTCTCTCTCTCTCTCTCTCTCTCTCTCTGTCTAATCTTTTATACAGTTTTTAATGAAGTAAAGGGAAAAATCATGGTGAAAGGATAACAATTGGAACGTTTTACTGGAATCAATTAATTAAAATACAACATCATGGAAAGAATTCATCCCCCCCCCCCCCCCCCCCCCCCCCCCCCCCCCCCCCTTTTTTTTTTTTTTCTTAGGTTTTAGACAGCGCGCAAAAAGATCTAGTGAAAACTAACTTCAAAAAAGAACTATGGAATGCAATGTATTTATTTATTTATATGTGTTTATTCACTTATTCTTCATTTATTAATTCATTGACTTGTTTTGGGAAAAGGTGGTAAGAAACACTTGCACTACATAGCTTTCATAGAAATTATGGAGAGCTGAGCAGATGGATGTAAAAAGTGCTCTGGTAAAGAAATGGAAGTACACAGTGACTGAACACGCGCATGTAACTTATGATAATTTGGTTCCGAGAAGGCAACCGTTTTTTTTTTTTTCCGTGCAAATACTTTTAATACGTGCATGTGGCTATGGGGTTATTTGTTCTGAGAAGGCAACCGTTTATTTCTTTGCTGTGTAAATACTTTAATGCGTGCGTGTGACTATAGGAACAGATGTTCTGAGAAGGCAACCGTTTTTTTTTTTTCCGTGTGAACACTTTGAGACGTGCGTGTGACTGTGGAATTATGTGTTCTGAAAGGGCAACCGTTTTTCCGTATAACTACTTTAAATATGGTGGGACGTTTTAAGATCTTTAGCTTCTTATCACTTGAAATGTGTGGTGGTGTTTCTCTCCCTGCTGGTCGCAAATCGACACTAACACGTGCATCTTCAAAATAAAATCCCTTATTTTTGTAAGCGTAAAACAAAAAAGAAATCTTTAATGAAGCAGGGAACGGTAAACAGTAAATGTAATAATGAACAAGTTTCTCGCATGATACTAATCACACGCCCGTAACTCCAGGCCAATGCTATTTACGACATCCATTCGTTTGGACTTACGGGCAAACTAATTTCATCATGGGAGAAAGAGTTACCTTGCTTGTTTGCTATTATTTGCAACGTTGTTGTCGTTGTTGTTTGTTGTTGTTGTTGTTGTTGCTGTTGCTGCTGCTGCTGCTGTCATTCATTGTTGTTGTTTAAACGTCGTATGTTCATATGTGAAGCGTGCGCAGATGTGAATGGCAATAGCAATAAACATAATTCCGAAGTAAAGTCCTTCAGTTTTGTCAGTTGTTTCCTTAATCCAGGATCATGATGAAATTGTTTTTCTGCCAAAAAGAGGTCACAAATAATTCAATATAAAATGTCTCGTGTCTTATGAATGTAATGGAGTTTATATAATTCACTCTGCGGATATATTTCATATTCATTAAACCATCAGACTGTTGCAACAGAATCGTGACAATGTACTGGCATCGACGGCAACAAAATCACCCGCAAACTTCACACGAATAAGTTATATATATAAAACTTCAGATGTACAATTCACAATACATGAAAAAAACTTCGCATGAATAAGTTGCAATGTGCTAAACTAATCAATTTGAATAAGTCACACATATATTAAAAACAAAACAAAAAAAAACTTCCATGGAATGCGTCACAACATATCAAAGATAAAAAAAAAATCACATGAATAAGTTGCAATGTATTGTGAAAAAAAAAAAAAGCACTTCACATGAATAAGCCACAATATCTTTAGGGAAAAAAAAAAAAAAAAAAAAGAAGCCACCTTCACATGAATAAGTCACGATCTATGAAACAGCACTACAACGTGAATAATTGGCATCAGGGTTTTCTGTCTGATTTCTCAGGATCTTTGCAAGACTTCCAACGCAAGAAGATGACTACTGGACGCACGTGGTCGCCGAGCGCCATCTGGTGCATTGAGGACATGCTGAGAATGCGGCCGTCTGACATCAGTATCGAGGCTGCCATGGCAAAGCTGCCGCACCTCCACGACTCAAAGGATGGAGACCAGCTCCTCGATACCTGCACCAGAAACGACTGCTGCAATACCTTGCTAATTTCAGCGCTCCACTATGGACAAGTGGAAAGCTTGTTGGCCTTTAAACAGTCGATGATGCATAAGGTGAGTCGACTAACATGGAACAGGTCGCTGAAATTTTCTGTCGTCAGTAATAGGGAGCCCTGTATCAAGCTTCTACTGAGCTCTGCTTTGAACTGCTGCAGCTATTATTGTTCTAGTCAAATGCTCTTCTCGTTGACCAGCAGGCAGCTGCCTGACAAATCACTGGTCGTGTTGAAAAGCTGGTAGACTTCTGTTTAGTCTCTCACATTCCTGTCTTGAAAGCCGTCTTTAGTAATGTAATAAAAACGTGGTCTTTGTCCGCGGTGTAAGATGTTAGTTTATGCAAATGATAGGCATGTCAGACAGGCCATTTCAAAGGAACTGACCAAGCCCTTTTTTTTCTACGACAATCCAGAGAAAGCACCCCAGTCTCAAGCTTTGACAGTATAGTAGAACGAACCAGAGCTGGTGCGTTTGCTTCCCAGAATTGGGAATTGCCACCGACAGTGAGGTCTTCCCTTTGAGTCGGCACTCCATACCGATAAAAAGATCAGAAGAATTGAAAAGCTAAGCTCTGTGCTATCAACCAGTTTTCCATCTGTCGATAACGCGGACGCAGCTCGTGATAATAATAAGAGATTTTCTTTGTACCAAAGCCCTCTTCCCTGTTGGGCCTCTGTCTCCGAAAGGTGTCAAGACGTATCGGCTGAGATCACGAGAGGGGCACTAAAGTGGACCAGTTGGACATTCCAGCTGAACTGAAGACCGTGCTAGTATGTAAAAGGCAATAAAGGGTATTAAATACAAAAAAGCGTTGTATAGATTTTCTCAACAAGAACGAGTACGTAATGTTTGTTGTTTTAACCAGTTTTCGATCATCAAATATTCAAAAAATATTTTTTCATTCTAAATATGTTTTTTTTTTCTAAAAATACCTTTTCCTAAAAATACCTTTCTAAATATATCTTTTTCCTAAAAATACCTTTATCCTAAAAATACCTTTTCATTTTTTTTTTTTTTTAACAGTAAAGACAGTCTGGTATTTCCCAGTTTGTGTTTTCTTCCTACCCACTCATTTCATTCATATGGGATAATGAAATGTTCCGCTGTTGCAGAAAAATGCGCGCATATATATAAAAAAAATTATACTGATATTTTTCTGTATATTTTTACAGTTATTTGTCTATTCTTTGTTTCAGTTCTTTCCCACATTATTTTCTTCCTTTTTTTAATGGGCCCTCCACCCTCTTTTTTCCCCACTTTTTCACTTTTTTTCCTTCAAAACCTCACACACCAAGCACAGTCTATGTGTTTTATTACCAACGGACATTCGCTTGCTCTTTGGGTGGGTTTTTTGTTGTTGCTGTTTTTTTTTTTTTTTTTTGGTTTTTTTTTTTTTTTTGCATTTGATACAAGGCGCCTGGGTTTATCTATGTACTAATGTTTAGTGTGCTGATATATTCGCTCTGCTGCATCGAAAGGAAATATTAAACAAAAGATGACTACAGTACGTATTAAGAAAAACACAGTGTGTGTGTATGTGTGTGTGTGTGCGCGCGCGTGCTTGCGTATGTGTGCACACGAGCGTGTGTGTGTGTGTGTGTGTGTGTGTGTGTGAGAGAGAGAGAGAGAGAGAGAGAGAGAGAGAGAGAGAGTCAATATTCACATTAGGCCTTAGCCTATTACAAAGGGAGGATGTGAACATGCAACTGGATGAAGGTATTCAGCAAATTCAAATTAAAAGTTAACGGTAATATAGAATGCATTCATGTAGTCACAGCATCTCTCATTTTAAATCCTTTGTATAAAAATAAAGATTATACGTCTTCAGGTGCGTAACTCAATCTAAACAGAAAAGGATGTCTGAAATATTTATAGTGACTAATTTATATTTGCATCTTGTTTATTCTAAGAATTTGCACTTTGTGTTTGTAAAAAGTGCACTTTGCAACGATCGGGGAATCTGGTCTGCCATTTAAAGGGTGAACCCTGTCGATTTCACGTCAGTGCTAATATTCACGCAATTTGCTTTCACACTGTTTTATGGACTCATTTTGGTCTTTATTTATTCCATAAAATACAAGGTTATTCCTTATTGTGACGGACCGTTTCCCTTCCAGTCACAAATTTTTGTGCAACGGGGCTAACCTGCGCACTGTTACAGCCGGGTGAGCCGAAACGGTTAGGCAGTCTCTACAGTGATCTCGGCAACGCACCTACCCAGAAGGCCGAAGAGGGACTCCATCTGCTTTTGGTGGCAGTCAGGTATTTATCATTCAATATTTATTTATTAGCAAACCGAAACCTTATTAGCGTTTAAGCGACTGAAACTTCCTCAGCGCACTGTGAAGGTTTTGTTTAGAAAACAAAAGTATTTGTAGTGTTCTGTTATCCTATGACTTGATAGGGTAGCAAAACGAAAGTATTTCGGAAAACATGAATAGATGAAGTGAGTGTTAAAGGAAGTGGTCTTCAGAAAAAAAAATTGTTTATTCTGTGACTTAATTAGTTTAGTTATGAACTTCATGATGAAAAAAAGGCATTTATTACCATGTGGTTTGCGAGAAGAGGGAGAGTTTTGATGCTATGGATAATAAGCTCCCAGAGTGAGCGACAGAGACTTTATATATGCTGGTTTTGATTTTTGATGTATTTAACTCACTCTTGATATGAATATTGAATAGTTGTGTGTTGGTAAACAAGAACGTGTGGAAATCTTTCCCTTACATATATTGAAGTAGATGAAATCTTCGGAAAAAAAAGATACCTTCTAAAATCTGGTGATTATATGAAATGAACATTCTTGTCGTGTTACAAGAAAAGAAATGAACATTTTGTCGTGACATTTATAGTTTGATGAAAAGTAATCATTATTGTGTGTAATGAACTGTATTCATGGTTTATTGAAGAGGGTCTAGGTGGGAAACCTTTCCCCAATTTGGAAAGCTAGATTATGAAAGGTTAATATTGAAATCCTTTCCTGTGTAGTGCTGTGTTTCCGGAAAAGCGAATGTTGTAGTGTTATGATTCCGGAAAAGGGAATGTTGTAGTGTATGATTCCGGAAAAGGGAACATTGTAGTGTTGAAGGAAGAAAATATTCATGTTTGTCTCAAGTTCTAGTGGAATTTGATGTGGCTAATGAATATGAATGTAGTCGTGATTGTAATGAATAGTAGCCATGATAATAAGGTAGTTGATCAGTTTTCCCCAGGTAGAAGTGTACCCTGGACTGAAGGGGACTGGCTGCCACTCTCTGAGGGTCGGTACCACAGCTGAGTCTACCCCCTTGTTCTCCGCCTTGTGTCGGTGTTGAGAGGCCGGCGTGAGTGCCGACAACTACCCTACCTGCCACTGCGCCCGTGACCGACTACCCGCTGAGCCAGTTGGCCCGGAGACGCGCTGCTGCCAAGTCAGAGCGCCGCTCTCGAGTTTTGAACAAGCGACCTGTTGTCTAGGCCGTCGCTGCGTTCTGTGTGTTTGCGTGTGAGCCACAGCTCCTGTGTGAGACTGTCGCTTTGTCGCCGGCAGAGCCGCCATGAGCGTGGTAGTGATTTTTTTTTTTTTTTTTAGCACAGCTCTGAAGTTCTGTAAGTCCTGTGTCGGACTTGACGCAGTAGTCGTCGTCTTCGTCCTCTCCATCGTTTTCGTCGTCGTCGTTGGAACCAGCTGCGCTAGTAATAGCCAGTGTAATAGATGTATAGATATATTTTGTGCGTACACCTTATGGCTGGCGTGCCGACCTATTGATGTTCTTGTATTTATTATATATGTTTGTCTGATGGCTCGGGCGGCATAAAACATAAAAAGTGTTGTTCTGTTGCCTGGCTGTCAATGTTCGGTGAGTGTGTGTGTGTATGTGAATTGGAAAAGTCGTGCATGCATCCATAATTTCGGTGTGAGAGTCAGACACCTGCAGACACGACCCATTCCATCCGTAACACGTTTAGATCCACCCTCAAGATCGCCCGTCTTTTCTTCCCAGCTGTTCAACTCGAGAAAGCAGATCAAAGTTTTCCCTTAGCAGATTTTTTTTACTTCAGATTATCTGCTTCATCTTTTTTAAATCCATCACATTATTTTGCATTCCATCAAACTGGTCTCTTTGTCCTTCCACTCAGCGGTTCCACCTCATCAAGCTTAACATTTGTCGTGGTGTTCGAGACTCATGGACTGAAGCATTTCCGCGACATCAGTAAGGGTAGTGTTCGAGACTCATGGACTGAAGCATTTCCGCGACATCAGTAAGGGTAGGCTACCAGGACGGTGGGGGAAGTAGACTGCCCGCCGTTCTGGGATGTCGTGGTCCTGTCCATGCTCGACCGTCCACTGCTGCAAAGCGTGGTGACTGGCTCGGGTTCGGGGCTCTGCTCAACGTCTCTCCGCACCTTGTCAGCAAACCACCCCAAAACACAACAAGATGAGGAGGAGCAGGCCACGGGTGACACCGCCCAGTCTGCTGTGAGATTGCAACACGGCGACCCGGGCGGTTTCCTTCTCTATCGTCCTTCTTCTCGCTATAACGGATAGTAAGAAGGAGCCGCATGAGACTGCCGTTCTCAAACTTCCAGCTTTGAGACAGACTTCGGACATTGCCAAGTTCGACAAGAACTGCAAAAGTATGTTATACGGGTTCCGCTATTTACATCCGCATTACATTGTAATTGTGTACACATGTTGTTAGAACTGGACCCAGTCAGTGATGTGAGAAATGAATGACACTGCTTGGTTTGATTCATTCGAGTTTTGGGTAAGCCAATACGTTGATCGTATCTGGAGAAACGTTTAATGATTATCAATCAATAAACCAGAATTTTATACTGTGATTTATCGTTTTAGTGTTCAATCACATAAGTTAAGCACAGGCCTTTGCACACAGGGGGTTGATTCATACCTTCTTCAAAAACATTGTTTTTTTTGTTATGCGGCAACCAATGATGGAATCTCACACAGAAGTGTGTAATCCAGCCTGTGTCAACTGGTAGTGCGCACGGGGGTCTTGGTGACCTCGTTTACCGCGCGGGATAAAAAGTGCAAAGTTGCGTTAACTGTGCCTGTTTTGCATCAAGCTTGCTGGCGACACAAGATGTGTAAAATGAAAAATTCTTTTTTTCCCGTGCAAGAGCAGTCTCTCAAGTGAGTTTTTATGCCCCTTCTTTTGGCTGTTTAAGCGCGGGGTTGGTTACTGTCAGCCCTTTTCTCACCATGCCACCACGAAGAAAAAACTTAGCACCTTTGACAAAACCAGGGCGATTGCGTGGATACAAGATGGCATTGCAAAGGCTGAAGTGGCGCGACGACTTGGTGTGCATCATTCAGTTATTGTTAGACTGAATCAGCGTTTTTTAGGGCGACCAACAGCGTTGAAGAGAGGCCACGGTCAGGTCGGCTAGGCAGACTACTCCCAGAGAAGATCGTTTCATCGAGAGGCAGGCCCTATTGCAGCGGGATACCACTTCCACCAGCATCCAAAGGCAGCTTCGTATGGCAAATAACACCATCCTCAGCCGTCAAGCCATACGAAACCGTCTTCACCACTTCGGCCTCAGATCACGTCGCCCAGCTGTTCGACCACGACTGCTAGCAGCCCATAGGCTGGCTCGCCGAGCTTTCTGCCATCGTCATGTGAGATGGAACCAACAACAGTGGTCCCAGGTCCTCTTTTCAGATGAGTCGCGGTTTAGTCTTGAACACAATGACGGCCGAACTAGAGTTTGGAGGCGTGTTGGTGAACGTTACATTGATGCAGCTGTTCGCCAGACCAGGGCCTTTGGGGGAGGATCTGTTATGGTATGGGGTGCCTTCAGCCTCCACCACAAGACACCACTCTACCATATTGATGGAAACCTCACAGGCATCCGCTATCGGGATGAAATCCTGGCGCCTTTCGTTGTTCCGACCATGCAACGGATAGGACCATGGCAGTCTTCCAAGACGACAATGCTCGGCCACATAGGGCCCGGGTGGCCGAAAACTTCATTGTGCAGGCGGCATCAACAGGATGATCTTCCCGGCGTATAGTCCCGACCTCAATCCCATCGAGCATATGTGGGATGAGTTGGGGAGACGTGTGAAGGAGAACCATCCACCTCCCAGAGACCGCCAGGATCTCTTCCAAATGCTGCAACTGGAATGGCAGAGAATCCCTCAGAGGGTCATCAGAACACTGGTCAACTCGATGAGGAGTCGCTGCTGCGTGGAATGTCTCGCCATGGCGTGGGCCACACCCACTATTGAAATGATTTTGTGAACTGAACAGATTTTGCGAACTTTGATTTCGACCCATCCTCTGTTTAATTGTCTGTAAATCAACAACCGTTCATTCGATCCCAATGAAATTCAATGTACGTTGGAACAAGATAATGAATTAAATCTGTTCCCAATTTCAAAACTAAGTATTGTGAGTGAAAAAAGGGTATTATCTCCCTTATGTTACCTTATGTTACCGTGGTAGATTATGATTCTTTTTTAAACTTAATTTCTTCCAGCAGCTTCTTCATCACAGTTTTACAATCCTCACACACACACACACACACACACACACACACACACACACACACACGGGCATATATACCAAAAAGATTTTTGGATAAGGATGAAACTTCTCTCTTTAGTTTAAATGCATCGTATCAATAATTTACCCAAACTGTCTGATGAGTTCAAATTGACAAGCGCAATGAAAATAATAATGAATAAACCTGCTTTTAATGTTCATGACAAATATAATCACGAACACCACTCGGGGTGTATATAAACATATACGGGAACCTTATCAGTCAAAAGACACACCTAAAGACAGATGACAGGTAGGCACACAGATAGATGAACAGGTAGATCTGTAGGTATATAGACAGACACACAGACAGCCTACCAAGTAGACAGAGGCTGACACTGACACTGACATAATTTTTATTACCATTAGCAAATAAGCCCTGTCGGCAAGGGGGGGTTATAATTACTGCATTCAGAGGCATCGATAAAGACATAAAATGTAAAGACAAAGAGCTCATACAATTAACAAATATTTCAAATTTACAATGGACAGCGTCCTCTCCTCCCCAAAACACCCACACATACTTTCGAACACAGCGCACGCACGCACGCACAATCGCACACACACACACACACACACACACGTCCGCGCACCACACTAATCCATTTTCTTTGACCGTTAAGCCATGCAAAATACAGATTAAGTGTAGAATGTGGATTCTACTATCGTCAAAAAACTTCTAATCCAACAGATTATGATAGTCTTTCTCCGAAAATTGCTGGCTTCTGCCACATAATTTGCAAATGACACGATATTTTTTGCGTTCCTTATTGAAAGGATTGCGATAAGATCTTTTTTCTGTGCAGCTGGCTCATTGAAAAGGTTGCATCTGCTGCGAATATAAACAGGACAATCAAAAACAAAATGTACGTCGTCGTCATCGTTATTTCTCTCTATATACACATGGGATATGTTTTATTATCCGATGCTTCGAACCTTTTTTTTTTTTTTTTTTTTCGTTGAGGCCCTGTGTTCTAGCTCGGAATTTCGTTAAGTCGTGTTTATGCAAATCATGAAATACTGTTCCATTTCCAAATTACTCTTAAATGAAAGATACCATTCGTATTTAGCGTTTCCATCCATGCTGAAATGCCAGTTTTGTCTGCAGGAACAAATTAAACGATCCTTAAACTTCGAAATAAACTGTGCAGAATGTCCTACCCCCTGACAAAGCCAAACGATCCCCAAGCCATTCCGAGATATTTGTAACGATTAGTCACTTTAACCTCAGATCTGCCGTAAAACCATCTTTCATGTTGTCCTAAATGCCCACCATTTCTAAAAATCTTTATATTTGTCTTACTCAGATTCACTCTCAGTTGCAATCTATCTGATACCTTTTTCCAAAGCGTCCAGTTGGTTCTGCAAACCAACGGGCGTAATCTGCTAGAAGAACAATGTCGCTCAGTAGCCCATGGTAATATCTTAATTCCGTGCTTCCCATTTTCAGAAATATCAATTGCAAGTTCATTAATGAACAATGCAAACAACTTGGGACTGAGCAGACACTCCTGCCACCGTGGACAATCGAAATAATCTGAATAAGTGCCTTTTTCACGAACACGTGCACGTACAGAATCATACACTGCTCGTACAGCTGCATACAAACTTCCCATCTACACCATTTTTTTCCTTAAAACATTCCACAAAACATTCCTATTCACCGAGTCAAAGGCTTTCTAAAAATCAACAAAGGCGACATACTATTTTGTCTTTGTTTTATAAATATTTCTGCACTAAAGTATTTAATGTAAATATGTGGTCTATTGTGCTATGTCCGGATCGAAAACCAGCTTGTTCTACTATTTTCCCTTCTCTTTCTGCCCAGGTGGTTAATCTTTTATTAAGTATATGAGTATAGATTTTGCTTAAGATACTTGTCAGTGCAACGTCTCGGTAATTATCTGGATTGTTACTATCTCCTTTTTTGTGAAGAGGAATTATTATGGATTTTGACCAAGCTCAGGAAAGATTCCTTTTTGGAACAGCGAATTAAACAGATTTACAAGGGGATCAGTAACGATTGTGTTGCACATTTGAACATTTCACAAACTACTACTTTATCCGGTCCTGGGCTTTTGCCAGATTTAAGGCGATTTTCGCTGCTTATAACCTCATCTCTTGTTATCTCATTGTTAAATAATGGCTCTTCTGTACATAGATCATCGTCCTCTATGTCTCGAGTCTTCGAGTCGTCGTTAAAACAACTAAATACTTCGAAAAAGTGATCGTACCACTGCTTTGAGCTTATTTCGTTGTGTATGACTGGTTTTCTACTAATCGATCTAATTATTGGCCAGAATAACTTGGAGTCGTTAGCAGATGTTCTCGACTTATCCAGTCGTTTCTCATCGAATTCCTTTCTCTTCTCTCTTTTCATTGTTGTGTATTCTTTTCTTTCCTAAACATAGATTGTTTTACGTTCTTCTTTTTAATCTTTCGCTTTAGCTCTTTAGTATTGTTTCAAGCATCTTTTGACCATTTTTTTTTTCACACTCACTGTCAAACCAATCATTCACCTCTCTCTTCCTTTTCCTCATAGATCTCATCATACAACCAGCAGCACTACATAAAGCATCTACTATTATTAACTCTAAGCATGTATTAACATCAACATCAAGAAATTGTAAAGCTCTATATCATTAAACTTATCCGACATTAATTCTTTCATATAGGTTTATGTACATTCTTCCGACCATATAAGGCGTTTCTCTTTGCAAATCATATTCTTCTGTCTTATCACTGTTACAATTTCTCCATTTCATTTTCAGTGGCAGATGTAATATGGCGTATCCACGGTGTATCCTCCATTGGGCCACCTCCAGTAGGAATATGTTTTTTTCTTCTGTTTACCAAATGGATGGTCTTTCCCGCGCAGTTCCGACCATTTTTTTTTTTTCGGCATTTCTTCACCGTACGTAAGCAACTGCCGCCAGCATTCACGGCCTCGGTGATAGACGCCCACAGCCTATCCTTTCTCTTTGCTGTTACATTAGCGCTGAGCTTGTCAAACAGAACGTCTGACACTTCTGACTCTTTTTCCACTGGCGTTTTTTACCTCACAATCAGTGAAATTTGCTGTTCTTACACGCTTCTTCCCTTCGTTGTCCGCCATGCTGTCTTGTCGATTCACATCTGCGGGAGTTACTTTCCATTGGTTCGTTTCGGTGACGTATGCACAAACTGTGTACGATGACGGAGCCATGCTAAAAATAACCACCGTGACCCACAGCTTAGTTAAGTCCGCGACAAAGATGGTATGTGCAACCGATTGACAAAAATGCGCAAAGGAAATCTTTACAAAGTTTGCTTTGGCGCTAAGCAAACTTTGCTTAAGTCAACTTTTAAGATTGTATATGTACAACTGGCCCCAGGAGAACAAGCAGTCCCCAACTTCTTGTTCCTATCTTTCTGTGTCCTGGCTTTAACTTGTGGCACATGTGATCTCCACACAGTCTTCGCCTGTGGGAGTTCTCATCGGCTTTGTTCTCTATCAGCGTATGGTACATCTTTGGGCGGCAAAGTATATGAAGTCTTCACTTTCATAATATTTAAATAACTACTGAGTTTATGGCATAATTCATTTATGTCATCAAGATGTTTTGTTTATTGTTTTTTGTGACCGAAGTGAGCCAACAACAAAAAGAATGATAAACAGAAGTATCATTATCAGCTATAGTGAACATACATTGAGAAAACCATAATAGGATTAATAATAGCAGTAATTATAATCATGATGATAGTATTAATGATAATGATAATAATGGCAGCAATAATAGGAATGATAATGATGATGATTATGATGATAGTAATAATAATAACATTAACAATAATACCAAAATGATAGCAATAATGATGATGATGATGATGACGATGATGGTAAAAAGAACAACATAATGATAACAACAATATGATGACAAAAAAATAACACTAATGCTGATGAAAATAATAATAATGATAAGATAAGAAGAAGAAGAAGAAGAAGAAAGAAGAAGAAGAAGAAGAGAAGAAGATGATGATGATGATGATGATGATGATAACAACAACAATAAAATAACAATAACAATAATGATAATACTAATAGGTGGTGTCACGTGGTGAAACCCCCCCCCCCCCCCCCCCCCCCCCCCCCCCCCCCCCCAGTTTAACTACTGGGAGTCAGTCTGGCACTGTCCCAGATTAACTCCGGGAAGTCAATCTAGGTTTGCGCCAAATCAACCCCCCCAACAGGACTAGAACAGCCCCCCCCCCCTCCCCCTCCCTGCCCCCACCCCCGGGAGTTAATTTCGCATTGGCCCAAAACAGCCCCACCCATTGGGGAGTTAAACTGGACCTGACCCGGAACAGCCCCCTAAGACATTTGGGGAGTTAATCTGGCACCAGACTGGAACAGCCAACCACTGGAGAGTTAAACTAAACCTGGCCCAGAACAGCCCCCGCCCCATCCTGGGCATTTAATCTGGCACCGGCCCAAAACAGCCCCCCCCCCAGAGAGTTAAACTGGACCTGGCCTAGAGCAGCCCCCCCCACCCACCCACCCCCCACCTCTCCTGGGAGTTAATCTGGCTCTAGCCTGATACAGGCCTTCCTGGAGAGTTAAACTGGCCCTGGCACAAAACAGCCCCTCCGTCTCTCCCCTTCCTGGGTAGTTTATCTGGCAACAGCCCAGAACAGCCCCTCTGGAGAGAGTTAAACTGGACCTGTCCCAGAACAGCCCCTCTCCAGGGGAGTTAATCTGACACTGTCATGGAACAGCCCCCCCCCCCCCCCCCCCCCCCCCCCCCCCCCCCCCCCCCCCCCCACCGGGAGTGTTAAACTAGACAGGCCCAGAATAAGCCCTCATCTTGGGGAGTTAATCTGGCACTGGACCAGAACAGCCCCACTTAACTTAAACTGAATCTAATCGAGAACATCCCACCCCCCATCATGGAGAGTAAATCTAGCACCAGCCCAGAACAGCCCCCCCTGTGAGTTAAACTGGACCTGGCCCAGAACAGCCTTCCTACTGGGGAGTTTATCTGGCACCGGCCCAGGACAGCCTTCTGGAGAGTAAAACTGGACCTGGCCCAGAACAAACCCCCTCCTGGGGAGTTAATATTGCAACAGCCAAGAATAGCCTCCTGGAGAGCAGAACAGTTCCCCCCCCCCCCCCCCCCCCCCCCCCCCCCGAACCCCTGCTTGTAGAGATAATCTGGCACTGACCCAAAACAGCCCCCATAGAGAGTTAAACCAGACCTGCACCAAAACAGCCCCCCTAGAGAGTTAAACTGGACCTGGCCGAAAATAGCCCCCCACCTGGGGAGTTAATCTGGTACTAGCCCAGAACAGGCCCTCTAGAGAGTTAATCTGGACCTGGCCCAGAACAGACCCTCTCTTGGGAAGTTAATCTGGTACTAGCCCAAAACAGCCCGCTGGAGAGTTAAACCGGATCTGCCAGGAAACAGGTGCCCACCTGGGAAGTTAATCTGGCACCAGCCCAGAACAGCTCCCCCCCCCCCCCCCCCCCCCCCCCCCCCGGACCTGCCTCAAAACAGCCCCCCACCTGGGGAGTTAATTTGGTACTAGCCCAAACAGCCCCTTAGAGAGTTAAACTGGACATTCCCCAAAACAGCCTCCCACCTGGGGAGTTAATCTGACACCAGCCCAGAACAGCCCCCTAGAGACTATGCAAAGTTTCATTAACAACAATTAAAACAGTATTTGAAAAGAACAAAATAAAACTTCCACTTCCAGTTGAGACACTTCTAAAATGATGAAGCCAAAATCCGAGAACAAATGCTGGTCTTCAAAGAAGGCACAATGTCGAGCATCTGCCACTTTCTGGTCTTCAAAGCAATTCACAGAAAACAAAACAAATAAAAACAACAAAACAATTTATGTACATCTAGACCATCCCTGTTTTCAAAAACACTGAGCCTAAGTAGGCCTAAAGCATAAACTGTTAAAGGAACAAGGAAAACAGGATGACGCCAGTCTCCTCACACACAGTGCTGGTGGCCAGGAAGTGATACTGGAATGGCCGCTCACAAACAGCACCACTGGTCGTTTTCCTCCCAAGTTAGGGATGAAAATGTCTCTCAGGAAGCTGAGAAACACCTCCTCGGTGATCCATCCATTGGGTTCTTTTTTGGATTTCAAACCCCTCCAGCGCATTAAAGCGAGGGTCCCCGGTGATTGGGGAAGATCAGCAGTGGTGGAATATACTGCCCCACAGCAGAGGAACAGGCCAACACTGTCACCTGCTGCTGTGTGCTGTTCATGATGGAGTAAACATGCTTGGCTCCTGTCATGCTGACAATTTGTTTTGGTCTTTGGACAAACGCTGAAGCCGCTTTCATCAGCATTAACTATTCGGTCAGGAGACGTGAGCATTGACATTAAGGCACAATGAAATGTGGACACATTGACATGTGAGCACGATGACACGCGGATATGTAGGCACACTGACACGTGGGCATATTGACATGTGTGCACGATGACACGTGGGCACATTGACATGTGTGCACAATGACACGTAGTCTCAGTGACATGCGTGCACAAAGACACGTGGGCTCATTGACCTGTGTGCACAATGACATGTGGGAACATTGACATGTGTGCACAATGACATGTGGGCACATTGACATGTGTGCACATTGACATGTGGGCACTTTGACATGCACGCACAATGACATATAGGCACATTGACATGAAGGCACAATGACACGTGGGCACATTGACGTGTGTTCACGATGACACGTGGGCACATTGACATGTGTGCACAATGAGACATGGTCACATTGACTTGTGGGCATGATGATACATGGGCACATTGACGTGCGGCACATTGACTTGTGGGCACATTGGCATGTGGACACAATGGCACCTGCATGGGCACATTGACATATGGGTGTGATGACGCGTGGGCACATTGGCATGTGGACATGATGACTCATGGGCAAATTGACAACATGTGGGCACATTGACATGTTCCCGCGGGTTAAATAATAATACTGCTGTGAAATAGGTGTGTTTTGGATAATGACAATGACACGTGGGCTCAATGACATGGAGGCTCAATGACACGTGGGCACAATAACACATGGGCGCAATGACACGTGAAGACAATGATGCGTGGGCACAATGGTGCGTGGGCACAGTGACACATGGACACAATGAGACATGGCACATTGACACAAAATCATGATGGACCAAACAGCAACTATTGTTGAAGGAGCACTATACCGCAGTTTCGTCGCAGCAGCTCTACATGCGACAACACAGCGGAGCCGTAAACCACTGTTTTGTCGCACATGCGCCATTTTGTCGCAGAGACAAAACGGTGGACCTTCAACCGCTGTTTTGTCACTATCCCGCCGTTTAGTCGCATGTGCGACAAAACGGTGGGGTGCAATGAAACAGCGGTCTACAGGGGGTGCTGTTCTGGACCAGGTCCAGTTTAACTTTCCGGGGGGAGGGGGGGGGGGGGGGCTGGTCTGGGCCAGTGCTAGTTAGATTAGCTCCCCAGGAAGGGGGCAGTTTCGAACAGGTCAAGTTTAATTCTCTAGTGGGTAGGAGGTGGGAGGGATCTGTTCTGGGCAGGTGCCAGATTGACTCCCCATATAAACTTTCACTTGTGCTCCATGCTCTGATGTTCGCTGCAAAATGTTTCTGGTTGAATAATGTTTGTTTAAAGCAAAGTCTTCCCAGAAGGGGGGCTGCTCTGGGCTAGGTCCAGTTCAACTCTCTTGGTGGGTTGTTCTGGGCCAGTGGCAGATTAACTCCCCAGGTGGGGGGGGGGGAGGGAGGCTGCTTTGGGGCAGGTCAAGTTTAACTCTCTAGGGGGGAGGGGGGGGGGGGGGGGGGGGGGGGCGCTGTTCCAGGCCGGTGTTAAAATTAACTCCCCAGGAGACGTGGGGAGGGGGTGTGTGTTCTGGGCCAGGTCCAGTTTAGCTCTTTATACAGGAGGCTATTTTGGGCTAGTACTTCTCGGGGGGGGGGGGGGGGGGGGGGGGGGTCTGTTCTGGGCAGGTGCCAGATTAACTCCCCATACAAACTTTCATTTGTTGTGCTCCTTGTTCTGATGTTCGCTGCAAAATGTTTCTGTTTGAATAATGTTTGTTTAAAACAAAGTCTCCTCAGAAGGGGGGGGGGGGGGGGCGCTGTTCTGGGCTAGGTGCAATTTAACTCTCTTCGTGTTTTTTTCTGAGCCAGTGGCAGATAAATTCCCAGGGGGGGGGGGGGGGGGGGGGGGCTGTTTTGGCGCAGGTCCACTTTAACTGTCTTTAGGGCTGTTTGGGGCTAGTACAAGATGAACTGCCCAGGAGGGTTGCTGATCTAGGCCAGGTCCAGTTTAACTCTCTAGGGAGGGCTGTTCTAGGCGAGTACTAGATTAACTCCGCAGGAAGAAGGCTCCTTTTGGCGAGATCCAGTTTAACTCTCTTGAGGAGCTGTTTTGGACCTGTGCCAGATGAACTCCCCAGGAGGGGGGCTGTTTTGGGCCAGGTCCAGTTTAACTCTCTAGGAGGTTGTTTTGGGCCAGGTCCAGTTTAACTCTCTCCACGTGGGGGGGGGGGGGGGGGGATGTTCTGAGCCAGTGCCAGATGAACTCCCCAGGTGGGGGGCTGTTTGGTCCAGGTCCAGTTTAGCTCTCCACCGGAGATGGGAGGGGTCTGTTCTGGGCAGGTGCCAGATTAACTCCCTGTATAAACTTGCGCTTGTTGTGCTGCATGTTCTGATGTTCACTGCAAAATGTTTTTGGTTGAATAATGTTTGTTTAAACCAAATTCTCCCCAGAAGTGGGGGGGGGGGGGGGGGAGGCTGTTCTTGGCTGGGTCCAATTGAACTCTCTTGGTGGGTTGTTCTGGGCCAGTTGCAGATTAACTCCCCAGATGGGAGGCTGCTTTGGGGCAGATCAGTTTTAACTCTCTAGGGGGCTGTTTTGGGCTCGTACCAGATGAACTGCCCAGGAGGGGGGCTGCTCTGGGCCAGGTCCAGTTTAATTCTCTAGGGGTGGGGGTGGGGGGGGCTGTTCTTAGCTAGTACTAGATTAATCCCCAGGAAGGAGGCTGCTTTTGGCTCGGTCCAGTTTAACTCTGTAGGAGGGACTGTTCCAGGCCGGTGCTAGATTAACTCCCCAGGAGGTGGGGGGATGTTCTGGGCCAGGTCTAGTTTAACTCTTTATTCAAGGGGCTGTTTGGGCTAGTAACTCTGTGTGTGTGTGGGGGGGGGGGTCTGTTCTGGGCTGGTGCCAGATTAACTCCCCATATAAGCTTTAGCTTGTTGTGCTCCATGTTCTGATGTTCGCTGCAGAATATTTTTTTTGAATAATGTTTGTTTAGAGCAAAGCAGTTTAAAGCAGATGGGGGGGCTGTTCTGGGCCAGGTCCAATTTAACTCTCTTGGTGAGTTATTCTTGGCCTGTGCTAGATTACCTCTCCAGTGGAGCGCTTATTGGCCATTTCTTGGGGTTGAGAGGGGGAGGGGGGCTATTCTGGGCCTGTGCCAGTCTAACTCCCGGGGGGTCCTTTCCAGGCCTGTCCTGGAATGACTCTGCACTTGCGCCAGTTTAACTCCCAGGAGTCATTTTGATGTAAAAAGTTTGGGCCAGAAGAGCTCCCGGGAGTTTGTTTTGGAACAGCACCAGTTTAACTCTCCAAGGGGTTGGGGAGCTGATCTGACATGCCCCAAATGAACTCCCGGGAGTTTAGTTTAGAGTCAAATTTTTAGGTTCAAAAAACTCCCCAGGAGTAATTCTGAGACTGGTAGGGGTTCATTTGAAACAGGCCTAATAAACAGGAAGAAGAGATGGGGGGCGCCGTTCTGGACCTGTTCGGGGGTTACTTTGGTGCAGACTCAGATTAACTCCCAGGAGTTAATCTGAGTCTGCACCAAAGTACCCCCGAACAGGTCCAGAACGGCGCCCGACTGAACAGTGCCAGACTGACTCCCGGGGTTAAACTGAGAGGGGGGCGGTTTCACCAGTTACAGTGGAAAGCAATGGGAATAAGTGAGTGAAAAGCTAACAGAAGTAGTAAAACAGATTAAACAAAAGGGACCACCCACTTCACACACACACACACACACACACACACACACAAACACACATACAGACGCGCTCCCGCACGCACGCATGCGCGCGCGCAGGCACACACACACACACACACACACACACAACACTTGAAGTCTGACGGCTTCGCAATATGATATCAGCATGAAAAACAAGACGTCTAGATATAAATGAAAATAATTCTTTTCCTGAAGAATTTGTGAATGTTCATCTTTTCAGACCAATAAATCACCATACATGTTCTTGACGGTCCTTGAGGACAACAGTTTCTGCTCTCGTGACAACTGAATGGGGTTTTAAACAAAGCCCTTGGGAACCTTAGTCAGCTGACTTTAGCCTGTACAACCGTCGACTCTCGTCGGTCATTCATGCGCTGTGTCGCAGTCAGTTCTCACGACTTCAGTCAGTCTCCACCTGTACCACTCGCTCAGACCTTTGAGAGCACAGCGAAGAGAAAAACGTTCCTGTAGTTGTTGTGTGCGGAACACATTGTTCAGTAAGTTTACTGCTCTTCTTGAGTTGTTATCCGTTATTGTTGTTGTCATTATTATATACCAGTGGCAGAATAAGTGAGGTTTGTAGTAGTGATTCACAATCTTGTGCCGAATTTGACCAAGTGAGTGACTGCACTTTCCTCATTTTCGTTGTCTTGAGTGTTGCTTCTCTTGCCTGAAGAAAACCGAAGCGGCCGGAGTGCGTCGTGTTTTGTCATGTGGTTCGTTTGTTCATGTTTGGCGGATTTCTTACGTCAACATTTTAAAGATTTGTTTAGATTTCCACCTGCTGTCGCCTCACTTTGCAATTATCATTGTGTGTGTGTTTTTGATGTAAGCGCATGTCCAGCGAGGAGACCGTCTGGTTTTTGGAGCTCTTTTAACTTCAAACAGTAAACAAGTGGGGTGTCTTTGCTCCCATAAGGAAACCTAACGCAGAGTAACTTTTATTCAAGACTGGCACAGCCTTTTAAACTTGAATAAAGTCAGACAAATACAAAAAAGGCAGATATATTTGTATTGCCTGCTTTGTATTGCCTGCTCTGAGGGAAACACCGCAATCCCTTTAAAGGCAGATATATTTGTATTGCCTGCTCTGAGGCCTTTCATCCGCTCGGTCGGAAACTCATCAGAGAGACACGGCTGGCTGCATCTGCGCTCCTGGCGTCAAATAGAGACACACCACAGTCCATAAATACCGTGGTGTTCTCACCACCAAGGGTGCAAAAAAGAATCCAATAGCACCCCGAAGCGCCAGCGAAGAGTAGTAAAGGAAACCAAACGAAAAAGTGTGGGGAGGAAAAAAGTTGCTGAAAAACTACAGATATTATGCAAATAGTATAAAATGTAGGGGGCAATCTTTGAGCCTACGCTTGAGGATCCACCCAAGGATGCAAGGGAGATCAAAAGACAAAAACACAAAGACAGACAGAAACAAATACAAATAACCTCGATTTAATCAAAACGAAATTGGAAATGAAATGAGGCAGGGAACAGTAAACAATAAACAGTAAAAACAAGTGGGGTAGTCTTTGCTCCCATAAGGAAACCTAACACAGCCAGCCGTGTCTCCCTGATGAGTTTCCGACCCAGCGGACGAAAGGCCTCGGAGCAGGCAATACAAATACATTTTCTTAATTTCATGTTCCCAGTTTTTACATCTTCAACCTCCTTTTTTTTAAACTAAATTGTGTTTGCAGCCTTTTCAGGTAAGGTGTCTTACTTGGCTTTTCAAGATGGCTACTGGCGTGTTGTTCCTCGGTTACGTTAAAAGCTTTCTATTTTTTCTTGCTATTTGCACATGTGATAAAAACAACTGTATTCCTAGTAATCAGTTTAATTTTGAAATTTTAGATGTAGATGTAGATGCCTTTAGTTCCATTTTTGCTGGTTATAAAACTTTGTGCAACCTGAACCGTGTTAGTCTCTTGTGTACACTTGTGCCGAGCACTGTTCTCACGTCGATTACTAGGCCCAGATTTGAATCTCTGATTTCAATTAATATCAGAAATAGTATGGTGATAAGAAATTGTTTTAACAAACGGGTTAGACATAGAGGAGTTTAATTATGGCTCTTAAGCCTTATCCTACTATCGGGAGATATTGAGCTCAATCCTGGTCCGTCCACCAAAAATATCCATGCAGAGTCTGTAATTTGCGAGTCACATGGAAACATAAAGCAGTTGCCTGTGACGTCTGCAATACATGGTATCACACCAAATGTATGTTATTAAATTCAGCTGATTTTGAAGCATTATGTAATAGTGATATATTTTGGACGTGTTTTACCTGTGGGCTTCCAAACTTTAGTTCGAGACTTTTTGAAGACTCTATTGAAGATTACAGCACAAAAAGCAACCGTTTTGGCCTTATTTCACCAGACCGATTCCCAAAAGAAAACTACTTGAAATTTTGTCCTAAGTTTGCATCCACTCCTGATTCTAAAACTGATAAAATCCCTCATCATAAACTGCAATGGAACTCCAAATCACAAAAAAAAGACCAACTTAAATGCATAGCTGTAAACTTTCAATCACTTATCAAGAAAAAGGAAAAACTCAGTAATTTAGTCACAGAAAAATCATTGATGTTGTAATTGGAATAGAAACTTGGCTAGAAACTGGAACATCTAGCAGTGAGCTTCTAATGGAGAATTTTGATATTATTTATAGAAGGACAGACTTGGAAAAAGAGGTGGTGTGTGGGGGTGGGTGGTCTTGATTGTCATTTGAAAGAACCTAGCCAGTGAGTTTTTACATCAAGGCAAAAAAATGTGAAAGTTTATTTTGTAGGATTAATTTTAAGAATAAGAGACCTGTCATTGCTGGATCAGTATACAGACCTCCAGACTCGGATGAAAATGTATGTTCGTCTATTTGCAAAGACATTTCTGACATTGTTTGGGCTAATAGGAAGGCAGTATAATGGATTGGTGGAGACTTAAACTTACTTGATATTGACTGGCATGAAGATGTCACACTTGGTAATCAATACAATAACATTAATTCTCAGTTTTTCAATACCACCAAAGACCTTGGATTAGCGCAGTCAGTTGAAATACCAACACGTGGCAAATGCATTCTTGGATTTACTTTTTACCAATTGTTCAGGCACTTTAGGCAATCAAGAATTAATTGCAGGCCTGGGTGATCATGACATAATTCTCTTGGAGAGCAACTTTCAACCTTTTCGAAGAAAACCCCCTAAACCTACCATCAGACTCTGGAACCATGCGGGCTTACCAAAATTACGCAGGGATACTCATGGTTTCAGTCGTCTCTTTTTTTTTGTTGAGGTCTCATAGTGTTAAAGATAATGTCAATGACCTTTGGATGTGCATGAAGACTAACCTGGAATTTATTACGGATGACAGCATACCAACTAAAATAACTTCAAGCAAGAACCACTAGATGTTAATGACAATGATAATAATAAGTTAGCGTCGCTCAGGTGCCACTGTTCCATGAAAGTAGGCCGTCTGTCACCAGCTCCCACCGTGTACGGGCACCTAAAATGAGATTTCGTTCAGTGAACAGTTCAAACACAGGGAGTTGGAAGTGAGCACTCTTAATTTCTGTTGTTGTTTTTTTTTTATACCAAACACGGTGAACGTGTTCCTGTCAAATTGTCAAAGTGTAATAACATGGTTGCCATTTGTTTTCTTTTCACACGAAATACGGTTCAAACGTGTTTCTGTCATATTATAATAACGCAGTTATCATTCGATTTCTTCTGGGTTTTTTTGTTGTTGTTGTTGTTGGTTTTTTGTTATGTTTTGTTTTTGTTTTTTGTTTTTACACCAAATACGGTTTACGTGTTTCTGCCAGAGGTTGACAGGCTCCGGCCATATAATCTACGATATTAACTGCACAAATATCGATCGATTTCTGCGCAGTCAATGGATCAGCGAAATACTCAAGGTCGTGGATCGATTGTGCTGACTGTCAGATTGCGCATGACACAATCAAGATGACAAGAGAAATGGATGATGACAGAAATGAAAAAAACAGTATTGCTGTAGGTACTGTTGTGTGAGCGTATGATACATTGATGGTTTAATTGTTGATGTTGTCGCGGCTTGTGAAAATCTTCGTCAGGTGCTTGTAAAGTCCCAGATTTGCAGTCACTGGAAGTATGTAGGAACTGTCTTCTCCGTGCTTATTGGAAGCTAGAGAAAACCGCGACTAATAGTAATATGTGGGTTTTTTTTTTGTTGTTGTTGGGTCTGTTGACATGCTTATTTCTTCAGTTCGTGTGTGTGTTTTTGTTTTTGCTTTTTTTTTTACTTTCTGGTACTTAACAGAAGAGACGTGACGTGCATGTTTGATTGGACAGTAGCAAAAAATAGTCTTTACATTCAAATGCGAAAAATTTATTTCATTATGAAGATTTTCTAACGAAATGTAGAACACGCCTACTGGAAAGGGTTGCATGATTTCATGTCTAATGTAGATCCTTATGTTTATCAAATACATACTTTGGAAGCAAAGGTTTATCTTTCAATTACATTTCAGGTGCAGAATCGTTATCATTTTTGTGTGTGTGGCTAGAACAATGTCGCAAGGAATTCAACATTAACGTGCTATACAGAAATTCTGGCATTGATACACACTATTGGATGGAGATAGTGCTCATTCTATTTATCAAATACTTGCAACAGAACCATGGCAGTATGTGTAGCGATGCATGACACCCTAGCAATATTTTTATTCATGAATTTGGCATACAGATACGTCACAATATAGTACAGCAGCACACTGTGTTCGGTGAAGGTATCAGCAGTAGTGTATTCTGTCCCCAGGACTGAAGATGGACCCCGGTGTTAATTCGTGGATGCTTGTCATTCGGGAGATAGAAGCAGACCTGTTGATCCAGCAGCCCTCTAATAACATTCAGGATGCTGTGCTCAAACTCCCAGCTTTGAGAGAGAGGTCGGACATAAACAAATTCCTCGAGCTCTGCAGCAGTATGTCAAACTTCAATACACTCCTTGTTTCCGCCTTGCACTTTGACAGCGTGCACATACCGTTAAACACGGGCCAGTCTGTGCAAGGAGTGGCTGATACTATTTGGCTTTATTTATATGATTTTTTGGTCGGCCCAAATCGTTCGTTGTGCCTGGCAAACTGTCTACGTTTTGTTTTCGATCTCTGCACTAAAAACGGGCTCGAAACATTCTCAGGCGGGCCGTCGACTGACAGAGCACTGACAGTCTTTGAATTACTACTGAAACTGTGTTCGGTCACTCATGTACCTCTTCTAAAAACGGCTCTTCAGATCGGTATTGTTCTATGGTTGCAGTCATCGATTCAAAATAATGGTAAACACGGACAACAAGACTGTTCGGCAAGCGATTCTGGATGTTTCAGCGGAGACCCCTTACCTTCTTGACCTTGTTCAAAGGACATGTTTAGATAGAATTTGCCCAAAGAGATCGACACAACTACAACATCTGCCTGTCTGTAGCGTGCAAGGCCGGTTTGGTCAGTGTCCTGGGTCCACTACAAACCACACCAAAGAGAGTGGAACAGAGAATCTTTGGTCTGGCCGTGGCCTACAATCAGCCCGACCTGGTAAAATTGCTCTACAGCGCTGGAGCAGCCACCAACAAGGAAGTGTTCCAGCTCAGCCGACACCCCAGACTAGAAAAGAGATCCAAAGAAGTCAAAAGGAAAGATACACTTCCAGCTCCACCCGCAGACGGATTTCCGTCTGTCGATGATGCAAACGCTGCTACAGAGATCAGGAACTTTCTACGCGCCAAGGCATCAAGGCCATCCTCCCTGCTCAGCATGTGTCTTCGAGAGGTCTCTAGAAGTATTGGCTGGGGCCATGAGAGGGGCCCTAGAGTGGGGCAGCTGGGAATTCCAGCGGAATTGAAGGCTATGCTAATTTGATGACTATATATCCTAAGTTGTGTGTGTGTGTATGTGTGCGCGCGCGCGCGCGTGCGTGCGTGCGTGTGTGCGTGTTTATGTGTGTGTGTGTGTGTGTGTTCGTTCTTTAATTTAATGCCTCTTCATTCTACACTTTAAGTGATATAGACAACAACAAAAAAAGCCAAGTGTGTGTGTGTGTGTGTGTGCCTCTCTGTGTGTGTGTGTGTGTGTGTGTGTGTGTGTGTGTACGTACGTGTGCGCGTGTATGTGTGTGTGTGTGTGTGCGCGCGCGCGCGTGCACGCATGTGTGTGTACATGTGTGAGTGTGTATCCGCGTGAGAGAGAGAAAATACTAAAGTAATACTGTATATGCAGGTGTGTTTAAATTAGTAAATTCCAATGACATTGAAGGGGAGGAAGGTCAGGATCAGGCTGGATAGGAGAGGGGTCGGGAGTGGGAGCAGGGGGCGGGGGGGAGGGAGAGGGGAGGGGTGTCGGCAATACTAAATAGAAAAAAAATATAACAAAGCAAAAAAAAAAAAAAAAAACCATGTAATACAACCTAACAACATTTTCAAAACTATATATCCTAAGTTGTGTGTGTGTGTGTGTGTGTGTGTGTGTGTGTGTGTGTGTGTGCGTGTTTGTGTTTATGAGTGTGTGTGTGTGTGTGTGTGTAATTATGTGTGTGTGATAGACAGTTTTGGTGCGTATGTATGCTTTCTCTTTTTTACGCGAAAATAGATCATCACCTTTCAGTTGCAATCAATGCTACGTTGTGTTATATGGTTTGTGTGGTAATGTCCTTAGTCCTTGAAGGGACAATGGCTAAATGGGGGAAAAGCATCTTCTTGTTTGCCTATTACTTTTGGGAAAATAGAGATCTCTCTCTCTCTCTCTCTCTCTCTCTCTCTCTCTCTCTCTCTCTCTCTCAACGTTATTTCCTATTCGTTACTTCCTTGAAAGCCAATCTTCCTTTATGAGCAAGAATGTTGGATATGATTGTATGCTTGTGTGCTTGAACATGACTGCTTCATAATCACCCATTCCTTTCGAGGCTATCCTGATGATACTACTTTGGCGACTGATGCTTCTTACATTCTTTATGCATAGGAACGTTATATACTGAGTAGTGTGTGTGTGTGTGTGTGTGTGTGTGTGTGTGTGTGTGTGGTAGACGGTGTGTGATAAGACCGTTTTGTGTATGCATGTTTTCTTTTATGGTGAAATAAATCATGACGGTTTTATTGTGATTGGTCTACATTGTGTAAAACGGTTTGTGTGTCAAATCCCTAGCCCCTGAAGGGAAAAGGGACAAAAAAGTTTCTTGCTTAACTGTAACCTTTGAGAACAAAAACGATGAAAATCTCTCTCTCTCTCTCTCTCTCTCTCTCTCTCTCTCTCTCTCTCTCTCTCTCCGCTGCGTAAAGATATCCTCTTTATATTCGAACAGTCCGAATACATTGGTTAAAACGTACACAGCTGCCAACAACCAGGTTATGTCAACAAGCGTATGATATGCTGTGCCAACAGAATGAGTTGGGATACAAAAACTGGGCTACAGTTGTAAAGCTAGTTCTAGCCACAAACGGATTTGGTGTTGTACGGCTCAGTCAAGGGGTAGGAGATGAAAAGAAGATATTTGTCAGAATTCAAAGCCCGTTTAATATCCTGTTACAAACAAAACTGGCATTCTAAGATGAAAGAGGATGTGAAGCGCCCTTGGTTCCATTTCTTTAAAAGTATTGTACTGCCAGAAAAAAAAAATCTCGAATAATAGTTGCCAACAAATGGCATAGTGACTCTGTGGCTAGATTCAGAAGTAGAATTTCAGAAAGAGCCAACAAGAGGTGGTTTGGTTTGGAAAGTAAGCCTATTGTAGATGGTTTTTGCATAGTCTATACAAATGGTGTATAAGACGAAGAACGTTTAAACTTTTCACTGTAAAACCAATGAAGACATCGGGCCGAAATCTTAGTTTTTTGGAATAATCGTTGAAAAACGCTACAACTTATGTGATTTGTTATCCATTGATGATGCTTATACTATACGTTTATTCTCAAAGTATGTCGCAGAAGCTGCTAGCTTTAGGGAAAAAATGCTAGATCTTAACGGCTTTGGAAGTAGCGTGATGCTGATTTCAGTTTAATGATCATTTTTCCAGTTTTGTATTAATTTCTTCTTCTTCTTCTTCTTCTTCTTCTTCTTTGAGTTTGTGAGTGTGTGTGTGTGCGCGCGCGTGTGTGTGTGTTTGTGTGTAAATGGTTTGCATGCGCATGCGCGCGGGCTCGCGCGCGTGTGTGTGTATGTATGTGTGTGTGTGTGTGTGTGTAAATGGCGTGCGCGCACGCGTTCGTTTGTGTGTTCAACTGGCACATACCCTTGTTTCAAATCAGTTAATGGTATATTTCCACCAAATCAGATTTTGCGAGGTGAATAAGTAAATGCTGTGAACAATCAAAACATTTTAAAGAAAATTTTGAAAAAAAAGGAACAAATCAAAGTCATTGTAAATAACATGGGAAAGAGAATATCTCTCTCTCTCACACACACACACACACACACACACACACACACACACACACACACATTTTGAAATCCAGCCTATTACCCACAGAAATGTCCGTTTTGTCTGTTCCCGTTATATGCTTTCAACCCAAAACCAGTTGTACCATTCTTTACAGACATTCTGTACCCTAGCAAGAGCGTTCAGTCAGCTCATCTTGTACACGTTTGATTTTTTAGCCAAAAATGGAATGATGTTCTTCAGGCTAAAATTAATAGGTTAGGTTATCGTAAAGATAACTCACTTTGGCAAGAACTTATTGCAGAAATGATCTGTAAATTGTAATGCATCTTTTTGTACAGGGTTTTTTTTCTGCACAAATTACTTTTCTCATGTTTTGACTGAACAGTTTGCATCAAAATATATATTTTTTTTTACAGATGTTTTCTTTTTCACTCTAACATGTTATTCTGAAAACTGAGAGCATTTTTTGCCAAAACAGTACACCTTTGGTCATACTGTTTGGACAAGAAAATTAAACAATATTATATACAGCTATAAACGTACTATTTTGGTACAAGAATATTGCAGAATTAAAAAGCAAATATTCACATCTTTTTCTAGAATATTACACTAAATGAAAAAGCCTGTCCGAACAAGCACAAACTAGTTTGAGACAGGTCAGAAGAGATTTGATTGGCCCCCACAGATGTGTTGGTCTCAGCCATCTTCACACTGCGCGCACACTTTTCACAGTGATCGCTCCACTCTCGGCCTGTCATCAAACGGGCGTGTTCATTTAAAAGAGGGAAAAAAACCTTATCAGTTATATTTATGTACCTGACGATGACACACACACACACACACACACACACACACACACACACACATATATATATATATATATATATATATATATATATATATATATATATATATATATATAGAATGTTTGAGTGTGACTGCTTCTTTGCTAGTAAAATACTCTTCCAGAGGAAGGCCCAACGGCCGCAATATCGGGAAACTACAGCTGCTTGTAGTTTTATGTTCTCCCAAGTTGTCCTGATATATATATATATATATATATATATATATATATAATATGTGTATATATATATGTATGTATGTATATATATACAATAAACTAATAAATTCCAAGGATAAGTACCCAGCACCATTCCAGCAACTTACAAAGCAGTTATGTGTTGCAATGACTGCAAGAAATATTCGATTATAAACAACGCTCACTCTTATGTCTTAGACTGAAGAAACGGGGGGAAATAAGCATTCATATCTGCAGTTGCAGGTAATTCTGCCTAACTAACAGTATGTGCTTGAGTGGGTGAATGGGGAATAATAAGTGCTTCTCAAAAAGAGCCTTCAGCAAGTATAGTCTCAAAGAAGGAGCCAATATCCAGTACGGAGGAAACTCACTAACATATAACTCCTGGTCAGATACCGGTATTTCGAAACCTGATTGTTTCTCCTCAGTGACCGCGGAGATGTATGTATGTATGTATGTATGTATATATATATATATATATATATATATATATATATATATATATATATATATATATATGCCTTTTGGTTACAGTCCGCAGGATTAGATAATCTTTTACAGCATGTTAAGCGACTGATTGTTCATTTATGATGTTAGGACGTTTTATTTAGTGTTTTGGGGGCCAAAATGAGTCGACAGCAATGAAAATAATGAACATGAAAATTTTTACCAGCTACCAGGTACACACATCTTTGGTTCAGAAGTTTCAATTTTTTTTTTTTCTCCTCTACGAAGAATTAGTTATCTTTAAGAAAACAGATTGATTTCATTTTGTACAACATCGCTAAACATACTATCAAACCTTTCCTACAACTGATTTTCTATTCTGTAACAATATTTCAAAATGAAATGAAAATGTCAACATTTTAGGGGCGAAATAAGCTGTCAATAGTGAAAACAAACTGTTAACGTTATTTAACTTTTGGCATTCTGCACCTTCGTAAAGCGGTTTTCAAAAGGCCCATGGTCTGATCAATTGTTTGACAGAGTTCGTAAATAAAGTAAAAGTATAAGAAGTCCGAGTTAAAGTTGACCGACGATCTTGCCGATAAGTTGCCTACTACAGGTAATCACACCGGAGTTACCGGCCTTCATGAAGCCTGCCTACGTGAGAGAACAATCCGTCGTCTTGATATTGAGAAGCCAGCATGCTGGGGAAGTTGTTCGTTTACCATCGTTTGTCTGGAAAAAAAGCGTCCAAAAAATGGTTGCAGGCAGACCCAGGTGGAGACAAAAACAAGACCTTTTGTTGCATAAGCAAAAATGTCCTAGACAGTGGATAATTTAGCTAGCTGGTGCGAGTATTTCATGATTATTTTTCTTAAAAAATCATTCTTGAAATAAGTCCTTGAGTTTTTTTTTGAAATTGTTAAAAAGTCCTTGAATTTTTTTTTTCAGGAAGTCTATATGTACCTGATCAAAGAAAGCAGTGCACAACTGCGTGGGGTAATGGTATCTGTTTCTATAAGCATTATTGATCTATACTCTCTTCCATGAGTCGTAATGAGTTGACCACGTTTTTACCACCATATGAAGCCGAAAACTCTTTGTGTGGGCAAAAATTTCATGAGAATTTTATAATGAAGTCTTTTAAAAAGAATTGTGATATCGAGTCATAATCATTGGTTTGAAGCTTGACTGTCTTTGCGATAAGATATCATCTTAAAAACAAGATTTATTTTAATATAATATGAATAAATTAGTGTACATAGAAAACATGTTTCTGAAGAAAATGCTGATTTGACCTGTTGAGACCAATAATACACTATACGTATGGAAGACTTGATGAGCTGGTTTTCACTAATATTCTGGCTGCTGGTGGGTCACTATTAAGTCCACAGAATATTCACACACAGTGAATACCTCTATCGTCTATGAAACGCGTGTCTGACTAACTACTGTCACACGTGATCTCCACGAACTAGCCGACCGTACAAGGGGAGATCACCAACCACACTATCTTACCGGATTTTTTTTTCCTCTTCAAGCGTATCCTATCCCATCGGCGGCAGAAGGATACAAAGTTTAAAAGTTGAAACTGTCTCGGAAACTGTTGACTGTTTATAGTATAATTCGCTTATGATGTCAAGATGCTGTATTTATTGTTTACGTGGCCGAATAGGAATAATGAACTTAAGCATCATTACTATCTGTAATGAACATACTAATAGAAGGAAATTTTAGATGAGTCAGGTAACAGTAAACAGAAAGAAACAGAAGAAAAAAAGAAAACACCCGAAGGTGCTGGGGAGGACCCAGAGAAGCACTGTCTTCACCTGCCTTTAGAGCAGTCCTGTACCACCCTTGGAGGCCTGCGCTGTGTTGACGATGGGTACAGGCACGCGCAGGACACTCCATTAAGATACCAAGGGACATAACTGCTCCAGAGCAGAGGTAAATCAGAGTACAGGATGCAAATCATAACAGCCTTAAAGTAGCGTCCCCATGGGTGTACCAGCCCGTATTTCATGACTGCAGAGCCCACCGGCGAAAAAACCCCACCCTCCAGCTGTCGAGCACGAGCACACCCCCAACCACACGGACAGATGAAGACAGTGCCACTCCAGACACAGCCAAGCTTTCGCCATACGGTCTTAACTCTTATGTGCCCTCAAGAGAGAATCCAAAGTTGTAGTCTTTCCCACTGTCAACAGGACTTCCCTGTGGTCAGTGGGTCTTTCCTCACCGTCAATGGACCTTTCTCCAGGGTCAGCCTAAATATGCTAACCCTTGCTCCCTTGATCAGAAAATTACACGCCTGTAACTCCAAACAAATGATTTCGATACCCAAACGCCTAGCACTATTACCAATAGAGAGCACACAAAACAAACAAAGAGACAACCTCCGAAAATGATGCTCCAAACTTACTCCTTTCTGCAGCACCTACACATGCACACAGCAGAAGCAACTGGAGAAATGAACAAACACAAGTTACTGATGAGTCATTTAAGACTGTCGCAGCCTTTTCATTTTGAGTATAGTCGTCGTCGAACAGAACACAGATCTAGATGAGAAGAAATAAATACTTATAATCTTGCTTTCACTGATATCAAAAAATGTCTTTGATGAGGAAAGAAACAGAACGCAGTAAGTCATAAACAAGTAAGGTAACTCGTGCTCTCTAAATGAGAGAAATACACAACTAAAACTCAAAACGAATGCTGCTTTCGACACCAAGTCGTTTATTGTCACCACAGCGCTCAAAAACAAACAAAGCGACCCCCCTCCCACCCAGAAGAAAGTTTCAAGCTTGCACCAAACTTTCCCATATACCCACATCAATTTTACACACGTACGTATGCTTCATCAGTCATGTCAATTAAACTAAGGCAAATAATTCAGAACGCTCATCTCTACATCTTCAAGGATGAATAGCATGTTGAAGTGTGTGTGTGTGCGTGTGTGTGTGTGTGTGTGTGTGTGTGTGTGTGTGTGAGAGGGGGGGGGGAATTCTTGTTATTTTCCTTTTTGTTTGTTTGTTTTGAACAAAAAAGTAAGTGACTAAATCGTCTTTTGACAACAGAGAGAGAGAGAGAGAGGGGTGGGTGGGTTAAATGATTAAGTGTACACACACACACACACACACACACACACACACACACACACACACGTACGTCAAAGAATACCTGGGTCTTCTTTTTTATAAGCACAAAACGCATGGTGTGGGGACATAAGAGTGAATGTGTCACAAACGACAGGTACTGACTATTCAACCTACCCACTTTCATAAATTCACATATCCACAAAATGATTTACGCACCATAAGGTTCGATATTACACATGCACGAAATATTCTAAAGCTCATACGTAGAGACTTGCCAACTCCAAGTGCCACGGATTATCATATTCAAACGCAAGTAAGTATGATATCTCATACTTCACCGTTCTCGTCAGCAGCTTAGCACCATGACTGTAGTATCATGGATATACGCACTTCAAAAAAAATTATCAACAAGCAGATAGATAAACAAATAAGCATCACAAATGGCCTTGGCAGTCACCGTATAAACCTTTAATCTACAAAAAAAAACATGACACAAATCAAAATTTTCATTTCAGACTGCAATGTGCACACAATATTTTCTTCAACAATAAATCATCACAGAGCGGCGCAAGAGAAATAAAACAAGGACCAACTTACTGAGAAAGTAACTATTTACGAGTAAAGTACTGTGAAGAAACTGACGAT
This sequence comes from Conus betulinus, assembly GCA_016801955.1. Taxonomy (NCBI): domain Eukaryota; kingdom Metazoa; phylum Mollusca; class Gastropoda; order Neogastropoda; family Conidae; genus Conus; species Conus betulinus. Next base: position 268,998 of record JADBJO010002353.1, read on the forward strand.
TAACTTACCAATCAACTAGCAGGCAAACAAACAAAACATACTAAATAAAATGGTTCTTTAAAAGAACGGACCACAGATGTATAATCAAACACAAAACACATTCTAAAACAAATAAATAAACTGATAAAAGCTGGAAAAGCCACTCTGTATACTAGAAACAGTGGGAAGTGGGATCTCTACAGTGAATGGTGAGTGGGTGGAGGGCAAGACGTGGGATAGGAGGTAGGAGAGGGGAGAAAAAATCTCTCTCTCTCTCTCTCTCTCTCTCTCTCTCTCTCTCTCTCTCTCTCTCTCTCTCTCTCTCTCCGTCCTCTCTCTCTCTCTCTCTCTCTCTGACACACACACACGCACGCGCGCGCGCGCACACACACACACACACACACACATACACACACACACACACACACATACACACACACGCACACACGCGCGCGCACGCACACACACACACACACACACATACACACACACACACACACACACACACACACACACACACCAACGCACACAGCATGTCATGCGGGCACACACGGTGACCTCTCGCTGGGCTCCAGTTGAAAAACAAAAACAAACAAAACAAAAACAAAAGTCAAAACAAAAACATCAACTGCCCACACTTTTGGGAGAGATCTTGCGTAGCGACGTAGCGCGATTTCAATGGTGTCCACTAACTGGCAACTCGCCATTCAGCACAGCCTTCAGTTCAGCTGGGATGTCCAGCTGGTCCACTTTGATGCCCCGCTCATGGCCCCAGCCAACATGTTTGGACACCTCCTGGAGACAGAGGCCCAGCAAGGAAGATGGCCTTGATGCCTTGGTGTTCTTCTGCTTAAATTCTCAGTCTTTTCTCCAGCTTTACGAAACTGACTATTGAAAAATCTTGTCTTCTTTTTCTTATCAAGATCAACATTGATTCAACATTGATGCTGGATTCATTTGATAACTTGAAAGAGATTGACAATTGTGTGCAGAGGTTGGGGGTGGGGGGGGTGGGGGGGTGGGGGGAGTTTGGGAACATGCCTTTTTTCATCCTCCAGGGAGTGAGGTACGACGTGGACTAGGCCCCAAGCTAGGACATGTTGCTCTGGTCTGCCGGGCAGACATAACTCTCGCTCACCGATTTCAAACAGGATTTTTTCTCCCCTCTGTTTCTTTCCGTAAAGTTCAAAGTGAATTTAACGAGGAGGGGAAAATGTTGTATAAGTCAACGCTTAACAAAACACAAACAGACAACATTCCTGATAGAAACGAATCCTATCTGAAAATTTGGTGCTAAGAGTGAGGCTGTCTTTCAAAGGGAGATTATCTTGCTGTGTTTGAATAGGGGTTTCCAATGGAAAACTTCAGATAACTTTTCGTGAGTGTTTCGGGCGCGGGGTCAAATTGATGTGACCAAGTGTCGTTGTGACCAAGTGTCGTTGTGACCATGATTTTCAGTATTTACCCAAATAATGGTAGACTTGCTGATGTGACCATATGCAATGGCTCACAACGACATGTGGTCACATCGGCATGTAGTGGCTGGCGCAGTAGTATTGAAACACGACAGTTCTTTCGGACAGTTTGACGTCACCGTTCCTTTGGGTGCATGGGGACTAGAAATTCTGGCTGACCATAATTTGAAAAGATGTTCTTTTTGATGGCGAGACCTCTAAGCCAACAATTATCTCGTTTATATTAAAAAAAAATTGTGGATTTCAAACGTAAAGAACCTGAACTAAGAACTAGATTGTTTCAACATAATATCATCAATAACACCTTCTTCATGCAAACTAACCGAGACATTGACACCAATGATAATGATAAATAGATAAATATATTGATTAATCAATAAATAAATCACATGATAATAATAATGATCGTCATCATCATCATTATCATGATAACAATAATAAACAACTGAAAAGAAGAAAGAATAACGACAATCAAAATGGAAAATAAAATCAAAGGGGGCACTATTCTGGTCGTTTCACGCAGCAGTCAGAGGATGTCATCAACGTCGGCCATTCTATCTCGCACGTGAAGGATCTCCAAGATATTCTTGTGAACTCAGCACACGTGGTCTCCACAAGGTAGTCAGCCAACTGAGATTAGATCATAGCTTAACTATCTCACTGCTTTGTGCTCTGTCAGAGTATATAGTATCCCATTAGCTGCAGAAGTACATGAAGTGGAAACTGTTGAAATAAAATTTCGATTGATTGTTCGTGATATAATTCATTTATGATGTCAAGATGTTCCAGCGATCCTGAACATGCATCTTAAAGTTCAAAAGTTTCCAAAAAATCTTTTTTTTTTTCTTTCGGCAGCAAAGATTTCTTTTATTTATCCATTTTTTATATCTATTTTCGGGGGTGGTGACGGGGGGGAGGGGGCGGGGGGGGCGGGGGGGGGGGGGGGGGGGGGGGGGGGGGGGGGGGGGGGGAGGGGGGGGATGGATGAACATATAAAGATTTTTTTTACAACTGATTTTCTGTTTTCTTAGGATCTTAGATAATGAATTGCAAAGAACAACAGTTTTTTTTTAGGTGCGCAACAAGCTGTTAACAGTGGAAACTGACGATTGGTTTTATTTTCAGCTTTTGACATTCTGCACCTTTCTAAAGCGGTTTTCTAAAGGCCCATAGCCCGATTAATATATCGAAGAAAGCAGCGCACAAGGGCGTGGTTTCTCGGTATCTGTTATTAGAAAACAATGATATGTGCTTTTTTTCGTGAGTTGTAATGATTTGACTACGTTATACCAACATATGAAGCAACCAACTCCTTGTTTGGACAATATTTTCATGAGATCTTTTTACAATGCAGGTCTTTTTCAAAATAGCGACTTGGAATCATGATAATTGATTTGAAGATTAACTGACATGTTATCATTTGGGAAAACAAGATTTTTTTTAATATGATATGAAAATAATGTTTATTTACATACTATTTTCCTGAAGAAAATGTTGAATTGATCTTTTGAGACCAATGATACGCTGTACATATGGAAGTCTTGATGGACTTGTCTTCAGTAATAATCTGGGTTGCTGGAAAGTCAACATTAACATGGGTAGGATATTCATCCAAAGTGATTACCATTATCGTCTATGAAACGCGTGTCTGGCTCTAACTACATACACACATGTGATCACAAACTAGCCAGCCCTACAAGAGGAAATGATCACCAATCACAATATCTCACCAGCTTTATTTTCTCTTCAAATGCATGGAATCCTATAGGATACAAAGTCTTAAATGTCACAGCAACAATGGTATGTTTATGGTATAATTCACGTATGACGTTAGGACGTTGTATTTATTGTTTATATGGCCGAAGTGCGTCACAAGCAGCGAAGATAATGAACTTTAGTATCATTACTGTCTATAGTTAACATACTGATACAAGGAAATTCTGAGATAAATCATGTAACAGTAAACAGTAAGAAACAATAAGCAGGGTAATTCTTGTCCCTTGATGACAGAAAACAGCTTCTCGCTTTCTCTCGAAATGGGTAACCATGACTTGAAAATTGTACAATGATTTTCTTTTTACTCTGTTAGATCTTTACATAATGACTTACAAATAACAACACCCGCTTATGGGCGTAATGAGCTATTAACAGTGAACACAATTGAACATTAACACCATTTTCAGCTGATAGCATTGTGCACCTTTGTAAAGCAGTCTTCAAATGACCACAGTCTGATCAGCTATACTAACGATACAAGCGCGCAAATGCGTGAGTGATTAGTACTTTTCTTTTCTAAACGATGTTGATTTTTGTTCACGAGTCACAATTATTTGGTCACGTTTAACAGTCGAATGAAAATAACGCCTTCTTTGGTCAAACTTTTCATGAGATGCTGAAGGTCTTTTTTAAATGAGTGGTCTGTTGTCAATATAATTCATTCGAAGCCTACCTGACTTTGGCGAACTGCATCTTGATATCATATAAATATAACAAGTAGTTTATATGATATCTTTTTTCCTAAAAAAAAAAAAAAAAGTGTAAATTTCGATGTTTTGAGACCAATAAGACGCCATACATGTCTCATGACGGTCTCACTGGGCAGTCATGTTCTCCAAACACCCAAGAAGGATCATATCAGAACGAAGTCCTCGTGTAATTTCAGTCAGCTGATCTGAAGTCACTATCAGCTGAACAATCCTGCCTCTCATTTACTCGTGCTCTCTCTTGCAGTCAGCCCTCGTTACTTTTATTTGTTAGAACCTCGATAAATAGAAGTCCCTCAGAAACTTTGTGCACACAGTGAAGAAAGACGTGAAGAGAACAACGTTCCTGGTGTTTGTGTCCAGGACATCATCGCGTCGTGTAAACTGACTGACAATAGTCAGTCTTTTCATTCTTTATTCCTGGTGTTATTTTTGTAAGTTAAACCAGAAGCAGAGTGTGTAAACTGCAGTCTATTTTTTTTACTTGACGATAAGTTGACTTGCCATGCATATCGGACACCTGTGACCATGCGTGTGTGTGTGTGTGTGTGTGTGTGTGTGTGTGTGCGTGCGTGCGTGCGTTCGTGCGTGCGTGCGCGCGCGCGCGCGCGCGCGCGCTCGCGTGTGTGTGTGTGTGTCTGTGTGTGTGTGTGTGTGTGTGTGTGTGCATGTGACCTGTTATATGGAAATAGTATTCTCATCAGACTATACTGCCAACTTACATCACCAGATGCGCTCACTAGACCAACCTTAGAGGTGAGGTACTGAACTGCAACAGGAAAAGGAAAGCCGCTTATGTTACGTTCCAAACTTTCTTTCTGCCCGTGAATTGTCAACAGTTCTGAGGGGGGGGGGGGGGGGGGGGGGGGGGGGGGGGGGTGATTGCTGAATACTGCGTGATCTTTGGGAGCTTTCTTCCAGTGTTCTTTCTTTCTTTTTGTAATTTTAGATGTCTGCAAGTAAAGTGGCATTTCTGAACTGTTTAGACAGTTCAGCCTGCGATCACTTAATGTTCCTCCACTGAGCAAGGAGGGTCCTGATGACCAGGATGAACATAAAACCCCGAAGAAAATTTGACGCATGTACATGTCAAGTGATGTTCTAGACAATACACACACACACACACACACACACACGCGCGCGCGCGCGCGCGCGCGCGCGCGCGAACAGAGTAAACGAATATTTCAGTTAGTAGTAGGTATCTAGTTAACTAAACAGTCAAGTATGTGTGTTTGTGAGTGTGTGTCTGTGCATGTGTGTGCGTGCACGCGCGGGCGCGCGCGCGCGTGTGTGTGTGTGTGTGTGTGTGTGTGTGTGTGTGTGTGTGAGAGTGTGTGTGTGTGCATGCATGCATGCGTGCGTGTGTGTGTGTGTGTGCTCGCGCGCACGCGTGTGTGCGTGTGTGCGTGTGTGTGTGTGTGTGTGTGTGTGTGTGTGTGTGTGTGTGTGTGTGTGTGATGAAGCGATCAAGCGTGTGTGTGTGTGTGTGTGTGTGTGTGTGTGTGTGTGTGTGTGTGTGTGTGTGTGCCTGCTAAAAAATGTACAAATTGATATATTTTTACTTATTTATATATGGAAATAGTATTCTCATCAGACTTTCTCCCACTACTTAATTGTTCAGCATTATACTGTTTGGTCAATCAGTGGGTGATTGCATCTCTTATGAGATCCAAGGAAAAGTTGTTCTGCACAATTCTTAGCCGCTGACAATGCTTGGGTTATTGAACAGCAGAGCTGACCACTCAGACTGTTCCGTATCTTTTGATCTCCCTTGCATCCTTAAATGGATCCTCAAGCATAGGCTCAAAGATTGTCCCTTATATTTTTATACTGTTTGCGTAATGTTTTTAGTTTTCAACAACTTTTTCCACTCCAAACTTTCGTTTTGTTTAATTCTACTACCTTTCGCTGGCTGCTTTGGGGGTGCTGTTGCATTCTTTTTTTGAACCCTTGGTGGTCGGAACACCACAGAATTATGGACTGTGGTGTGTCTCTATCTGACGCCAAGAGCACAGACCCAATCAGCCGTGTCTCCTTGATGAGTCCGATCCAGCAGACGAAAGGCCTTGGAGCAGGCGACACATATAGATCTGTCTTCAGGAGGGATTGCAATAGTTTTCTCATGCAGCTAGTGAAGGGGGGTTATCATATTTATGATATACATTTTCCCATTTATTTCATTTTCAAAATTTTTTTTCCCCTCTCAATTCTAATCTTTGCCGAATCATTACTGTAATGATGGAAGAATTGTTAACCTGCACTTGTTTTCTCCCACTACTTAATTGTTCAGCATTATATATATATATATATATATCAGACTTTGACGCTCTGTCAAACCGTTACCCTGTGTTGCCTACGATCCCCTGTGTTCCGACATTTCTAACACATCCTGCCGTATTATTGGAAGGACTTGACTGCGGAGGACACAAAGCCCTGGTGTAGTCCTTAGAGTGGATTGGTTTGAAAGTTCTCATGTTTTGAAATCTAGTCTTCGCATAACATTGAACCGTAGAAGAGGAGGGAGGAGTAAGAAATGCTTGTGTTGTATTACTTAGCCAACGAAAGATCTATCAAACACAAATCAGCAAACACACTTCGTGTGCTACTGTCATGCGTAAACTGACAATCAGTACAGTCGATCGATCATCTTGTACAATCGATCTGTATTCTTATGCGTTCGGTCGATCCACTGATTGCGCACAAATGATCTGTTTGTACGCTCTTTGTTGTTGACTTTGTGTGACCGCCTTCTAATGATAGCATCAACCAGGAAAAGAAATATGTAAACAGCGTTTTTGTTGTTGTTGCTTGTTTGTTTGTTGTGTTACCTGACAGAAGAAAGATGGATCATGACCACAAAACGATCAGGTTTATTGCACGTCATTCTATCCGACTCTCTTCACGACGTTGACCGACTGATACATCTTGGAGACGGGATATAATTATTTGCAGAGAAAACAATCCAACGGGATAATTGATTCATTTTTCGCGACGTCGAAAGAATTCCACAATATTACAGCTACAACAGCAAATATGATAAAAACAGTGGTAATAATAAGGTCAACAATAACAATAACGATATCGATAATGATTTTTTTTAAACAGCAATAAGAATAATGATATCAATGATAATAATAATAATAATAATAATTATAGTAATAATGATAATCATGAAAATGAAAACAACAGCAGCAGCAGCAACAACAACACTAACAATTATAATAATAGTAATAATAATGAATAATAATGATGATAATGATAATGATGATGATAGTGATGATAATGTAATAACAACAATAATAGTAATGGAGTGAAATAATAGTGATGATAATGATAATAGTAATAACAACAATAATAAGATTAGAGGGGCCTGTAGTCAAATGGTTTAGAGCTGTAGCCTGCAGAGCTGACTGTTGTGAGATCGAAACACTTTTGGCATTTTTTTTTTCAACATGAAACCTCACTCTGTCCAGGCAGCAGTAAATTCAGATCAGTAAAGGTTAAAGACGATGGAAAGATGGGGATGGGTTCCGCTGTTCATCATGTCATGACCTACATACGGTGAACCTCTAGTATTTCACTGCCCTTATTCCGAATAGGCTAGGGGAACCTAATTGTTTCTTTCTACATGATTATAACAATGATAATGATGAGAAGATTGCTTGCTTGCTTGCTTGACTGACTGAATCTTTAATGGTTAAAGAATTAGGCACATTAAAGGCCTCTTCACAATTCTGCCTACTAATAAACAAAGAAGAAAGTTAAAAGGAATTAAAGGCTGAACAGTGAATTGAAGAAGAAGAAGAAGATCGGTGCTTATGTGCTTCTGTTCCGTGGAGGTAGGTCGTCTGCCTACAGCTCCAGTGTGTGTGAAGAAACGTAAAATTTCATTCCGTGAACATTGCAAACACAGAAAGCTGGGAGTGAACAATTCCATTGTTACAACGCAGTTATCACTTTTTCAACAACAAAAATGTGTTTATGTTTCTTTCCATAGGTTGACAGACTCAGACCGTATCATCTACAAAGTGCATAAATGTGCGATCAAATGATCGAGAAAATGCACATGGACGTTGATCGAATTACTAATTGTTACACTGCTAAGATAGGATTAAGGGTACATACAAATTGAATAATGACAAACGAAATTCAGCATTGCTCAAGGTACCCACTTGTGAGAGAGTATGATCATTTGTAATAAACAGTGGAAACGTGTGATAAAAGTGCTTGCGAAGTCTTCGTTAGGTCCTTGAAATATCCCTGGTTTTTTCATCACTGGAAGTGTGTGGGAACTGTCTTTGCCCAGTCGGCAGCTTCCTGGAAAATTCCACTTAGTATAACGGGTCTCATTTTCTCTTGAAAACGTTGACTGCTCTGTTGTGTCTTTATTTTTTTTTTTTTCCTTTCCTTCACCTACTAGAAGAGTTAGAACATTAAGTGTTGAACTGGACTGTGGTGAAAAAAACAAAAAACAGTTTTGTGTATATATATATATATATATAATGCTGAACAATTAAGTAGTGGGGGGGGGAAAACAAGTGCAGGTTAACAATTCTTCCATCATTATAATAATGACTTGGCAAAAGATTTGAATTGAGAGGGAAAAATTTTTTTTTTTTTTTTTTTTTTTTTGAAGATGAAGTAAATTGGAAAATGTATATCATGAATATTAAAACCCCCTTCGCTAGCTGCACTCCGAGGCCTTTCGTCGGCTGGATCGGACTCATCAGGGAGACACGGCTGATTGTGTCTGTGCTCTTGGCGTCAGATAGAGACACACCACAGTCCATAATTCTGTGGTGTTCCGACCGCCAAGGGTTCGAAAAAAAGAATCCAACAGCACCCCCCAAAGCAGCCAGCGAAAGGAAAGGTAGTAGTAGAATTAAAACAAAACGAAAAGTGTGGAGAGGAAAAAAAAGTTGTTGAAAACTAAAAACATTACGCAAACAGTATAAAATGTAAGGGACAATCTTTGAGCCTATGCTTGAGGATCCATTTAAGGATGCAAGGGAGATCAAAAGATATGGAACAGTCTGAGTGGTCAGCTCTGCTGTTCAAAAACCCCAAGCATGTCAGCGGCTAAGAATTGTGCAGAACAACCTTTCCTTGGATCTCGTCGTAAGAGATGCAATCACCCACTGATTGACCAAACAATATAATGCTGAACAATTAAGTAGTGGGGAAAACAAGTGCAGGTTAACAATTCTTCCATCATTATAGTAATGACTTGGCAAAGATTTGAAATTGAGAGGGAAAAAAAATTTTTTTTTTTTTTTTTTTTGAAGATGAAGTAAATTGGAAAATGTATATCATAAATATAAAACCCTTCACTAGCTGCATGAGGAAACTATCACAATCCCTCTCGAAGACAGATCTATATGTATCGCCTGCTCCGAGGCCTTTCGTCCGCTGGATCGGACTCATCAGGGAGGGAGACACGGCTGATTGTGTCTGTGCTCTTGGCGTCAGATAGAGACACACCACAGTCCATAATTCTGTGGTGTTCCGACCGCCAAGGTTCGAAAAAAAAAAGAATCCAACAGCACCCCCAAAGCAGCCAGCGAAAGGTAGTAGAATTAAACAAAACAAAAGTGTGGAGAGGAAAAAAAGTTGTTGAAACTAAAAACATTACGCAAACAGTATAAAAATGTAAGGGACAATCTTTGAGCCTATGCTTGAGGATCCCATTAAGGATGCAAGGGAGATCAAAAGATATGGAACAGTCTGAGTGGTCAGCTCTGCTGTTCAATAACCCAAGCATTGTCAGCGGCTAAGAATTGTGCAGAACAACCTTTCCTTGGATCTCGTAAGAGATGCAATCACCCACTGATTGACCAAACAATATAATGCTGAACAATTAAGTAGTGGGGGAAAACACAAAACAAGTGCAGGTAACAATTCTTCTCATCAGGGGGAGACACGGCTGATTGTGTCTGTGCTCTTGGCGTCAGATAGAGAGACACACCACAGTCCATAATTCTGTGGTGTTCCGACCGCCAAGGGTTCGAAAAAAAAGAATCCAACAGCACCCCCAAAAGCAGCCAGCGAAAGGTAGTAGTATTAAACAAAACAAAAGTGTGGAGAGGAAAAAAAGTTGTTGAAAACTAAAACATTACGCAAACAGTATAAAATGTAAGGGACAATCTTTGAGCCTATGCTTGAGGATCCATTAAGGATGCAAGGGAGATCAAAAGATATGGAACAGTCTGAGTGGTCAGCTCTGCTGTCAATAACCCAAGCATTGTCAGCGGCTAAGAATTGTGCAGAACAACCTTTCCTTGGATCTCGTAAGAGATGCAATCACCCACTGATTGACCAAACAATATAAAGATTTGAATTGAGAGGAAAAAATTTTTTTTTTTTTTTTTTTTTTTTTTGAAGATGAAGTAAATTGGAAAATGTATATCATGAATATTAAAACCCCTCACTAGCTGCATGAGGAAAACTATCACAATCCCTCTGGAAGACAGATCTATATGTATCGCCTGCTCCGAGGCCTTTCGTCCGCTGGATCGGACTCATCAGGGAGACACGGCTGATTGTGTCTGTGCTCTTGGCGTCAGATAGAGACACACCACAGTCCATAATTCTGTGGTGTTCCGACCGCCAAGGGTTCGAAAAAAGAATCCAACAGCACCCCCAAAGCATCCAGTGAAAAAGGTAGTAGTATTAAACAAAACAAAAGTGTGGAGAGGAAAAAAGTTGTTGAAAACTAGAAACATTACGCAAACAGTATAAAATGTAAGGGACAATCTTTGAGCCTATGCTTGAGGATCCATTTAAGGATGCAAGGGAGATCAAAAGGTATGGAACAGTCTGAGTGGTCAGCTCTGCTGTTCAATAACCCAAGCATTGTCAGCGGCTAAGAATTGTGCAAAACAACCTTTCCTTGGATCTCGTAAGAGATGCAATCACCCACTGATTGACCAAACAATATAATGCTGAACAATTAAGTAGTGGGGGAAAACAAGTGCAGGTTAACAATTCTTCCATCATTATAATAATGACTTGGCAAAGATTTGAATTGAGAAAAAAATTTTTTTTTTTTTTTTTTTTTTTTTGAAGATGAAGTAAATTGGAAAATGTATATCATGAATATTTAAAACCCTTCACTAGCTGCATGAGGAAACTATCACAATCCCTCTGGAAGACAGATCTATATGTATCGCCTGCTCCGAGGCCTTTCGTCTGCTGGATCGGACTCATCAGGGAGACACGGCTGATTGTGTCTGTGCTCTTGGCGTCAGATAGAGACACACCACAGTCCTAATTCTGTGGTGTTCCGACCGCCAAGGGTTTCGAAAAAGAATCCAACAGCACCCCCAAAGCAGCCAGCGAAAGGTAGTAGTATTAAACAAAACAAAAGTGTGGAGAGGAAAAAAAGTTGTTGAAAACTAGAAACATTACGCAAACAGTATAAAATGTAAGGGACAATCTTTGAGCCTATGCTTGAGGATCCATTTAAGGATGCAAGGGAGATCAAAAGGTATGGAACAGTCTGAGTGGTCAGCTCTGCTGTTCAATAACCCAAGCATTGTCAGCGGCTAAGAATTGTGCAGAACAACCTTCCTTGGATCTCGTAAGAGATGCAATCACCCACTGATTGACCAAACAATATAATGCTGAACAATTAAGTAGTGGGGGAAAAAAGTGTGCAGGTTAACAATTCTTCCATCATTATAATAATGACTTGGCAAAGATTTGAATTGAGAGGAAAAAAAATTTTTTTTTTTTTTTTTTTTTTTTTTTGAAGATGAAGTAAATTGGAAAATGTATATCATGAATATTAAAACCCTTCACTAGCTGCATGAGGAAACTATCACAATCCCTCTGGAAGACAGATCTATATGTATCGCCTGCTCCGAGGCCTTTCGTCCGCTGGATCGGACTCATCAGGGAGACACGGCTGATTGTGTCTGTGCTCTTGGCGTCAGATAGAGACACACCACAGTCCATAATTCTGTGGTGTTCCGACCGCCAAGGGTTCGAAAAAGAATCCAACAGCACCCCCAAAGCAGCCAGCGAAATAATATATATATATATATATATATATATATATATATATATATATACACTAATAAATTCCAAGGATAAATAACATCGTACCATTCCAGCAACTTACAGAGCAGCTTGGTGTTGCAATGACTACAAGAAATATTGAATTATAAACAAAGCTTGCTCTTATTTCTTAGATTGAAAGAAATAGGGGGCGATAAGCATTCATATCTGCAGTGGTAGATAATTCTGCCTAACTAACAGTATGTGTTTGAGAGGGTAAATGGGGACTTATAAATGCTTCTCAAAATGAAACTTCAGCAAGCTTATAGTCTCCAAGGAGTAGACAATCTCCAACTGGGGAGAGAAAACTTATTAACATATAACTCCTGGTCAGATACCGGTATTATAACTCCTAGTCAGATACCGGTATTTCGAAACCTGTTTGTCTCTCCTCAGTGACCGCGGAAAGTGATAATTTGACTCCTCTGCCTTTTCGGTTTTAAGGAGAATGCTATCCCAGAAAAAGGATAGTGTGCAATACCATAGTATGTTTGTTGAGTTTTCAAAAAAAAAAAAAAACAACCAAGGTGCCACCTAAGAAGCAAAAGAAAATCATGAAAGAGCAAAACAAGCTACATTTTGTTGTGAAAAGTAGAAAAATAAAAAAAAAAAAAATAACTTCTGAAGACACACGTGCTGAGAGTCAGTTCTTGGAAATGAATCCGCAAGGGACGAAATTTCAATAAATTAATAAATTCCAAGGATAAGTAACATAGCACCATTCCAGCAACTTACAGAGCAGCTTGGTGTTGCAATGACAACAAGAAATATAAGCTTGCTCTTATGTCTTAGATTGAAGAAACAGGGGGGGAGATAAGCATTCACATCTGCAGTGGTAGATAATTCTACCTAACCAACAGTATGTGCTTGGGTGGGTGAATGGAGAATAATAAATGCTTCTCAAAATGAACCTTCAGCAAGCTTAGAGTCTCCAAGGGGGAGGGGGGAACAATCTCCAATGGGGAGGAAACTCATTAACATATAACTCCTGGTCAGATACCGGTATTTCGAAACCCGATTGTTTCTTCTCAGTGACTGCGGAAAGTGGTAACTTGACTCCTTTGCCTTTTCGGTTTTAAGAACAATGCTCCCTGTCTCATTTCTTTTTTACATATACATTCAATACATAAAATGAGATGCAATGCATTGCCATACGATACGTATCTAGAAGGTGGCACAGGGTATTGCAGACCTTGGCAAACGTATATTGCCCCAAAACAGATCCTGCATCGGCTCTGTGCATGTGATCGCGTTGCACACTGACAGTCAAAGGATTCCTCCTTGGCCAACATTTCATCTCGACAAACTATAAATGACGGATCAAAACAGACACACTCCAGACACCAGAGCAGAGGCTACCACGAAAACAAAGAAGAAAATATCACAGAATTTGAAATCTTTTGTCCTTTTTTTAACAGATGATAAACGAGAATGACGAAGGTGGTACTATCGAATTCCATCGCGCTATACACTTTGCGTCACCTGGGTCTGCCATATACAGATACCTG
>JADBJO010002353.1:295000-297500 GCA_016801955.1 Conus betulinus
CCAGCTTACAGACCAAAAGTGAAAACACAACCTATCACTAAAAAGCAAGTGCAGTGTTGGACACAAGAAAGTGTTGATGAATTACAGGCTTGTTTTGAATGTACAGATTGGAATTTGTTTTTGAATTCTAGTTTTGACATTAACGAAGCCACCGATGTTATTTCCAGCTACATTTCTTTCTGTGAACACATGATTGTACCTACTAAAACTATCAAAATATTTCCCAACAACAAACCTTGGGTTACAAAATCTCTGAAAATAACTCTAAATGAGAGAAAAAAGAGCTTTTCAATCAGGCAATAAAAGCGATCGTAAGGTTGTACAAAAGAAACTGCAAACGGAGATTGAAGAATCAAAGAGAGCTTACAAGAGAAAAGTTGAAAACATGTTCCAGAATGGAAATATGCGAGATGCATGGAAAGGAATAAAGGTTTTATCAGGTTCAGGAAAATGTTCAAACCAAAATATTAGTAACATAAAAACAGCAAAAGAACAGAAGCAATTTGCAGAAAAGCTGAACGATTTTTACTGTAGATTGATGATAAAGATTTTAGTAAAGAATTAAAGGAAGTGAAGGAAGAACTCCAAAGCAATGTTAAAAACGATGTTGATGGAAGTGATTCTGTTGTGATTGAGGAAAATGATGTTCAGTTGTTTTTTCAAACGTTTAAATATGAGAAAGGCAATGGGCCCTGATAATATCTGTGGAAAATTGTTGAAGGTGTGTGCTTCTCAGCTCTCCTATGTTTACAGTCGTTTGTTTACCTGGTCACTTAGAGAATGTATAATTCCTGTTTTATGGAAAAATGCCACTGTATGTCCTGTTCCCAAAAAACGCAACCCAAGCTGTTTAAATGATTACCGACCAGTTGCCCTCACATCTGTTGCAATGAAATGTCTTGAAAGAATTGTCCTCGGTTATGTTTTAAAAGATACTACACAGTACCAAGACTCGTTTCAGTTCGCATAACAACAGAACAGATCAACAGATGATGCCACACTCACACTTCTCTATCATGCTTTTTCACACCTCGAAAAAACCTGCCTCCTTTGTACGCATTCTCTTTATTGATTTCTCATCAGCATTCAACACCATACAACCACATCTGATGGCAAAGAAACTCATTAACATAAATGTGGGTAACAAGCTCATTCTTTGGATCATTGATTTTCTTACACAGAGGACACAGTCTGTTCGATATCAAAGTGTTGTTTCGTCTTCCAGAGTCATTTCAACTGGCGCACCCCAGGGTACTGTTTTTATCACCAGTGCTTTTTTACTCTGTACACAAATGATTGTTCAGGAAGTGATTCAACTTTGTACATTAAATATTCAGATGACTCAGCACTTGTGGATCTTTCCAACTCTGATTCTGTTTACTTCAAGGAGGTTCAAAGATTTGTTGACTGGTGCGATCATAACTATCTTGATCTGAATGTAACAAAAACGAAAGAAATGTTGATTGATTTTAGAAAGAATCCAAAAGCTGTACACCACCACTTTTTTATCAAAGGTGCTGAAGTAGAACGTGTTGAATCATACAAATATTTAGGAACTTTTATAGATAATGAGGTGAATTTTAAATCCCATGTTGAGTATGTCCACGAAAAATGTCAAACCAGATTATATTGTCTTCGCAAGCTGCGATCATTTCATGTGAATACTGACATTCTTCGGACATTTTATTCGTGCTTCTTGGAATCTGTTCTAACTTTCTCATTTATGTGTCGGTATGGTGGGTTGACTGTGAAGAGCAGAAATGTGCTTGAGCAAGTGGTGAACGTGGGAGGAAAAATCGTTGGTGAGAGACAAAAAAGTCTGAGTGAGCTATACAGGTGCCGTGTTGTTTGTAAAGCGAAGAAGATTACGTGTGACCAGACCCACGTTCTTGCAAATCAGTATGACCTTCTTCAGTCAGGACGAAGATATCGATCGTTAAATGCAGAAGTGTCAGATTTAAACAAAGTTTTATTTCCCCTGTCCATTGATTTCATGAACCGAGAAGATGTTTTAATTGAAATCCAAATTCCTCTATATGAATGTATGTCGT
The DNA here is from genome assembly GCA_016801955.1 of Conus betulinus. Taxonomy (NCBI): domain Eukaryota; kingdom Metazoa; phylum Mollusca; class Gastropoda; order Neogastropoda; family Conidae; genus Conus; species Conus betulinus. The sequence continues at coordinate 297,052 of JADBJO010002353.1, forward strand.
ATGTGAGAAAATGGGTAATGTGGCTAAATTATTGTTTATTTGCTGTGAATGTGTGTGACCACAAATTAATTTCTCAAATTGAGATAATAAAGTTTACTTGACTTGACTTGACTTGACTTAAAAAAAAAAAAAAAAATCGGGTAACGATGATCCACATATGCTGCTAATGAAGATTTTGTCATACACACACACACTCGCGCGCGCGCGCGCAAACACACACACACACACACACACACACACACACACACACACACACACACACACACACACACACACACACGCACACACACACACACACACACACACACACACACACACACACACACACACACACACACACACACACACACACACACACACACATACACGGGCGCAAGCGCACACATACACACAAAAATTATATATATATATATATATATATGTGTGTGTGTGTGTGTGTGTGTGTGTGT
>JADBJO010002353.1:310000-322334 GCA_016801955.1 Conus betulinus
ACGCACTCATAACAGAAATACACGCATGCCTGCGCAGACACACGCACACACATGCGCGCGAGTGCGCTCGCATGTGATCATGGACAGGGACACTCTCGATCTCTTCCTCCTCTCTCTCTCTCTCTCTCTCTCTCTCTCTCTCTCTCATTACAGAGAGAGAGAGGAGAGAGAGAGAGACGGGAGATGAGAGAGAGAGAGAGAGGAGGACGTAGGACACGACCAAAAAACAGGAACCCTTTTAACTCACAAAAACTCACCTGTGTCAGCTAGCTACCAATCAACCAGCCGCCAACCTTCTTCTGTGCCGACACGTACACAAACAGGCTGAATATTCACGGAACTACATTTTAAGCTGGACCATTTTTATAGTGGAGACAACTTTTCTAACACACCGACCGTTGTGTTGTCTCCTTTGCGTTCTGCTGACCAATACACTAATTTTAGCGCTTGGCAGGGTAGGCATGTGACCAACAGCACATGGTATGTGTGTATTGTTCCCGCGTTTTAACATGGAAAGAACGCGTATTGATTGGCACCGAGACTGAGTCATATCACTGAACGAAGCTCAGTGCCAGCCTTCTTTTGTCTCGGGACTCTCAACCTGTTTGGGACTGGATAGTGCCATATGACTGTGACAGGCGTTCAACACAAATAAAACACGTGACAACAGGTAACCGGCTATAATAGTCTATCTACCAAGATTTTAATGTGTGTGTGTGTGTATGTGTGTGTGTGTGTGTGTGTGTGTGTGTTCATGTCGTATACATAACCCATATATACATGTGTGTGTGTGCGCGCGCGCGCGTGTGTGCGTGTGTGCGTGCGTGCGTGCGTGTGTGTGTGTGTGTGTGTGTGTGTGTGTGTGTGTGTGTGTGTGTTTCTCACTTGGTCGTCTGCTACTCTAGAATAAAGACAGTTATTTTCGCACATTTTGTAAACGAATGCCGTGCCAATGACAAGGCATGAGAAATGATAATGAATACATTAAACAGTTTTCCTTTAAACATCAGGTTCGATTTGTTCATTTTGTGGGCAACTATCGACTTCATATTTGATGAACAGAAAGTTTCTTTCTCTCTTTCTTTTCTTTTTTTTTTTTTGAAACTGGACTGTACACGTCACAATAGACATCGTGGTAGGAGCGAAGCAGCCGCCCGTCCGTTCTCATTGAGCTTGTCTATATTGTTTTTGATGTAGTCTGGAAGGGAAAAGAGTCTGCAGCTGAAGCTGGCCTTCTGTGTGATGAGGATGAGGTGTGTGTGTGTGTGTGTGTGTGGGGGGGGGGGGGGGGGGGGGGGGGGGGGGGGGAGAGGAACGCTGGTCCTTGTCGTGGGTCTTGAGGTGCCGAGTCAAATGATGTTGATGGTTGAACATCTTGGCGCACGCGGAGCAGGTGAAGATGGGATGGTCTCCATGCTGTACCTGGACATGGCGGCCCCTGCTTCGTTTGGTGGTGTGAAATGGCATCACATTCGAGGCAAAGAAAAACCATCCACATGAGATGAAGCTGGACGGAGAACAGCTGGACGGAGAACCTGGTCCTTGTCATGGGTTTTGAGGTGTCGGCTCAAATGATGTCGATACTTGAACGTCTTGGAGCACGTAGAGCAGGAAAAGAGGGGATGGTCTCCATGCTGGGTCTGGATGTGGAGGTCTAAATTGAAACCATCCCTCTGTGCTTCCTAAATTAGAATAGGTATTGCTAAACAAAATCTCACTTAACCCCACCTCGTAGTCCGGCTCAGTTCAATGGACTGGGGCAGTTTGGTCAGGTGGTGGCTGGGCTAGTTCCCTGGTCCATGGAGCTGTTGCCGGGGAGTGTCAGATAAAACATCATTGAGGTCGTGGTTCGATGCTCGGATTGGGAAGAACGTAGCCGAGACAACTTTCTAACAGCGCTACCGGAGATTGTCTGTTCCGTGGCCTCGACTCAGATTGAATAGTGACACCCCTACCACCACATAGACAAGGAGCATCTGACAAACAAACACTATTTCTGTGGGGCACGCGACGACCAAACACCCGCCACAAGACTGACGTCTGTGACCTCTGTCTTTGGACATCCTCCTCAGCCGAGTCTGTCAGTGGCTGTACGTGGTGAGTGCTGTCTCTGGAATCCATGAGTTAAATGATGAGTCGTATCCGTACACTTGACTCAGTCTGTCCTCTTGTTCCCGGACGATGTTTTAAGATGCTTTCAACCGAAACGCCTCCTTTTCACCCACGTTTTGAAGTTCCTGGACATAAGATGTTCCTTTGAGTTCCTCTCCGTGGTCGTCTTTTAAGACGTACGTCACAGGCACAGTCGCTTTCATTCTACTCACCGTGAACAGTTTCTTTGTCCGTGAAGGCATACAGCCTTTTCTAAACTGTTTCCTGGCTTTACTGGTGTGAACTCGGTCACCGACGTTCACTAGTGGCACAGTAGCGCTAGGCACATACTGATCATACAAGGTGTGCCAGATGTCTTCTTGGGTTTCTCTGGACACCTCCACTGGGGCTCGCTTGATGCCGCGGTGAACTGTGTGGTCGTAGCCTTCCACCGGCCTTGGTAACACTTCCAAAAACCTCTGGGAATTGTGTTTGGTAAAATATCGTCATAGTTTTTCTTTCAGGGTGCGATTAAATCTTCCCACCACACAGCTGCTTTAATCTCATTTTTCTGCGTCACAAAAGTGTTCCACCTTACGCTCCTTTAAAAATCAGCCGCCGTGGCCAAGTGGTTAGCGTCGCGGACTCCGGCTGGGAGGTCGTGGGTTCGAATCCCATCAGAGTCATGTGGGTTTTTCTGCCCCGACCGGCTCCTACCCAGAGTTGAGTTTGCTGCGGACTCAGTTGGGAAGACTGGGGACCACACAGTCGAGCTTCATCCATTTAATCCACTTAATCTCTCGGGCCTGGTTGACGTCGGGATATATTATGAAAGGAAGCGTAGAGTACAGCCCTGTCATGTAGTCTCAGACCGAAATGGAAATCCGTAGCATCATCTTAATCATCCTCATGTCATCGATCAGCATTAAAAAAAAAATGTCTCAAATTCTGTGGCACTTCATGCCCTGCTCTCATGGTGACCTCAGTTTCGATGTCCTCTCCACATCTGTAGCCTTGGTTTGGTTCCGTCGGGGTCACCGGTATCGGCGAGTCCATGGGGGCTGTCGCTGGATGGACGTGGTGGCGCCCTCCGGAGGGAGAGCTCACTCACGCCGGCTCCGCGACTAAGCAATTGTCGTCAGTAGGGGGCTTAGTAGGTGGTGTCCTGCGTATGTTAGATCAGAACAGGCGCCACTGAACACCACCTAAGTGACTCGGCAGCAGTGCAGTGTCTCCTCCGGTGGGTTGCCTCTTGACGACTTAACATTGACTGTTCCCTGTGGATTGCCGGTGCCGGGGCTGCGGCGGGGCCGACCAGGCTGTGGCAGTGGACGGGGTGTCGGAATGAGCGGGCGTGGGTGCACTGCCTCTGAGGTGGCGCAGAGGCTGGGACAGCAACAAAAAAAAAAAAAAAAAAAAAAATCTTAAAACTTTCTATTTCGAAATTCAGTCCCTTCATCTGTTTTAATCTTAAGGGATTTCCTCCTCTGATCAAAAATATTTTCAAAGGCTACCACTAAGCTCTCTCCGGTCTTGTTTTTTCAATGGAACAGCCCAAGCGTACTTACCAAAGCCGTCGATACAAGTCAAGACGTAAAAAAAAATCCGTCGTTGGCTTTCTTCAAACTTTTGACGTCGGTCAGGTCCGCATGCCACTGATGATCAATACCACCCATGATGACACGACGACGAAAAAACTTGTACTGCACAGGTTTATGCAGCGTATAGGCGTCTTGGTAAGACAACCATTCTCTCACCTGAGGTCGCTTCAGTCTTGTAGCTTTTTTCAAGGGTTCTACACCTCCATAAGCCCCTGATCGTTTTTAGAGATCATAATAGGTCCGAGATAAAATCTTCTGTGGAAAATTGTGATCTCGTCTCATTTCTAGTATTTTTCCCAGCCAGAACGCACAAAACGTCTTTTTTTATTTTATTTATTATTATATTTTTTTTTACCTCTTTGGCTTGGAGTTCCTTGATGATGATGATGATGATGATGATGATGATGATGATGATGATGATGATGATAACGGTTTTAGTGATGATGATGGTCGTGGGGTCGATCCTGGTAAAGGTCTGAGCATAAACGCCCAGATTCACATAAGGCTCTGGCAAAAAAATTCCTATCCTTTAGGATTAAACTTTTGCTTTTTCCTTAAAACGTCGTTGATCAGGTCGACCACGTTGGAATCTGGTATCACCTGCCGCTGAAACTCGATCTCCCCTCGCGGGTTCCACGTGAGGTCAGGGTTCCGATCAATATGAAGCAATGAACGTTCTGCCTTCCTTTTTAAATTTGTTGAGATGGTTTCCAGAACCACTTTTGTCAGTTTCTTTCTCAGGAGCTGGTGGTTCAGGGACTCCGGATGAAACCGCGTTCTTAATCTCGACGTTCCCAGGGGTTTGTCTCTAAAGTGATCCACACGTCTCAAGTACTTAAACAATGTCTGCTGATACAACTGAGCTTTGTCATCTGTTCTGTCCAAAATGTTCCTCATCTGTTCATCCATATCTCTCACACTTGAAGAGGTGGCATCGGGTACTAGAGGTCCTGTAGATTTTTTCAGCATCAAGCATACAGGGATCCACTAGCACCATCTTCTTTGCGTGCTCCATGGTGTTGTCAAACTCCACTCAACAGGTCTCCAATGACTCCAAGGATGGGTTTGATGAGGGCACCCCCAAAAAACCCTTACTGTAGAATCTGCTTTCGCTTTTTTACAGATGCCCTTCTTGGCCAGAGCCCGGAGGCTGTTCTTGTATCTGCACAACTGTCTCTTCCTGGCAGGACTGAGATGGACATGACCTTTTTAAAATGTTGGGAGAGCATTCACTCAAGGCATTAATCAGATCTGGAGATGCTCCTCTCGAGACTGCTTTAACAACCAAAGGCTTAGCGCCGCACAGCAGTTGAAGCATGGGTAAATTTTTCTTGATGCGCACTGACATGGTACTTACTTTTGGACGTAGACCACTTGCTGTTCTTATGATAAATACTCGTTCTAAGCCTCACGTGATCCGGCGTCTCCTGGCGGAGGTCAAACACCAAACAACCATGAGGACGGGATGTCGCATCATTAAATGCCTCCTGAACATACTTCAGCTTTCCAGGATACATCTGTTTGGCTAAATGAGTGATCTGAGAGACGTCTTTCGGATTTTTAAACACCACCAGATAATGACTGTTCAAACAGACGGTGCGCTGCTCTTTGTTCCCCAAACAAGTTCTGAACAATATACATGACACTCATATCGCGATGATGACTTCCCTTGGTAAACAACTTGGTCACTCGGTCATCTGTCTCACTCATCAGGTCATCCAAAGTCACAAAACGCCATTGTGTCCATTCAGTTTGTCTAAGTTTGGTAATCCTTCAACAAAAGTCACTCCCTGTAACTGATGATAACTAGGTTGCCAATCACCATAACACCAAACAACCTCTTCAGGGGGTGGAGTCATCATACCTGTTACAGAGTTCAAAAACTGAGTGACCCATACTGTCTTACCACTCCTGTAAAGTGTAAGACCAGCAATCACACAGGTAAAAGGATGTTCCACCTTGGATCCATTCTGCCGACTAATCATCTTTGACATCACCCCACCTCTTAAAAATAAATAGAAAATACATTAAAAAAAGAAAAAGAAATTCCCCTCCCCGTTTTAAAACGTCTCACTGGGACCTACTTACCTCTTGTCATCACATGACGTCTTCAAATGACCCAACAACCAACCAGTACCATTCCCACTCATTTCAAATCCTCTCACCCGACCTACTAACCCCATCAGATGACCCCAATCTTAGAAGAAATGATAAGGAACCAATCAAACCTTTCCCGCTCATTTCAAATCTTCCCACCCCCGACCTACCAACCCCAGTCTAGTGACCTCAATCTTTTCAAAACAACAACGAACCAATTAATACCTTCCCACCCATTTCAACCCCCTCTCACCCTGACCTACTAACACCATCAGGTAACCTAGGGTGGGATGGTGTGACCTTGTGACCTATTTTCACACCATCACACCTGGGTGTAAACTCGACATCCCCCTACTACTGATACCAGACATAAACGCTTTGTTCACATGATACTAGACATAAACACTCTGTTTACATGATACCAGACATAAACACTTCATTTACATGATAAGAGACATAAGCACTTTAAAGCAGACTCCATGAAAACTCCCACCTGATGTGATTTTTAGTTTCTGGAAGAGATACTCATTTTCCACCCGATCTAAGATTTTACGGACGCACGCACACTCACACTTTCCAAGTTTTTGACCAGTTAGTAAATCCACTTTGCTGGTTAGCCCGGTGCAAACACAACACACACACACACACACACACACACACACACACACACACACAGAGAGAGAGGAGAGAGAGAGAGAGAGAGAGAGAGAGAGAGAGTTTGACAGCATTGACCGAATCGTTGTCTTATATAAGCAAATTCTCGTTTGAGCAGGCATACGAATTAACTACACGAGCGCACAATTGCTGTACATCTGAAATACACCTTGAAAGGATAGTTGTCAACTTGGATTTGGCCGAGATGCCATTAATGACAGCTGTCCGGGTCGTTGAATCCGTCCCAGCGTGACAGTGAAAACACACAGACTGAGACAGTTGAAGAGAAGAATATGCTATGTGAAACAAACACTTCTGTCTGTCTCAGTGTCTGTCTGTCTGTCTGTCTGTCTGTCTGTCTGTCTGTCTCTCTCTCTCTCTCCTCTCTCTCTCTCTCTCTCTCTCTCTCTCTCTCTCTCTCTCTCTCTCAAAATTTCCGGAATGTTTTAGGTGTATTTTAAAGGGTTGTGTGAATGATTTTTTTTTTAAATGACTTGTGAGTTGACTTCAGCACTGCGACAGCCCTGATATGGCCCTTTGCGATCAATTGGGCTTTAATGCAACAAACCCCCACCTTACCCCCCCCTCTCTCTCTCTCTCTCTCTCTCCTCTCTCTCTCTCTCTCTCTCTCTCTCTCTCTCTCTCTCTCTCTCTCTCTCTCTCACACACACACACACACACACACACACACACACACACACAGCCCTAAGTACATTCTCTTTCCCTCCCCATATCTGGGACAAGTCTTATCTGAATCGATCTCTGTTTTTATGTCTTGTTTCAGTCACGCCATGTCGTATAAAATTTTGCACACTTTAGAATACAGCTTTGTCCTGCCTCTCGACCCAGCTGAGCTCCACTCCGAACAGCTCCACGGCTTCGGAGAGCATGACCGTCCATAGAAACCGCCATAACATACGATCTATAGTAAAAAACAAACAAACAAAGAAAGAAAAAAACAAAACGAGCAAACAAAAAGAAAAACGAAAAATAGAAATTTGCTTCCAGTGCCTGTGCCGGCCTTAAAGCTGCACATCACTTTTTTTTTTCAAACGTGCCGAGATGGCGCATGCGCAGATGTAGGTTAACGGCCACCACGCTCTCGCTCGCAGCAACGATAGTACGCTGTTCGGAGGCCGGGGAAGACAGTGCGGTTCAATATCATCTGACATTTTGTGGTTGTGTGGCTGCCACATTGACAGGTTTCAGCAAGAATGGAAGGTACGTTTGCACTGTTTCGTGTCATTGTTTCTCATATCATTTTAAGTCCCTGGCTCGTTTGTGTTTGCTCATCGGTTGGCCTCTAACTCTTGTTTGTCATGTGTGTGTGTGTGTGTGTGCGCGCGCGCGCGCGCGTGCGTGTGTGTGTGGGTGTGTGAAAGAGCCTCGGTAGGACTGACAGGCTGACGCAGCAGATAGGCATCGAGTTGTTACAGTTAATGGTAATGAGTTAGCAACTTCGAATCCTTCAAGCCGAGTCTAAAATAGCATTAACATTGTAAGCTGTCCGTTTTAGGTTTTGTCGTTCAGGTGGTATTTTGCGATATAAAGAAGGTCCCCCCTCCCTTCCCCACTCGCTTGGGACAACCTAGTACCAGAGAAAGCAGAAACTACTTTCTCTGCTACTACCAAAGTGGGTGTGCATGGTAGACCTGGAGATTTCGTCTTGCTGATTATGTGACAAAAAATGTTCAAGGCCGAATTCATTCCAGTTGATCTTACCATTGACAGCAGACGTGGCAAGTTACGAATGTCTGGCCAACGACGTGTATGTGCACGGCAGCGTGTCTCTTGCCCTGGCCATGGCCAAAGAGACCGACATGATCCAGTGTCTGTGTACTGCACACAGTCCCTTGTCGTCTGCCGAAATTGCCGAACAGCTCAAGCTCAAAGAACGGTAAGTGCTTGCGTACGTGAACTGTCGTTGAGCTAGGGTTACTTCCCTTGTGTGCGTCTTCAACTTCCTACATAGTTCGGGAGTTGCAAATTGAATGGTTGAAACGCAGTTAACATTTTTTTTTTCAGACCTTAATGATATTTGAGCGAATGGGAAAAGTCGGCGATTCAGAAGTCTGGGATGGGGTCACATAGGCTTAAAGCTAGTTAAAAGCAAACTATGTATCGAGCTTGTTTAGAAAAGGCGAGATGGGTGTGTGTGTGTGTGTGTGTGTGTGTGTGTGCAAAGAGAATGGGATGGAGGGGGAGGGGAAGTAATGATGTCAGTGAAGACTATTCAGTGGTTGGAAACATATACCTTTCAAGTGACCCCTTCCTGTCAACCTGCCTTCTTCTGTGGCCCATGCCCACACATCATACACACACGTGTACATCCACTACACACACATACATAAAAGAAAAGGAAATAATTGGTAGGTAGGCACTCAAGGTCTGACCAGCGTGTTAGGCTAATGCATAGGTCAGACATCCGCTGAGTCGCAGCCACAAGACCCTCTTCTTCAATTGTCTCATCTTTGTTATTGATTCATTTATCCATCAGCTTCAAATCATGCGTAGTGTGGTCTCAAAACTTGGCGATTGTGGTGTAGCATATATGGGACCAGTCCACGTCCACACGCAGTGACGCCTCCTTGATGAAACTGAAACAACTTCTTTTCTCTCTCTCTCTCTCTCATCTCTCTCTCTCTCTCTACCTCTCTCTCTCTCCCTGTCTCTCTTTCTGTGTGTGTGTGTGTGTGTGCGCACGTGCGCGCGCAGTCTCAGACTAGAATTTAAAACTCATAGCATCATCTTTATCGTCCTCATTCTCATCGATCAGCGTTTGAAATAAAAAAAAAAAGAAAGAAAGAAAGAGAAAAATAAACAACGAAAAAAACTTGACACTGGTGGCATATTTGCATGAAATATCATTAATCATGTTTATTTTCCTTCAGCGTACTGCGTAAAATGTCAACTTTGTAATACTGAAGATACCTGTGCCCCAGCTACACGCGCGAGGTGCTGAACTCTCTGACGGTGGCGGGGCTGGTACAGCTGGAGGCGGGGACAGGGGGAGAAGAGGGGAGGGAGGCCAGGTATTGGGTGCCTCCCCCTTGTCGACAGGTGCTGCAGCAGGCCAGCGTCCGTTGCTCATCGTGTCTGCCAATGCCAGGAACTTTGCAGACGTCAGGAAGTGCCTGGATCTAGACGGCCCTTACAGTAAGAGAGAGAGTGTGTGTGTGTCTATGTGTGTGTGGGTGGTGTGAATGTGAGTGTGTGTGATGTGTGTGTGCGGTGTGTGTTTGTTTTTGCGTATGTGTGCACCTACACACATGCAAAATGGCGCCTTACAATTAATCTCAGCATTTTTACTGTGACACATACAGCCTTCTACATTTTCTGTTTCAGTGCGTTTTAATGTGAAAATTACGTGTAATTCAAGACTGTTGTTCACGCCTTGCCTGTTATATTGCTCCATATTGAATAGACTGACAGTATACTGTGACTGACAAAGCTTGGGTTATTAAATAGGTCAGCTGACCACTGACTGTTGACACTCTTTGACCTCCATCATATCCTTAAATGGATCCTTGAGCATAGGCTCAATGAATTTCAGCTATGCTCATTACTCTGCATTACTGTTTTAGTTTTTGAACAACTTATTTCCTTGCGTGTGTTTTTTTTTTCACCTTTTACTGGTACTGTCCTGCCCTCTACTGGTTGCTTTGGGGGTGCCGTTGGTTTTGTTTTTGAACCAGTGGTGGTGAGAATACCACAGAAGTACTGACTGTGGTATATCTATTTGATAGCAAAGGAGGATAGATATATGATGAGCCGTGACCTACTGACGAGTCTGAATCAATGAATGAAAGATATATATATACATAGATCTCTATTTGATAGCAAAGGAGGACAGACATGATGAGCCGTGACCCCCCTGACGTAGTATAACTGTAGAGTATATCTCTGTTTGAAAGCAAAGGAGGACAGACATGATGAGCCGTGACCCCCCTGACGTATTAACTGTAGAGTATATCTCTGTTTGATAGCAAAGGAGGACAGACATGATGAGCCGTGACCCCCCTGACATAGTATTAACTGTAGAGTATATCTCTGTTTGATAGCAAAGGAGGACAGACATGATGAGCCGTGACCCTCCTGACGTTGTATTAACTGTAGAGTATATCTCTATTTGATAGCAAAGGAGGACAGACATGATGAGCCGTGACCCCCCCTGACGTAGTTTTAACTGTAGAGTATATCTCTATGTGATAGCAAAGGAGGACAGACATGATGAGCCGTGACCCCCCTGACGTAGTTTTAACTGTAGAGTATATCTCTGTGTGATAGCAAAGGAGGACAGACATGATGAGCCGTGACCCCCCTGACGTAGTATTAACTGTAGAGTATATCTCTATTTGATAGCAAAGGAGGACAGACATGATGAGCCGTGACCCCCCTGACGTTGTATTATTAACTGTAGAGTATATCTCTGTTTGATAGCAAAGGAGGACAGACATGATGAGCCGTGACCCCCCCTGACATAGTATTAACTGTAGAGTATATCTCTGTTTGATAGCAAAGGAGGACAGACATGATGAGTTGTGACCCCCCCTGACGTTGTATTAACTGTAGAGTATATCTCTGTTTGATAGCAAAGGAGGACAGACATGATGAGCCGTGACCCCCCTGACGTAGTATTAACTGTAGAGTATATCTCTTTTTGATAGCAAAGGAGGACAGACATGATGAGCTGTGACCCCCTGATGTTGTATTAACTGTAGATTATATCTCTGTTTGATAGCAAAGGAGGACAGACATGATGAGCCGTGACACCCCTGACGTAGTATTAACTGTAGAGTTATATCTCTCTTTGATAGCAAAGGAGGACAGACATGATGAGCCGTGACCCCCCTGACGTTGTATTAACTGTAGAGTATATCTCTGTTTGATAGTAAAGGAGGACAGACATGATGAGCCGTGACCCCCTGACGTAGTTTTTAACTGTAGAGTATATCTCTGTGTGATAGCAAAGGAGGACAGACATGATGAGTCGTGACCAACTGATGAGTCTGAATCAACGAACGAAAGGTCTCTAGGCCGGCAGTAGAACTGGTTTAGTTTTAAAGATAGGCTATGATGGTCCCCATAGGCTGCTAATGAAGCATGTTGATGTCCTTGTTTCAAGTCCTGTTTTCTTTCTCTCATAATTCCTCCATCCCCCCACCCCCACCCTTAAAAAATAAAAGAAATTATCGAGTCTTTGTTGTTTTTAACGACGAAGGAATTATTAGCCTGCAATTGTTTTACCCCGATAGTTTGTATATGTAGCTGTATATAGTTTTGTATATATGTTGTTGTTTTTCAGAGAGGGGATGTGTTTTGTCTCTCCGTCATTGTGTGTGTGTGTGTGTGCGCGCGCACGCGTGCGCGTGTGCACTCAGGTGCAAAACGGACTGTTTGCTGGCCAGGGCAGCAGTGCAAAGACCTGACAATTAATCTCGGTGTTTTTTACTGTGACATACACAACTTTTCCCCTTCTCTGTGTAGTGCAAAACTGTGAAGTTGGGTTTTGGTAAGAGCCCAGTATGCACACAAGTCTAAGTTACTTCGGAGAGAGAGAAATGGACAGAGAGTGAGAAAGATGGAGAGAGGATTAGACAGAGTGGGGTGTTTGTGTGTGGGTAGACATGTCTGAGTTGTGGGAGTGTGTTGTGTTGCAGGCGTTCGCTATAAAGCCAGCAGCTTCACCGTCATGGACAAAGTGGTTCAAACCAACCAGGACGGGCTAGCTGAAGCCATTCTCAAGACTCCTGATCTCAAGTGTCGTTCTGCGTAAGATTTTAAAATCCCAACCTGTTTTCTGTCGAGGTAATCTAGGTCATGGCTGGATTTCCACATGTAACGTTAAGCTGACAGCTACCTTCTTCCCTCTAGTCAGTTTTAAGCGCAGT
>JADBJO010002354.1:0-12184 GCA_016801955.1 Conus betulinus
CATAGTGGGACTATGGATATCAGTAATAAACAGTTGGTGTCGCCAAAGTAACGCACAGAATGCATGTGTTGTGTTATGTGTTTTTGTGTGTGTGTGTGTGTTTTGTGTTTGTGCGTGGGGTGATGAAAATGTAAAAAAATGTGTGTGGTGGTGCTTTTGGTGATGTGGATCCTACTATAACGGTGAGGTGCCCAAGTCATGATCTCTGGATGTACCCACAACGGCCATACACATACCCTGTCAACCAACCAGCCCAACTTATATGCCCATTTGTGTGGGCAGAGAGTCTTGTTTTCCTGTAACTGCTAACATCAAATTTACAAAATGTTTTGCTAACACTGGCAATATTATCAATACCCACCCGCCCCGCGCCCCCCCAGCAATTCGTAATAAGATGATTATATCAAGACCATGACGGGTCAAGTACAAGTAGTTGGAACAGTAAGCTGGTCCCTACCCCTCACAAATCCATCTCTCAACCATTCCCCGGTCACAAAACACCACCCTTGTATCCACTTCTTCACTGCTACCCCACACATCACCACATACACACACATTAGCAGGAGACTCCCTTCGATCCACCAATACATGCAGGCTCGAGGGTGTGATAAGAACCCAATTAAAAGGATACAGAATTAGTTCTGCGATCTGTCATGACCTGACTTTCCACCATTGTAGCCCAAATAACGTCGGTTGGTCAGCTGATTTACTTGCCATGTTAAAGAGAGAGAAGGGTGAGAATTCCTATCACAAAAAACATTAATATTATTGGCAATTGCACTCAATATAATGTTGCTATCTTACTTAATATATACTGATACATTTTACGCATAAATGTTTTTGTAGTTTCTCAAGCTGATTTATATTCTGTTTGTTCAACACTACAACGACACATTAGATAACACCACTGTGTTCAGGAGCAAAAATAACTTTTGCTCAACACCATCCACTGTACGCAATAAAGACCATATTTGTAATCTAGAATAAAAGAAAAACATTACTTTCGCCAAACAAATGTGTATGAATGTAACTTTGGACTCTACCAATAACGTTATAGGGCAAAAGAAAGAAAATAAAGATCCTTTAAACTTTACCACACACACACACACACACACTCTCTCTCCCTCTCTCTCGGTCGTTCTCACCCCAAAAACACCAAACCGTAATACAATGAGACTCGCACTATACCTACATTTGAGAGTGTTGAGTCAGCTGGAGCTACTTTAACCAGCTTGCATTTTGCTGTGTATGTCTTACCACACAAGGCTAATGTGAAAATGACAACATAGACGTCTCCCTGACCTGAAATCCCCAAAAGCTCAGTATGCAGCTACCTCTATCCGACCGGCAACCCGAAACAATTCTGCTGAACAAAAGGAGCAACATCACACAGTAACGCATCTACATTCATGATTACCAGGAAGAAACGTTGTCAAGGAATAGTCAAACTGCAAACTGTCTACCTGTCACACCCCTGTTTTCAAGTGTGCTCCCTCTGGTGAACAATCGACCGAGAGTCTCCTTCATGATGAATTTCAACTGGGAGTATAACTCGTTGAGTGAAAATGTCAGAACCTCAATACTTTGATGAATGCAACAATGTGGTGAAAAGACATGCTTATACTATAAGTGGGGTATGGGAAGGCGCAAGGTATGCCCACGCTTTGGACCTTTAAAGGTCTCACATCCATGAAGGTACGCACCTCACCATCAGGAATCAGACATATTGATGCTACCGACTCATGACACTTGGTCTGTAAAGTCTCCAACAGGTGCTTGGTCCGCACACTGCTATCCTCGCGTCCGTCTAACGTCTGACCAGTCTAAGAAGCCCCACCACTCAACTGGTCCCCTGCCAGCTCAGTCGGGCATCAGGCTGTTGTGTGCCCTGATGTCGTTTCTGTCAAGAGACCGTCTCTCAAACAATGCCAGAATACAAAGAAATCATGGCTGAGACAAAAAGGGCTGTGAGATCCGTATCTGAACTTCTCTTTGTCTAAGCCACAAATAATATCCATTTTATTGCCCAAAGAATGTTTGAATACTTGGATGCAGAGTCACGATGCATCCAGATTCTCTCCTGAACTAGTGTTTTCAACACCACCGAATCAGTGTGATATCCACAAGTGAAACGTTGCTTCTCATTTATCATGTGTCAAGGGAACATATTCTCAAAGCTGTTTGCGTATGTCACGTCAGCTGGTGAAAGTGCGCTGTTGCCGTTTCCCTATACTTTCATGGTCAGTTGTGGGTGTTGAGATCATTGTGCTAAGCTAGCTAGCGGGTTTACCCGAAGAGTTGAATAGGGAAAGTTCATACGACACCGGAGAAAGAATAAACCTGAACTCTCTTCTATTTTCTTATAAGCAGCAGGAGTGTAGGATCAACTAAAGACTGTTTACCTGAACACAACACCACACACACACACACACACCACACCAGCACACCACACCTTCACCGCGCATAGCAAACACACACAACACATCCAACACCACAACAACCTGTTAATAATACATCCAGAATTGATGCTGATGGTTACTAGACAATTGCTCTTTGTCTTGTTGACACTACACCGAATCTCATGCTTCCTGCGTATCTATCACAAGGAATCTTTCCAAATCGTAGTCTGTGGACCCTGTCAAGCCTTTGGTGATTCTATAAGCTGACAGCAAGCCATACTTAGTCATTGATCATATTTCTTAATGATGCCGTCATGGGTTGAACCTCTGATCTACACATGATCGCACTTTCTTCTCTGCTTGTATTGCCCATACTGTTTCAGAGTGACCGGAATTACAATATAGAACTCCTCTTCCAGTTGGTTGCATCTTAGAGTACCTTACTGATGAAGCTCCCTTGGTCATTTTCCAATGCTTGGAGACACGCAATTTTTCCATAGCTTGTTGCACAGTCCCTTACACCCAAGATGAAGATAAATCTAAACATCCCCCTAGTATCAATCGCACCCATGTCACGGGAAGCCATTAGACATGGTGAAAAAATGCACCTCTACCTAATTTCTTTGTACCTGCCAACACTTGATACGCAAGCCTTAAAAAGAAACAACACTATTATCCTATGTTGGCAGCATGGGTAAGTGATAATACAGCATAGATATGAATTTGCTGAAATGATACCAGTCCGGTATAGCCTTGTGTTCCTCACAATCCTGCATAGACACATGCATTAACACGTACCTCAACATGGTAGCTGCAGCAAAGTGAGACACACATCAGTTTCACAGCTCACTTCACTGCTGTACTTCCTGTGTAAATTTTGAAGATTGTTATCCTTATTGTCCGCGTAATAATTCCCTAAGAGCTGTCTGGAAAGCAATCAGTCCGAAAAAACAAAACGCTCAACAACTTAAATTCGTCCCTAGTTCTTCTGTTTTGATGACACTCTTTTGCAGAGATTTATCAATGCTATACACCCTTGGCAATTAATAAATATACGCTCTGCGCATGGTCGTGAACAATGACAAGTAACAAGCATCAGTGAATCGGCGTCCTGGTCATTGGCTTGTCTCAGTAAATACCTTACATCTGGGTTGGCGAAATACCCCATGTGTATGTCAGATGACGGGTCTTGGCAGGAGTGTGGGGATCTATCGGGGATAGGAAGATTAGAATGAATACAGTATGGAAGGAACAGCCAAGGAAGGGCATGGATAGATGAGAACCTTAGGGTTTAGCGCGCTTACCAAAATGCTGGGCAAGGTCATCAGTACACACACTAACACATCCAAATTAAGATTGGTGTGTTTCATTTATGCGGAGACACGCTCTCATTTCAAAACCTTCCCATCAACATTCTTACCCCCCTCACCCCTCACCAACCCCCACACCCATCCCTCCTATTAGCAGGACTGTCTGGAACATTCTTCGCTTTTGGATTCTAAGAAATTCCCCACCACAACCCACCCCAACAGTTAAGAATTCGCTACATCCCTTCAGACGAACGCCCGATCCCTACAATCCATTTAGTGCCAGGGATCACGAACATGAAATTTTCTCACTTCCAGGGTACACCGAACTGAATATTTGGCTGACCATCTTTTGCAATCTTGAGCTTGAAATGCCCACATATGTTGCAGGTACCAATACTGGGCTAAGTGACAAATGACCAGAAATCCCGGGTATGATGAAGAATAATCATTACTAATATTTGACAATGGACTTACTCGTTGACGTGCTGTTAACGAACGTAGGAGACACACCAACAACATCGTACAAGCACTAGTGGGCAAACAACAATGGAACAGACAATGACTATGGTACGGCTCTAATGAGGTTGCAGGCAAGCACAAAGGATCTTTTCTACACCTCAGACTGTGGCAGCATGTGTAAATCTCAAGAGGGTGACTACGAGGACTTGAATAATAGTGTAATTTGTGTCAATGGCAGAATATTATGAAGACAAGGCACGTGTTTTCATACGTTTTTGTGTATCAGTAGGTCAATACCCCCCCTGTCCCCGCCTGCCCTCAAAATGGGGGTAATTAAGTATGATAAATTACTATGTGGACAGCCAGCTGCTATTAGTACTTAAAAGTGCCTGATGAAGGTGTGAGACAGCAGCGGAGGGACGGTAGATTGTTACCAAGGGGCCAATGTGGGTAAAGACAGGGATTCAAAAAATTTATAACCTGCTGCACTTGTACAAGCAAAGAAGAGTGAGAAAAAAAGAAGCTGTCATCCAGGGGCACAAATAAAAGCGATTCCTGGTGTGAAGACAACAGTTTGGTCAAGGACTGGTCATTTCACAGGGGAATTCTCTGCATGCAGATTCTACCTTGGCCATTTTCTCGGGGGAAACAGTATAGAAAAGTGATGGGTCATACTTACTATAAACTGGAACATTTCTCATATCCTTTGTTTCAGTAAGTAGAATGGGGAAGGGCTACAGACTGGAGAAGGGGGTAAATGAACAAATTTCCCTTTCAGTTTGGAATCTCAGACTAAGGAAATGAATACAAAATCACAAAACAAACAAACCCATCATTTTCAAAGTGTTTATACAATACTGTGTGTGGGAGCTATGGATTTTTTCTTTACATCAGGTGGTCCTGTGGCATAGAGGAGAAACTTTTATACAACCAAAAGCGATAGTATCATACAGGGGTTAGTGACGCTTGCTTATCTGGATTGTTGGTTTTTCTGCATTTATCTTCATACCAGAATATATCTCCTAAGATTTCTCACCGTGCTAGACATTTGCCTTTTGTGAAACTGTCTTTGCTTCTTCATTACTACAGATATAAAGTGTATCTCCCTGTAAGATTTCCAACTGTTGTGTGAATTGTCTCCGTGGAACATTTTCTCCATTTGTTGAGATGCTACATTAAACCGGATTCTCCTATTGTTGGAGGATTGTTTTGCTGGATCATGAGTTCTTGATCTAGACAGTAAATATTTTGTCCCAGGCAAAGATCCACTATCTCACTTGAGAGTTTGCTTTCTGAAACATTGTTCTCTTTGGATATTGTTTTGCTTCCAGTCAAGACTATCATCACTTTTGGACTTGCATTTCTGAAACAATGTTCACTTTGTCTAGATATAACTACAAAACATCTAGTTAGAGAGAAGAGAGAGAGAGAGAGAGAGAGAGAGAGAGAGAGAGAGAAGAGAGAGAGAGATCAGGACAAGACACGACAGACAGACAGAACGAAGACAGAGACAGAGTCACAGAATGAGCGTTCTGGGAATCATTTCCATTTCTGTGTCCTATATTACAATTACTTTCCATTATCATTCACTCCGTTAAAAAACACATCCATTCTTTGGGATGTCTGTGGGGTTTTACATATGGAGTTTCACTGTACACCCTTTTTCACCACAACTTACACAGAGTTTGGAAAGCGCCTCTTTGATCTTTTCCATCATTGGCTTCAGATATCCCTTTGATTGTGCACATCTTTTTCTTGGTGGTCTATAGGATACCTACAGAATACCATAAACATCAGCTGAATGCACACATCTACATATATAATGATTGGGTACTTTAAAATTTAGAAGCTAACGTGACCATTTGTAGAACTGCAACACTTGAAATATAGGTCCCCATGAATGAACAAATGCATGAACTTTGCATACTCAATGTAACAGAACAGGGCACTCCTTATATAAAACAGTAATATCAGCTCGATTTTTCCATGCATGGAAACTTTAAGTATGAGAGTCAAAGCTGATTCAAAAAAATGGGGTTTTATTAACTTTTAAAACAAACCTGATGAATCTGTCAGCGCACGAAAACATCTTCCTTCATTAAACACAAAATACTTCCTCAGCCAGAGATCAATACAATACTTCCATTCCTATTACACGGTACAACAGTGTGTGTGTGGTGTCGTGTGTGGTGTGTTGTGTGTGTGTGTGTGTGTGCACGCCGGTGTGTGTGTTACGTTCATGCGATTTCTACCTTTTGAATGCCGTTCGGCAGAGTGTCTGTCCTATGAGTCTTGAGCCCATGTGTTTGTAGACTAGTTTCTGAGCTAATGTCATATGAACGTGTAAAAGATGAAAGCTGTCAGAAACATACATACATCATGTAAATACATGTCCCATTTTGCCATACATACATCATGTAAAGAGATCGAGTGGTTTTTACATGGTCATCAACTATAATTGCAAAGACGTGATTTTGTTTTACCTGATGGTACATATCCAGCTTGTTTCACGTTCTTTATATCTGCAACATTCTATTTGAATACAAATTAAACACAATTAACAATTAAAAAAAAAGAAAAAGAAAGACACACAGAAACAACAAAACAGCCAACAGAATCTTGAAAAGTGTCACACTGAGTACTTTACTGTACTGGAGCGAAAGACAACACGAGAAAAAAAAAAAAAGATATGTCAATGTGACTTAAAAAAAAAAAAAAGAGAGAATAATACATAAGACTATGATACCCCCAAATGGTTAATGTCATATATTAATTTTATATCTTTCAAACTAAATGTCACTTAACTTTCATTCACTTCATGAGGAACTTCACCTTGGTATGACAAACTGTACTTTTTGCAAGCATAACCTGCAGGCAAGTGTGTGTTTTTGTTTTAAGGAAGTTTTTTTTTCCATACAGATCTCTACCTTACCTTCTCACTCTCTCTCTCCCCCTTACATGCAATATGCAGACACATACACTCACTTGCACACAAGTATGCATATAAACGTGGATGAATAAGAGTGCCCATACACACATATATGCATGCATGTACTGGTAAAAATTAACACGTGTTCACACTTCGTTTTACCAGCATGGTTATTAATCTTTATTATACAGCAGAAGCATTTACCAGTTAACAATCAACAAATTTGGTAAAAAAAAAAAGTTTTAGTTTCAGACAAATTTTGGGTATCACACGATATGATACATAATACAGACTACGCACCCTTAGAAAAGAATCATATCATCCCATATGGGACCTCCTCATGCAAAAGGCAATTTAAAAGCTACAGGCTGTTCACTGATGCATGAAAGAAATGATATTGCTAGGTACACGTAGATACAGAGGCTGTCGCCGCCATCATGCAGAGCCGAAGCTGGTATACCGTTCCGGTACGGTCCATGCTTAAAACAGCATACACTACATCTCCCTTTTTTTTTAAAAAAGGCGGGAAAGTTATCTTTTTGCCGTTAAAGGTTCCTTGTTCTTTTCATTATCAAATCCGTTTCAGTCTTCCAGTCATAGTAAGCTGTTCTTAGTTACGAAATTGTGATGCAAGATTAATCTAATCTTTGTAAACTTTAATTTATATCATGACTAGAACCGGTAAGAGTGTCTGACTAGATGTAAATCACTGCACCGGGTCTTTCACCAGCGTCTATTTGTTTTTGCCTTTGTGGCACCGGGTCTTTCACCAGCGTCTTTTTTTGTTTGTTTTTGTTTTCACAACTGTTCGATGAGGCGCTGTGGCTTCTTGTGGGCCCGTGCAGATCTTCTGGGTAAGGGTTGAAGTCCTTCTGGGGATGTAGGTGTTCCTCTGGCACCCGTCTGGTGTTGGAGTAAGGGGCCATGGCCAGGGGATGACTCTCCGGATGTGGTCCCATCTTCTGGGAGTTGGGTAGGAGGCACCTCTCTTTCAGGATGTGGGTTGACCTGTAGAGGAGGTACGTTTGCTGGGCTGGACTGGTCTGCTGGCTGGTGGAGCTTCCTGGTCATCTGACGGTTTTCTGCGTAGGAGGCTACCGTCAGATGTTTCGATAACCACGGATCTTGGAGCCTCATGGTGTTGGATGACTGTGCCTTCTTTCTTCAGATCGGGAATCCAGACTGCATCACCAGGTGACAGGTTTTCTGGGGTGACGACTCTGTGTCTTCTGTCGTAGTCGGTTGTCATCTTCTCACGGTACTCCTTCTCCCTCTTCTTCACCATCAGGAAATCGGGGGTCTGGGGCAAGAGGAGGTTGGGATGGCATGGGACTCTGGTTTTGAGTCTGCGTCCCATGCTTAACTGGGCAGGGGGAAAAAACCATTGGGTAATGGGGTATTCCTATACATCAGGAGGCCAAGGTACTCATCATTGTTTTTTTTGATGAGACCTTTGATGATGGTTTGAACGGCACGTTCAACCTCTCCATTGGACTGGGGATAGTGGGGTGATGATGTGACGTGGTCGAATCCCCAGGACTGTGCAAAGGACTTGAAGTCTTCTGCAGTGAACTGCGGCCCGTTGTCTGTCACGACAATGTCTGGGATGCCGTGGCGACTGAAGATCTTTTTCATTCTTGCTATTGTTTTGCTGTTGTGACTCTACTGGAAACCAGGGTCATTTCGATGTCTCTGGAGTAGTAGTCAATGGCAAGCAGGAAAAGCTTGCCGTTGTACTGGAAAAAAATCTGCAGCAATCCTGGACCAAGGTCTCTCCGGAAATGGAGTCCCTTCATAGGTTCCACCCTAGCCTTTCGATGCTTGGTGCACTCCGGGCAGGTCTTCACCATCTGGTCAACGTCTTGGGAGAGGGCCAGGCCACCAAACTGAGTTGGCAGCATTTTCCTTTGTTTTGTTGACTCCCTGATGCCCGTCATGGAGGTGTCGAAGGACATCTTGCTGCACTGATGATGATGGATGACGAGCCTCTTCCCTCGGAGTAGAGGAGACCATCATGTACAGACATGCTGCCTCTCTCATTGAAGTAGGTCTTGAGAGGACGATTTAGGGTAGTCTTATCTGGCCAGCCAGTCTGAACATGGTGCATGACCACACGCAGGGTATCGTCCTTCTGTAGCTCTGCCCTGATTTCCTCCAGTCTTCTGTCGCTGACTGGCATGGTCACAAGCACAGAGTTGACGTATGCCTCTACATGGCCTGTCAGGTTGTTGTCCTTAGTGTCTGTCGTTGGCAAAGGAGCTCTTGACAAGGCATCTGCAGTATAAAGCTCCTTGCCCGGGACGTGGACGATCTCGAAGGAAAACCGCATCAGTCTCATTCTGAAACGCTGGATGCGAATGGGCAGTTCGTCAATCAGCTTGGAAGAGAACAGAGGTACCAAGGGCTTGTGGTCCGTCTGTACTCGAAGAAACATGCCAATGAGCAGGTCAGACCAGTGTTCAAGACTCCAGGTAATCGCCAATGCCTCCTTTCTCGATCTGGGGCATACCGCTGCTCTGTGGCTGTTAACGAGCGACTCGCATAGGCGACTGGATGAAGCATGCCATTGTCCTGGCGCTGGAGAAGGACAGCCCCCAGTCCATAGCTGCTTGAGTCAGCTGAAACTACGGTCTCACGTTCTGGGCTGTATAGAGCAAGAGTCACTGGTGACGCAAGATCTTGCTTCAGGGTTTTGAAGGCTTTTTGCTGATCTGGTCCCCAGGTCCATGCTGCATCTGTTCGGAGTAAGTCTCTCAGGGGCTTGGTTTTCTCAGCCAGGTTGGGTACAAACTTCATGAGTTGGTTGACCATCCCCAGGAATCTTCGGATTTCTGCTACATTCTCTGGTTCCTTCATATCAGCGATTGCCTTGGCTTTTGCTGGATCCCTCTTCACCCCATCTGCATCAATCACTTGTCCCAAGTATTCGAGGCGGGGCATGGAAAATTCAAATTTATCCAAGTTGAGGGTTACGCCGCTGTGTGACAATCGGTCAAGAACTTCCTTCAGCTTTGCATCATGGTCTACTTTGTCTTTGCCAAAGACAAGGATGTCATCAATGTGACACAGTACTCCCTCAAGCCCTTGAAGAATTTGGTCCATTTTTTTCTGAAAATATTCTGGCGCTGAAGATATGCCATAGGGGAGGGCGTTTGAACCTGTAGCGCCCAAAGGGAGTAATGAAAGTTGTAAGCTTTGAGCTCTCTTCATCCAGTTTGATTTGGTGAAACCCTGAGTTTGCATCAAGTTTGGAGAAAAACTTTGCCATGGGCGATCTTGTTCAGAGTTTCCTCTACCGAAGGCATGGCGTAGATTTCTCTTTTCACATTTGTGTTCAGCTTCGTCAGGTCCACGCAGATTCTGACGTCTCCATTTGGCTTTGGGACGACAACGATTGGGGCACACCAGTCCGTTGGTGTCTCTACTGGTTCAATGACATTGCTGCTGACCATCCTGTCCAATTCTGCTTCCACTTTCTCCAACAGAGGGATGGGAACCCTTCTTGGGACGGTCTGACAAAATGGTTTGGCATTGTCCTTGAGCTCAATATGTTGTTCATTTTTGAGTTCGCCCAGTCCTCCAAAGAGTTGTGGATATTTCATCTTCACGTCTTTCTTGGACCAGAACTTCGGAGGAGGCTCATTCCCACTTTGGCGTGTCTGGTGCTTTGCTTTGCTTGGCATAGTGCGGATCGCACGCACAGTGAATGCACAGGAATGTCGTGGATCAGTCCCAGTTTCTGGATTGCAGGCATACCAAGCAGTAGTTTGGAGGTTTTGCCGATGTAAACTTTCTCACTTATGTGGGTCTTCCCGTGAGAAGCTTGATGAAGGCGAAACCCTTGATCTCAAGACGCTGGTCTCCAGGTCCAAGGAGCTGACGGTCAGGATTGTGTAATTTTCCATATGCTGGTTTGAAGAGTGTGTCTGGCATCACAGAAACTTGGGCTCCGGTGTCGATACACCAGGTGAGTTCCTGAGATCCTATCTTCAGTCTGATGTGCCAGCCTGGATCTGATGGTGTCTTCGCCTGTACACCTCCAACAAAGTAGTTTTCGACTTGTTGGTTTTCTTCTTGTACCTCTCTCACTGCCAAGGAACTTCTGCAGACAATGGCGAGTGTCCCACTTTGTTGCATTTTCTGCAGTGAGTTTTTGCAGCAGGGCAGTGTTTCTTGCCTATAGGGTGTCGTCGGTTGCAGTAACCACAGGTATCGGTCTTCACTGACCCTCCAGATGGATGACTGCGTGCCGTTTGATTGTGGCCGTTTTGTGTGCGACAATGACCCTTTCACCTTTCCTGCAGCCTGCAGGGCGTCCACCGTTGCCGACTTTGTGTTTGCCAGTTCTTTCTTTGTCAGTTCTCTCATAGAAAGAGTTTCGATTGTTTTGTGGAGGGTGAGTCCTGCTCCCACGTCATACAGCTTCATCTTTGCAGTGGTCGTCATGGCAAGAGAATACCAATTTGTCCCTAATCATCATGTCGACGTTGTCGAATTTGCATGCACTAGCTTTTTCCTTTACAGTGCGTAGCCATGCATCGAATGTCTGGGACGGTTCTCTACGCAGGTTATACCAGAACTGTTCCCTCAGCATCAAATTGGGGGTCGCGACGGTTAAAAAAAAATTCGTTTCGTACTTACGCAGGACAGTTTGCGTAGTCGTTTTGGGTCTTCTGCTGGGAGCATTGCGTCAGCATTTTCAGGGTTGTTTTTGGCTGGTAGGTAGGCGAAATTCGAATAGATTTCGATGCCTTCATCTGGGACGTATAGGAAATTTTAGGAAGAAAGTCCTACCTTGACGACGTCCTTGGGCTTTGTTGTTGCGCCAGTAGCCTGAAGAAAGATGTTGAACTTCATCTTCCACTTGCTCCACTCAGCACTGGGGTTGCTGCTGTTGACACAGAGCGGATCTGGTGTCCTTACGACGACAGTCTCTGCCATGGTCGTGGGTTACTTTTCTAGTCTTCTGACACCATGTAATGGTATGCCGCACACTCAATAAGGCAAAGGCGGTGCTTGGTTCCAAAGATATGGACTTTATTTGCTAGGTACACGTGGATACAGAGGCTGTCGCCGCCATCATGCAG
>JADBJO010002354.1:18647-26147 GCA_016801955.1 Conus betulinus
TCCTGATTGAGCCCATAACAAACTCAACTCTACATAGGAGATGGTTGGGACAGAAGAACAACAAATAAATGGTCCAGATGGGAATCAAACCCATGGACTGTCCAGCATGGAATCAGTGATGCTAACCTCTGTGTCTTGGCAACTGGTCTTCATGATGTCATTGCTCTCTTGCCACCCATTCCACCTCGTCGATGCACAACAGCATCTAGGTTCATTCCTTTTCAATCTCAGCATCAGCAATCCTCTTGGAGCAATACGTACTTCTACGAGAGGAGACAGTGCTCTGCTACAAAGACGATCACTTTTCTGTACGTTTTCCTCTTGACTGAGCTGGAACATGAGTAGACAATAGACTGTAATCTTTATAATTTGTCTTAAAAGTTTTGAACCCAAAACAGGCGTACACGTTTTTTCTCAAGTGTAGGGTGTAACCTCAAAAACAACAAAAAAAAAAAAAGAAATCTACCAGGGAAAAAAAGTTCCTTCTTGTTTTCTGAAAATTATTAGAATAGTAGGAGATAATGACATGCATGACCCGCAGTATGTAGCCTTGAACTTTGACCAAAACACCAGGTCACCAACTGAGACTGTCGGATGAAACTGACTGAAACGCACATCACGGCTTAACAAACTTCCATATTGCGGTCTCCCTCCCTCCCTCCCCCCCCCTTCTCTCTCTCTCTCTCTCTCTCGCTCTCTCTCTCTCTCTCTCTCTTGCAGCATCCAAAACATAAATGTAGCTGAAGCTACACTCCACAGTTCAATAAGAACCTGACACATCTGTTTTTGCTTTAAGGCCAAGGGCATCCATATGTTCGCACAGGAGAAGAAAATGACCACAAATGAAGGTGTTCAGATAACTGCATTGCTTGACGAACAATTTCTACTACGATCGGTATTTTTCCTACTACCGATGGAGCTAATGTACTCC
The DNA here is from genome assembly GCA_016801955.1 of Conus betulinus. Lineage (NCBI taxonomy): Eukaryota > Metazoa > Mollusca > Gastropoda > Neogastropoda > Conidae > Conus > Conus betulinus. The sequence goes on from JADBJO010002354.1 coordinate 19,579, forward strand.
CTACTCTCTCTCCCTCTCTTCTCCCTCTCTCTCTCTCTCTGCGCTTCCGTGTGTGTTGTGTGTGTGTGTGTGCGCGCGGCGCGCAAGAGTTTCAGATTCAAGTTCCAGTTTCATCAAGGTGTCCCTGCATGCCGGACTAGTCCATATAGTGTACGCAACACCACACCTGCTGTGTTTTCCAGACCACATTTGCGCAGGATATACAACTGACGGAAAAAATGAACACAAGTGACAAAGATTGAAAGGACTTAAGACCAGGTTTCATGGCTACGACATAGCAGATATCTGACCTACGCATTTGCCCAACGCGCTAGTCAGACCTTGAGTACCTACCTAACTTTATCTGCGCCCTATTATCATGTGCGTGTATGAGCGCGTGTGTGTGTATGTGTGAGTATACATATAGGCTATATATTGTCAGTGTATATGGACGTAAATGTGTGTGTGTGTGTTTGTGTAGGAAGCCCATAAATCACTTTTATTACCTCGTGCAGTCAATGATCATACCAGACAAAACATGACAGCGAGAGATTCACAGATAGACGTAGGTATAGCAACACACACACACACCACACACACACACACACACACACTCGCACGCATACAGTCTCTTCCAGCTCCACGCTCCCATATTTGCTAGCAAACCTTTGTTCACCACTGGCCGCATTCAAACACAAAAGGGAACGCCCGCAACCCACACCAACCCACAGAGAGACACACGACGGGGGGTCAGTCCAGCGAGACGTGAACATTCAAACTGAACGTGGTAAAAGCGATCGATGGACGCGTTTGCGCGTGGCGCGCGGGGACAATGGGGGGAGGGGAGGAGGGGGGGAGGGGGGAGAAGCTCGTAGTAGTGTCATAGTCGTCAGCGGTTGGCTGCGCTATGTTACCAAGCACGCTAGCACCAAAACACCATGCACCTACAACCCCGTGGTGGGAGAGAGAGAAAAACTGTTCGTCGGTTTCAGTTGGTTGCACTGATTCACTGCCGGAGATACGTGGTGTGGTAGGTTAGTGTCTGGAAGATTGTTTTCGGCTCGGAAGAGGTGAGTTTATTTATTGTCTGTTTACGATTATAATTATGTTTCACGTCGGTGTTGACATAGTTTTTCTTGCTCTTGTTTTTGTTCTTGTTTTTGTTCTTCACCCTGTTCTTGTTCTTATTCTTGCCCCCCTCTCTCTCTCTCTCTCTCTCTCTCTCTCTCTCTCTGCCACTCTCTCTCCATCTCCCTTTCTCTTTCTGCCTGTCTCTCTGTGCTCAGTGTGTGTGTGTGTGTGTGTGTGTGTGTGTGTGTGGTGTGCGTGCGCGCGCGCGCGCGCGCGCGCGCGCGTGTAGTGTAGTGTAATGTAGTATAGTGTAGTGTGTGTGTGCGTGCGTGCGTGCGCGCGCGCGCGTGTGTGTTGTTGTTCTGACAGTCAGGGAGTGGCGGGGCCCAGGGTGGGGTGGGGATAGGTTATGCGGGCAGTTGATGTCGATCATTGAAGTGCCGATCAAGGGCATGTAGAACTAGATCGTAATCACAGACAAGCTCACTACAGAACACTGTAAATCACAGACAAGCTCACTACAGAACACTGCAAATCTCAAGATGCACACAGATCAGCACAGATACATAGTAAACGTTGTGTGCTGGGGCTCCTGAAATGAACAACATATCTTTCTTTCTTCTTCTTCTTCTTCTGTTCCTCCTCTTCTTTTTTTTCTTTCTTTCCTCCTCCTCCTCCTCCTCCTTCTCCTCCTCCTCCTCCTGCTCCTGCTCCTTCTCTCCTCTTTCTTCTTCTTTTACTTCTTCTTCTTCTTCTCCCTCCCTCCTCCCCCTCTCTTCCACCCCTCCTCTCCTCTCCAGCTGTCTGGTTCTGTCTTCGACTCCCCGTGGCCTGCCACTATCACAAAACATGGCGATTCATTCAGTAAACTACAAAAGAAGTAAAAAGATATGTGCTTCATTCTCTTTGCAACAAACCGTTGATTGGAAGTTATTGCAGTGACGGACGGCGATGAATACTGAACAGAAACACACCGCGTACACACACCTACACACACCTACACACCTACACACACACCCACACACACACCACACACACACACATACACACACACACACACACACATACGCACACAAAACACACACGCGCGCGCGCGCGCACACACACCACACACACACACACACACACACACCACACACACACAATAATACTCACACACACACACAGCAGGAGTAACAAAGAGAGATGAGAGGAGGGAGAGAGAGAGAGAGAGAGAGAGAGAATTAAAATTTACAAGAATCACAGGCTTAGAGAGGATAGACACTCAATGACGTATATGTTTACATCCAGTCTCTTCGTCTGTCTGTCTGTGCCTCTCTCTATCTTTCTGCCTATCTGTTTGTCTGTTTGTCTGACTGTCTGTCTGTCTGTCTGTTTCGCTCTCTCTCTCTCTCTCTCTCTCTCTCTCTCTCTCTCTCTCTCTCTCTCTCTGGGACACTACAAAATTATCAAATCTTACAGTACACCTTTAAAAGTGGAAAAAAAAAAGAGTTAAAAAAAAAGAGTTTAAATTTAAAAAACTGATGGGGGGCCTCACTGCTTGAAAAGAAAAAAACAATTCTATTGCGGTGAGAAAGTCTAAACAATTTAGTTGATACCTACAAACATTCGGGTGTGTGATTCCCCCCCCCCCCCCCCCCCACCCCCACCCCTCCCACAGGTTTGACATGTTTACACGCTGACTGGGTGAACTGACGTTGAATTTTCAATTCCTTTTGTTCTCGGGGATATAACTGTCCCGTTTCAACTTATGCTAGTGTATGGTTCAATTGTTTGAGGATTGATGGCAGAACGTCTGTCTGAGAGGGTTATGGAACATTAGCATGAAAACACCAAGCGTATCCACAGTACACCCAAACACATAGAAATTGTGTAGAGTATTGGATGAGGATTTGCTTGGATGCAAGAAAGTCGTGTACCACTCAAGGCTTATAATGTTGTATGGTCTTGACTGCAGGAATAAGGACAACGGGGTGTTAAGGATTTGTTTTATTACTGTAGCCTACAAGATACCTTTGGCTACGTTTTGGGAAAATAAGGATATGGAAAATGTGAACAATTTTGTGCACGCCATCAAACAGGGATTATTTGAATGTCGTATGAAGGCAATAACTCCCGGCATTTTAATCCATGTGCAGACGACCACATAGCCTAATCCACCACAATATGCAAATATCAATCAGAATCCTGTTTTGCGTACAGTTCTTACCAGAGTCAGGCACTGGTGTATATCCACTGATATCAAGTTGCTTAAGATATTCAGGAACATGTGAGGATATATCGGGTATATTTGGTTTAAATGTAGAAGAATCTGAACTGAACTACATTTCATTTTGATATGTCCTAGTATTAGAATCTTAGAAAAAACAGTTTATTCCAGAGAAGTATTATGTCCTGTTGCTTTTGAATTGTCACACTGTTTGGCAAGTCACTTTGTACTTTACTTTCAAAAACCAGTCGGAATATGCAGTGTTGACAAATCGTATTCGCTCTCTCCTCTCTTCTCTCTCTCTCTCTCTCTCTCTCTCTCTCTCTCTCTCTCTCTCTCTCTCTCTCTCTCTCTGTGATGATCTACAAATGACTTCAATTCATATTTTCATGAGTGCGAGCATGCTACACAACTGTTATTTGGTGTAGATCGCATTTTTTCTCTGTTTAGGACGTTTTCGACTGATTTGCTAGACGTGTTACCCTTCCCCTTCCACTTTGTCACGGGCAGAATTGGTCCAAAATTTAAACCCATTCCAACTACGACTCTCTCTCTCTCTCTCTCTCTCTCTCTCTCTCTCCTCTCTCTCTCTCTGGGGGGATCTTCGATGCGATTTAAAAAAAAATCACCCCACAAAGGACCTTGAAAGGAAAATATGATAACAAGAGAGTGACAAATAACAATGATTTTATTCATTAACAGGCTATGATAACTGTTGAAGGGGGTAAGTAAACAGAGAAAACAGAGAAGAATTAACAAAGCAAGGGGGGGGGGGGGGGGGCTTTATCTGCGAGGAGCGAGCGAGCGAGCGAGAGAGAGAGAGAGAGAGAGAGAGAGAGAGAGAGAGAGAGAGAGAGAGAGAGAGAGAGAGTGCGCACGTGTGTGTATGTGTGTGTGTGTGTGTGTGTGTGTGTGTGTGTGTGTGTGCGCGTGTGCGCGGTGCGTGCGTGCGTGTGTTCCTGCGCGCGTGCGTGCGTTCGCGCGCGTGCGTGCGCGCGTGTTTGTGTGTGTGTGTGCGTGCGTGCGTTCGAGCACGCGCAAGCGCGCCTCTGTGTGCGTGCGTACGTGCGCGCGCGCGTGTGTGAGTGTGTGTGTGTGTATGTGTATGCGTGCGTGCGTGCGTGTGTGTGTGTGTGTGTGTGTGTGTGTGTGTGTGTGTGTGTGTGTGAGAGAGAGAGAGAGAGAGAGAGAGAGAGAGTTCATTGTGTCCGCAGTCACTATTTCGCAAAACAGTCGTGTCAGCCATGGCCGGTTACCAAGCACGGCGGGCGACAACCAGACGTGACGTATTACCAACAGTGGCAAAACGAGGGCACCACAGCTAACTGACTTTGCGGGATTTCCGTAGCCTACCAATTCGAACACACATACTGGACTGAGGTGTTCGTGTCACACAAGTAAACATGCGCGCGCGTGCGTCCTTCCCTCCTCCTCTCCCACACACATTTAACATATGCAAGACCACACACACACACACACACACACACACACACACACACACAGAGAATTTGCACACATACACACAAGCACAGACATATGCGCGAAAAACGCGCTCATACGCGCGCTCGCGCGTACGCGCGAGAGAGAGAGAGAGAGAGAGAGAGAGAGAGAGAGAGAGAGAGAGAGAGAGAGAGAGAGAGAGAGAGAGCACAAATACTGCGCGCTAAAGGGCAACACATGGATTGCACGCACAAATACTCTCACACACACACACACACACACACACACACACACACACACACACACACACGCGCGCGCGCGCGCGCGCACACACACCCCTATGTAGACCATGCAATGATGACATATAAGAATAACATTATTGTGGAAACAGTGTAGTAGCCTACATACGGCTTACATGCAGTGTGTTTGCGGACCTAGAGCATCAGGGGATAAGGAGGAGGATGGCGATCCAAGGTCTACACGATTGATTAGTCATCCATACATCCTTTGCACATGCGCGTTGAAAAAAAAATAAAACAAAAAGAAAAGAAAAAAGACAAACAAAAACAAAGGTGAACTCCCCGACTCTCGCGCTCACGCACCGCATCCTCCCTGCTCCCGCTCTTTCCCATCCATCCACCCCCCCCCTCCCCACCTCTGCCCTCCCTACCCTGTTCCTCCGCCCGCCCTCTCTCCGAGGCCTCACTCTCGGATGATGTTGCTCACCGACCGACGGCTCAATTGAAAGTCTTCTACCGGACTGAAAAATGAATAATGTTTGGGTCGGGAATGTCCTTAGAATCAATGCGCACGTTCACTGAAAGGAAGGGAGCCCGTAGACTTATATCTCTCTGGCACAGAAGCCGGGTCATTAACTGATGATTTAACATAGGCTAGAGAACGTTGAGGCAGAGTTTGAATTTTGTGATACATTTGTGAGTAGACACGTACGTAAACAAGGCTGAATCGATGAACAGATAGTTCTGATGTTAAAGATGCAATGAAGGGAATGTACTTGTTAAGATCATAATTATGATTATTTTTATGATTCTTACTAGCTATCAGCTCTGTTTCAAAGCCTGTCAGCCAAGTGACGCGAAGGAGTCGAATACTGATTCCCCCTTCACATACTGTTAAAAGGATCTAAGGAGTCGAATTGCAGAAAAGAAAACTTTTAATGTTTGAAGTTAATGGGGCAAAAAAGAGAGCAATAGTTTTACAAACAAGAAAATCAAAGTCAATCACAACACACAGTGCCTTCCTCTTGGAAGACCTGAAACAAAAGAGCTGGCATTTGAGTTGTTAATATATATTTTACGATCTTTCGGCTTTTTTTTTTCCCCCTCAAAATATGCATGAATTGTTTTCTTTTCAATTCGAAGAGTCTCATAAGTATATAGCAGGTGAAATTAATTTCAACCGCTCTGAACTGAAGATCCCATAAGGAAGTGTGCATGCATGTTCGAAAAGTTTATTTTCAACCTTCCCAAACGAACACCATTGGGTCTCCCCTACTTCCTCCCCCCTTCCTTCACGCTCCCCCCCCCCCCCCCCCCCCCCCCCCCTCCGACCTGACCTGCTATATGGCTTATCTGTAAATCATGGCCGGAGTTTGTCTAATAACAAGATATCAAAGTTAAGGGAGGCAAACGAATAATGCGCAATAAGCATGTCCCCCAAAAAACAAACAAACAAACAAAAAAAAAACAACAAACAAAACAAAACAAAACAAAACAAAACAAAAACACAAACAACAACAAGAAAAAAAAAGCAAAAAAGAAAAAAAAAACAGCGACCCCTCCAAAACAAACAAACAAACAAAAAAAACACAAAAACAACACCAAATAAACAAACGAAAACAATGGGTAAA
>JADBJO010002354.1:36147-38647 GCA_016801955.1 Conus betulinus
ATATATATTTACATACATACATACATACATATATATATATATATATATATATATATATATATACAAATAAGTAAAAAAATTTTAGAAAAAGTCATACAAAATGTAAAATCAAACACTGAATACAGCCTCTGGAGGAATTCATATGAAGTCATCCAATGGTTCAAAACACTTAACATCACATTTGACATAGTAGACTTCTACCCATCTATAGATGAAGAACTACTTACTAAAGCTCTGAAGTTGCTAATAAACACCCAAACATAACAGGGTCAGAAATGGAAATCATACTACACACCAAGAAAACCTTATTATACAGCAGAAATGAAACATGGACCAAAAAAAAAAAAAAAAAAAAAAAAAAATAAAAACACTACATTTGATGTGACCATGGGATCATATGACGGTGCTGAAACATGCGAACTGGCTGGACTGTTCATGCTATCCAACATCCAAAAACAACTTGGAAAGCAAGTTGGATTATACAGATACGATGGCCTTGCCGCGCTAAACAACAAACCAAGAACCATCGAAAACAAGAAAAAAGAACTATGCAAAATCTTCCAAAACTAAAAACTTAAAAAATCACCGTTGAAGCAAACAAAAAGGTAGTAAACTACCTAGACACAACGCTTGACCTCAATAACCATATATATAAACCATACAAGAAACCTAATGACCCATCTATGTAAACATCAACAGCAACCACCCACCATCTATACTAAAAACCATACCTAATGGTATAAACAAGAGATTATCTAATCTCTCACAATGAAAGAGTATTCAACAACGCAGCAGCAGAATACCAAGAAGCATTACAAAAAAAAGTGGTTATAGCTACAAAACTACAATACAGTCCAGATATTAACATGAACAAAAACAAAAAGAACAGGAAAAAAGAAAAATCACATGGTACACCCCCCCCCCCCCCCCATATGATGGTAGAGTAAAAACAAACGTAGGGAAAGAATTTTTCAAAATTCTGACAGCATCATTCCAAAAAACACAAACTGTCCAAAATATTCAACAAAAACACCATCAAAGCTGTCATATTCATGTATGCCCAACCTTAAAAATATAATAATTGATTCATCCAACAAAATGAAAAGCAATGCAGCAAAGAAGGGTGAAGAAAGGAAATCTTGCAATTGCACTAATAAAGAACAATGTCCACTAAACAATAAATGCCTCTACAACAACATTGTATACCAAGCTACTGTGACATCAGAAAATGAAAAAGAAACATACATAGGGATCACTGAAAACCATTTCAAAACCAGATATGCAAACCACAAACAGTCATTCAATAAAGAAAAATACAAAAACCAAACAGAACTGAGCAAATACATTTGGAGACTCAAAGATAAAAAAGTAAACTACAATATATCCTGGAAAATCATGAAAAGGGCATCACCATACAATAACATTTCAAAAAGATGCAACCTATGCTTAACAGAAAAATGGATTATACTATGCAAACCACATCTAGCAACTCTAAACACCAAAATAGAAAATAGTAGTAAACAACTGCAGGCACAAATGGAAATCGTGTTAGCAAAACACCTGAACCACAAATAACTTGAGAACCGAGCTACACGTGCAGCCAACCCGCACGTGCAAACGCACTTTTGAATTGTAAACAAAACTGAAAATACACGTGAAGCCAACTTGCACGTCAGGCAATATAACACCGGCAGTGAGTGACACTAAACCATCCTGAAGAGAGCAAGCGCTCGAAAAACAATATTGTAGTTTTAAAACTTCCTTTTAATACCTTATTTTAAACACACACACACACACACACACACACACACACATATATATATATATATATATATATATATATATATATATATATATATATGTATGTATCTGTGTGTGTGTGTGTGTGTGTGAGTGTGTGTGTGTGTGTGTGTGTGTGTGTGTGTGTCTGTGTGAGAGGGGGAGGGCGTGAGTGCGTACTGCGCGCGCGCGCGTGTGTGTGTGTGCGCGCGCGCGTGCGTGCAAGAACGAAGAGCACATCTTCATTTCTTGTAACTAGCAGTAAGTTGACTCTAAAACTACATGGGTAAAAAAAAGGGGGGGGGGGGGGGGGGGGGGGGGGGGGGGGGGGGCTTAAAAATTTAACTCTAAGGTCACTCAGTGCAGGGACAGCAAAATGAAAAATGTATTTCATCTTCCTTTGCCTGATTACACAAGCAACACATCATCATTATCTTTCAGAACGCTGTACCTAAACCGATGGCAAGCAATGTCAGAGACAGCAGATCTAAACTTACTCATTGCACTCTTAATATATCTATACATATTCATTTCAAAGTATGGTTCAACTACATGTGTTTCAAACACTATGTATTGTGCAAAAATGTCACTGCTGTAGATATGGTCATGCCAGTCTTTGCCGTCTGCAATCGATCATTCTTTGTTTAAAACACTTTAAAAAATCCTTGTATACTTTCAACCCTGGTTGTCTCAAACATAAGCAAAACCATATGAATTTAAG
>JADBJO010002354.1:43647-48647 GCA_016801955.1 Conus betulinus
ATGCCCACGTCACAAAGAATCAAACAGAGTGTTCAGTTTCCACTTTACTATAGCCAAACCGACAACACACGGCCCTTTCAGAGTTGAAAACAGAAAAGAGGCACAGTGGCCATCTACTCCTACCAGGAAGCAGAATCACAACTGAAACCCTAAAAGCCTCGCCACGGTAGAAAAGAGAGAGAGAGAGAGAGAGATGAGAGAGAGAGAGAGAGAGAGGGCAAAGAAACGAGTAGCACCTTTTTTCTCTGGCTATAACAAACCAGATTCGGAGAGAGACAAGTCCTCCGAGAAGTCATCCCTCCTTAAACTGCGTCTTTAAGCCACATAGCACTAACGCAGGCCAGACCCTCACCACCCCATCACCATGTCGTCCAACACCTGCGACCTGGACACCTACGAGTGTTCGGAAAAGGGTCTTCTGATGCCCTTCGTGAACGAGTACACGTGGGACACGGGTGTCCGTGCCTTTCTCTACATCTTCGGCCTCCTGTACTGCTTCATGGGTGTGTCTATCATCGCTGACGTCTTCATGAGGTCCATCGAGATGATCACCAGCAAGGTGTCCACCGTGCGTGTGGCTGACCCCACCAGTAAGACCGGCTTCAAGGAGCTCGAGGTCAAGGTGAGAGAGAGAGACGCAAGACTCAAATGTTTTATTCATAAAGGCCATAACCCCTTAGAAAGGGGACATACATTTCAAGTCGCACAAGGAGATTGGTCTTCTTTGTGTTGTTTAAACAGCTCTCTCCTTTTAATGCCTTATATAGATAATTAGCTAAGTTTTTAACGGTGTTTTCATTTGATGATGACATTAACAGCGTTCATTTGAACAGACATGGATGGTTCAAATACTTTTGCGGGATGAAATTGTTCTCTAAGATCCCTTAATATTGGACAAGTTTTTCGACACAATGGGCAGATCAGATTTCTTTCGTATAGCGGCTTATAGCGATAGTAATGAATAGCAATATCAGACGCACCGAATCTGAATCTAGTCATAATGCGTTTGAAATGCTTGATATTTTCATTGACATATAAACTGGTAAACAGTGTAAATGACTATACGTTCTGTGTGATTTAAATGTCTCATTGTTTTGTACGTGGGTGTTCCAATTTTGCCAACCACAATCAATCAATCTTTCTCGGAACATCTTCATAAAAGCTTTCATACCACCAAGACCTTGGCTGAGCCAAACAAAACCAAATCCGGATTCACGTAGTTTCATTCTTACATTTGTCACCCAGTTTTTCTTACCTTCATTGTCCAGTTCTAACAGATTTATGTACACTTTGCGTTGTAACCTGTGATCCTGCATCTGTAATATTTTTTTTTCAACCAATACCAAGTACACTTCATAGCAGAATTCACGTGAATTGGATATCCAGCTGTTTCAACATATACCAAATCATTTGGTGTTTGCAACAATACCCTAAGTAATTTCGTTAGGACAAACAGATGGATTTTTCTCAATGTACAACGGCAGCATCCAGACCCTATATTTCAGCTCCATGTTGCATCATCGGCTGAAGCTGACAATCAAATAACTTCGAAAACACGATAAGAGAATCGTTATGGACTAATGACAATTTCTTTAATATACAGAGTAATGCGTTTTTTTGGCTTTACTGACTAAATCTTTGCAGGCAAAGACGAAACTCAAGCGTATGGAGAAGTATACACCCGAGTTTTCTACATATTAACAATGGGCATTTTAGATCCATTGCATGTCTATCTTTCTCTCGCTGCAAAACATCCGCCCTTTCTAAATACAATTCTGTTGTTTTTTGTTTATCAAATTTTAGGTGTAATGTAGCATTAGCTCTTTGCAAAGTGTTTTAATTGAGTTTATAATCCAATTACTATTTCTGAGGCCAAGACCACGTCATCGGCCAAAAGAAGAATGAAATCTCCCAAAAATGCATTCATAAAATGTGTACCATGCCTTCCAGAATGTATAACTTCCTGTTTAATTCATTTATAAATAACGAAAACAAAAACAAAACTGGGCTACAAACATCGCCATGTTTCACACCAGAAGTACAGTTAATACAATCTGTTAAAGCAGCACTAGAACACACTTGCGCCTTTGCACAGTCATACATACTTATCATATATTTATACAACTTTCCATGAACACTATTTTTAAGCAAGATGGGCCAAAATATATTTCTATTAACAGACTCAAACGCCTTCTTGAAATCAATAATTGCGACATACAGTTTACGATTTAAACAAAAGCGTTTCCGTGTGAATGCCATCAGATTACATATATGATCAATAATAGAGTAGTTTTTCTTAAATCTAGCTTGATATTCTCCGGTAATGTTATTTTCTTCTACCCACTCTTGCAGTCTCATGCTAACACCAACACTATAATTTGCTGCACACATTGCATAACAAGATTCTTACGTAACTATTAGGATTGTTTGCGTCGCCTTTTTTTTCGTAAAATGGAATCAGAATATATCTTGACCAACATTTGATATATATCCCTTTGTCAGAGTTGAGAGTTGAAACTTTTAAGAATTTTTTTTTACTGGCAAGCAGTTTTTAATCAGTTAAGCTATAATTTCATCTGGGCTAGCAGCTTTACGAGATTTTACTTTTCTCAGAGCCATTAAAATTTCTTCTCTGGACATCGGTAGATTTTGATTGTCATCATAATCATCGTCATTTAGGACATTTTCGCAGACCATATCATATTGAGAATCAATTTTTCCTTCCAGTAGATCTCGGAAATGATGGAACCGCATATCTGAACTAATATCAATCACATGCTGTTTTCGGTTTCTTGAAATTTTGTGACCACGAAAAATCTTTTCGGTTATTCACAGACTGAAGCACTTTCTCCAATAGAGCATCATTGAACCGTTTCTCCTTTCTCTTTAAGAAATGTTTATAGTCCCTCCTGGCCAAACAGTAGGACTCACGAGAGGGTTTGAACGAAGAACGCTGATATTTCTGCAATAAATTTCGAGCTCTTCTTTGGGTAAGCCGGCATTCGGTATCATACCTATCCTCTTCTTTCTCATATGTACCGAGAGTAAACGGCTTTTGCATACTCTCTGCCGCCTCTTTCTTTTACACAACAATTAGAAACACTTAATGCCTGCTCAGCATTAATATCAGAGAGAGAGAGAGAGAGAGAGAGAGAGAGAGAGAGAGGTACATTCAGAGAGAGAGAGAGAGAGAGAGAAAGAGAGAGAGAGGTTTGGGGAATTTGGGGGGTAGAGTAGTGAAGGGAAGGGAGGGCTGCTGTGAAGTGGAGAAGGGGAAGGAAAGTGTGGGAGGTATGAGGATAAGGTGGAATTGTGGGACAGGAGAGGAAAGGGAGGTTTTGCTTTTACACATCGTGGTCCAGCTGAGTGAATTAAGAAATATGCTGATTGGTATTAGTGGCAACATAGTAAGGATAATCTATAACAAGGTGATTGTAAAGGTACAGTGCGTCTCTCTCTCTCTCTCTCCTCTCTCTCTCTCTCTCTCTCTCTCTCTCTCTCTCTCTCTCTATATATATATATATATATATGTGTGTGTGTGTGTGTGTGTGTGTGTGTGTGTGTGTGTGTGTGTGTGTGTGTGTTTAATACTTTCGTTCAATCCTTCATAATTGTTTGCGAGCCATCATAATTTTAGATACATCCAATTGCTGCTTTTTGCATGCTCACAGTCTTAGCACGTGCTCGCGTACTCGCGTGTTCCTGTGCGTGCATGCACTCGTGTGACTGATATTGTGGTCATGACGATGACGATGATGATGATGAGGACGGATATGCAGATATGTTTTGATTCCAACAGGTCTGGAACGACACCGTGGCCAACTTGTCTCTCATGGCCCTAGGGTCCAGCGCTCCAGAAATCCTGCTGTCCGTCATAGAGGTGGTGGGCAACGACTTCAAGGCCGGTGACCTTGGCCCCGGCACCATCGTGGGGTCAGCGGCCTTTAACCTTCTGGTCATCATCGGTGTCTGCATTATCAGCATCCCTAAGGGAGAAACACGCCGGATAAAAACCTTTAAGGTGAGCGTCTGCTCCCCGCTTCCATTCTCACCTCGAATTCTGTCCCCTGTTTGGTTTTGTATAGTTGCATCGGAATCATTAGCTTATCTCGACTACCTCGTCCTCGGTCACATCCGTGTTAGTTCTATCGCCAGCCTAGTATGCACACCATTTGTTTACAGGGAAACATTATCAGGCGGTCCTCATGAGGCCATTCACCAGAGAAGACTCTACACTGCTGCAGAATCACTTTGGTGGTGTTCAGTAATGCCTGTACTGAAGTAATGTGCTTGGAAACTCAGCTAATATTCCTCTCTTAAGGCTGTAATTAATCAAATGAACTATTCGTTTACTCGATTGGAAAATTCTTTGTCTCTTTATCGCACGTGGCGATCAACTGTCTTAATCTCTCAGATCGTTGTGTTGCGACCAGATACAGATCGTTGTTTGATTTGAATGATCTTTTCTTAAGGGATAAGTACCAAATGAAGTGATTCTCACATTTGAATTTAGAGAGCAAATATAAATCAACCTACCACAGAAATGATTCTCATCACAGGTGAGCTTATGTATTTCTGTTTGCGTTCACTAGAACCACAATAGTCCCCACAGCACGTTGAGCGATCCTTTTATCGTTCCCTTCGCGACCGTGGCCAGGGTCTTCGGGTTTTACGAAAATTAAATATTTATATAATGTTTTTTCGTTTTTTTAGCAACTTTTTTTTCCTCTTCACACTTACGTTTTGTTTCATTTTACTACCCTTCGCTGGCTGCTTTGGGGGTGCTGTTGATTCTTTTTGAAGCCTTGATGGTGAGAACACCACAGAATTATGGACTGTGGTGTGTGTCTCTATTTGACGTCAGAGCACAGACACGATCAGTCGTGTCTCGCTGATGAGTCCGATCCAGCGAACGAAAGGCCTAGGAGCAGGCAATATAAAGAGATCTGCATTCAAGAGGGATTACGATGGTTCCCGCATGCAGCTAGTGAAGGGTTTTT
>JADBJO010002354.1:56147-63647 GCA_016801955.1 Conus betulinus
AACAACAACGACAACAAACGACGACGACGGCGGCGACGACGAACACCACCACTACCATTACCACCCCACCACTACCAGAATAATAACAACAACGGCAGGAATTGCCACTACGACTACTACTACTACTACTACTACTACTACTACTACTACTACTACTACTACTACTACTAAAGAGTGAAGAAGCTCCATTCATCACACAACCCTTTAAAATGCACCCTCTGAAAACAAACCTAAAATTTTGTTCGAAACCTTTCGACTGTAAAATGTCAGATCAGATGAAAAATGTTAATCTCTTTCAGAAATTCAAAGATCACATCAAGTGGAACACCTCTGAACAAGGTTTTCATGGAGTCTGCCGTAAAATGTTTATGTCTCACATCATACAAGTCCCAAAGAGTATGTTTCATTGTGAGTGGTACTTGACATGGAATGCACCACGGAACTTCTTCACTCTTTAGTAGTACTAATAGTAGTAGTAGTAGTAGTACTACTACTACTACTAGTAGTGGTGGTGGTAGCAGCAGCAGCAGCAGTAGTAGTAGTAATAGTAGTAGTAGTTCCACACTACCACAGCTACTACTACTACTACTACTACTACTACTACTACTACTACTACCACCACCACCACCACCACCTGCATTGTTTTCAGCAAAATTATATTCAGTTTTAACCGTCACACGATACCTTTGATATTTTGGCTGACAGGGATAAACATAAAAACGGTCCCAGGAGAGTGGTAGTAGGGGGTGTCGCGAACACAATACCACCAGAACGACAACACGCCAAAAAGGGCAGCGGAAAAGGACCCTTTCATGTTGGGCGGTAGCGAGATGTAAACTCGCAACATCTGACTGTGAATTTAGCTAGGGAAAGGAAATCTTAATTGAGGCAGGGGACAGTAACAAGTAGGATAACTCATCCCCCCATAATGATAATAAGAACAAACAAAAAAGTAGGATAACTCATCCTCCCATAATGAAATAAGTACATGCCCATACCTCCAAATGAATGTTTGCTTACGACACCGCAACACAGAGCACACAGAACAAACAAGGAGACATCCCCCCCCCCCCCCAGAAAAAAAAGCGTGTTCCAAGCTAGCCCATATACTCTGTACCCGACTCATCTATACAGCAACAACTGGAAAAATGAGAAAACACACATTAACATTTATACATGCCTGGCACAACCTTTTCCATCTTGCATTTAGTCAAACAAATACACGGACGAACAGTAACAGTTGCAGATAATCTAGGCCAGACTGGTATGAAAGGAAGTCTTAAATAAATTAGGTAAGAGTAAACAGTAAATAGCAAACAGGTACATAACTCTTGCTCCCATGATTTGTACATTTATTGCTTAAACCACCGAGCTAACCAAGTAACCACTATTTGCTGTCTGTTTTACTGCCTTCGTAATTTACCAGAGTGGAGACTCTGGATGGAACGGCGGAAGCGGAATCAGATTACATCCCCTTCAAGGAGACGGTGGTGTTTGAGGCTGGGGAGACGTCGAAAACTGTGGAGATCAAGATCATCAATGACAACGAGTGGGAGGCGGGACGAGGTGTTTTTCGTGAGGCTCAGCATCAAGGACATGGAACAGAACGCTATCGTGGGCAAGAGGGACATCACTAAGGTCACCATCATCAACGATGACTGTGAGTCACTGTGGTTAGATGGGCAGTTTTATAATCTGGATGAATCACAGAAACTTTTGAGTTCATGGTTTTTGAAATGTTTGGCTCTTGTGTGTTTTTTTCTCTTCCGTGTCCCCCCCCCCCCCCTTTTTTTTTTCTACTTATATAACTTTTCAGCCATTGAACACTGAAATATTTTCATCGTTTTGATGAAGTAGGTGGAAATTGCCCAATGAGACGAAGTTCTTGTTTCTGTGTTACGATCTTTTAGGCCAGATTGACCTCCCTTTGATTAAAGTAAATTAAAGTAAGAAAGTCTCAGTGAATGATAAAAGCTTGAAGGATCCCCGGTTTTAAAAATTTCAAAGTATTACGGATGTTGTAGAGGCTACTGGTAGAGGAATTTTAGGGGAAAAAATATTGTTCTCGGCTTTGAAATCTTAAGGATCCACGGTGGGTTTAAGGTACTTGGTTTTTGATCGTAAAAATTTTAATGAACAAAGTGGCTTTATGTTTTATGGTTTTGGAACCTGAACGAATCACGGGTGTCTATAGAGCTCGTCGTTTTCAAATCTAAGAGAACCACAGAAGCTATAACGTTGACAGTTTTCGAAATATCGGTATGGTTCACGGTTTTCAAATCTAAATGATGATGCACGTAAACTTCAGGGTTTGTAATGTGCAATATCAGTAACCCATGGCAGCTTTAGGTGTGTACGTTTTTTGCTTTTACTGTGAGCGGTAGAAGTGTCAAGGTTCACGGTTTTGAAATATCAGAGAACCATGGATCGAGGCTCTATTACTCATTGGTTTTAGAATATTTGTGTGCCGTGGATACTTTATGGTTCATGGCTTTGAAATTTCTTGAACCATCAAAGCTTTACGGGGTTCACGATTATGGAATCGTAACAAACCAGATATTTTCAGGGTAAGGTGTTTAGGATTAATGAGTTTGAAACGTCAGTGAACTTTGGAGGCTGCCTAGGCTCACTGCTCTTGTTGATACTGACATCTGATCCATGTTACTAGTTAATAGAAGTAGGTGGGATTCCAGGATTAGTCGTAGTCAAGGAGTGAAACATGTCGATGGGAAAAAAGAATTAAAACACATGTAACTGCTTTACAACCTAAAAAAAAAACTGTTTCCCTTTTTGCACAATTGTTGCTGGAATTATACTGCCAGTTGTAAAACAGTATACATTTGTAAAGGACAAGGGCGTATTATATGTATCTCTCCTTACAGTCGATCACCATCATGTAACATTAACTTGTTCTTCCATTTTCCTGTTTTTTATTTTTAGTCAATGTCTCAACTGCTGAATTTCTGTTTTCTTTCTTTTTTTTTCTTTTTTCTTTTTTTTTTTTTTAGTTTATTTCCATACTCATGTTTTTCATTTTCAATACTCGTGTAACTTATTCATTTATTCACCAGTTATTCACTATGTCACTGAATTTTTTTAACTGCTATTTATCACTAACATGAATCTGAGTTCAAGCACAAGCTTTACTATGACGCTTTCCCCTCACCTCCCGATAATTCCCTCCCCTTCTGCCCCTCCCCCCCCCTCCCTAGACCCTCCCACTGTCCACACTCCCTCACCACCATTCCACCCAGTCCCCCTCACTCACACACATATACGTCCCCCTCCCCATTCCCACCCCCCTTTCTGGGAACCTGAAAAATGTGTCTGACACCTAGGCCATGTTTGTGGGTTGAAGGCCCCGGAACGTTCGAGTTCAGTTCGCCCAGCGTGGTGTGTGAAGGAGAGCGTGGGCAAGGCGGCGGAAATCCGGTCATCCGGACAGACGGCATTGACGGCAAGGTGACCGTGCGCTGGATGGCCAGAGACATGTCGGCCGTGTACGGAAGAGACTACGACACCAACAGCGGCGCGCCCTGGTCTTCGAGCATGGCGAGAGGAAGAAGAACATTGAGATTGGCATCATCGATGACAAGGTGAATTAGAGATGGTGGAACATTGAGACTGGTTGTACTGAGGACAGTTTCAGTCAGAAGTGATACAACACTGACACTTGCATTACAGAGGATAAAGTGAGTTAAGATGGTAGAACATTGAGACTGGCATTGCAGAGGACAGGTTGAGTTAGAGATGGCAGAACACTGAGACTGGCTTTACGGAGGACAGATTGAGTTTAGTAGAACGTTTAGACTGGTGTTACTGAGAATGGTAGAACATTGAGACTGGCATTACTGAGAATGGTAGAACACTGAGACTGGACTTACTGAGAATTGTAGAACACTGAGACTGGGCATTACTGAGAATGGCATAACATTGAGACTGGCATTACTGAGACCGGTAGAACACCGAGACTGGCATTACTGAAGTGTATTACAGAGTATAATGGCTTTGCTGATGAAAGGATGAGTTGTGAAATAAATTCGAAAATGACTTTTCTGATGACAAACATGATTTACGGACGATACAGAACATATGCCATTGGCACAAGTAATGACAGTATGTCTTACAGATAGCAGAATATTGAGACTGGCGTTATAATCAATACTAAGAGAAAGATATGACAGAAGATCGAGGTTGGTATAGGTCATGAGATGGAGGGTTAGGGATGGAAGAATATTGAGACTGACATCATTAATAAAAAGGTGAATCAGAGATGGTAGAACATTGAGACTGGCATAACAGACCACATAGTGAGTCACAGAAGACAGATCATTGAGACTGGCATTGCTGTTGACAAGATGAATAAGAGGTGACAGAAGTATGAGAATGACATTATTGACGACAAGATGAGTTAGGGATGACAGAACATTGGAGACTAGCATTAATTACGACAAGGTGAGGTAGAGTCGGTAGAACGGTAAAGACTGGCATTACTGATGACAGAGTGAGTTAGAGATGGTAAGAAGATTCAGACCGGCATCAGTGACGACAAGACGAGTTAGAACATGAAGACTGGCATTGCTGATAGCAGAGTGAGTTAGAGATGGTAGAAGATTCAGACTGACATCAGTGACAAGGTGAGTTAGAACACGAAGGCTGGCATTGCTGATAACAGAGTGAGTTAGAGATGGTAGAAGATTCAGACTGGAATCAGTGACGACAAGATCAGTTAGGACATGAAGGAAGACTGGCATTGCTGCTGACCAGATGAGTCAGAGACGGTAGTATGATTAACATTGGCGTCGCGCTGCTGACAAGATGACAGAACATGGGGGCTGTCGTTACTAATGACAAGATGACTCAGGGATGGTAGGACATTGAGTTTGCTGTTGCTGACGACAAGAATCAGAGATAGTAAAGTAATGAAACTGGTGCCACTGATGACAAGTCAGAGTTGATGAAATATTGAAATTGGTACTACTGATGACAAACCAGAGTTGGTGAAATATTGAAATTGGTACTACTGATGACAAATCAGAGTTGGTGAAATATTGAAATTGGTACTACTGATGACAAATCAGAGTTGGTGAAATATTGAAATTGGTACTACTGATGACAAATCAGAGTTGGTGAAATGAAATTGGTACGACTAATGACAAATCGGATATGGTGAAATATTGAAATTGGTACGACTGATGACAAATTAGATATGGTGAAATATTGAAACTGGTACTACTGATGACAAATCAGATATGGTGAAAAGTTGAAATTGGTACTACTGATGACAAATCAGAGTTGGTGAAATATTGAAATTGGTACTACTGATGACAAATCAGATATGGTGAAATATTGAAATTGGTACTACTGATGACAAATCAGAGTTGGTGAAATATTGAAATTAGTACTACTGATGACAAATCAGAGTTGGTGAAATATTGAAATTGGTACTACTGATGACAAATCAGAGTTGGTGAAATATTGAAATTGGTACTACTGATGACAAATCAGATATGCTAAAATATTAAAATTTTGTGTTACTGGTGACAAGTCAGGATTGGTATACCACTGAGACTGGCCACTGATGGCAAGAGTCAGAAAATAGTAAAATGATGAGATTGACGCTACTGATGAGTTGGTAGATACTGAAATTGTTACTACCGATGACACGTCAGTGATGGTAGAATAGTGAGACTGGTGTAACTGATGGCAAGGGTCGGGAGTTGGTGGACATTAAAATTGGTGTTGATCACAACAAGGCGTGCTGCATGGATATGTAAAAACTTTGAGATTTTTTGTTAGGGGACGACAGTGTCAGTTAGAGACGGTGAAACATTTAATTTGGCGTTACTGATGACACGATGAGAGAGGAGAGGAGAGGAGAGGAGGAGTGGAGAGGGTGCATGTAGAGGGAGAGGAGGAGGAGACGCAGAGAGAGAGCGAAGATAGAGGGGAGAGGAGAGAGAAGAATGAGAATGAGAATCGAGGTGCAGAAATCCCCCCCCCGAGAGGAGAAGCGAGAGGGGAGAATATGAATCCAAATCAACTATGAATATTGAAATGGAAGATGCATCGCTAAGTTGGACCATAGTAGATACGTAGACAGATAGATAGATAGACAGAGAGAGAGAGAGACGAAGAGAGAGAGAGAGACAGAGAGACGAGGATTGAGGAGAGAGGCGGACGAGGCGAGGTAGGAGGAGGAGGAGAGGAAGAGAAGGGGGGGGGGGGAGAGAGGGAGAGAAGGATAGAGGGAGTTGTGAAGAGAGAGAGATGGCCGAGGGGGGAGACGGAAGGGAGAGGGGGAGGCGGAGGATGAGAGGGAGAGGAGAGAGGGGAGGGAGAGGGTGGGATGACAGAGAGGAGAGAGACGTAGAGGAGAGGGCGTGAGGTAGCCCCCGGAGGAGGAGAGGGGAGGACAGGAGGAGGGAGAGGGCGGGATGAGGGAGGACGAGAGGGAGAGAGGAGAGAGGGCGAGAGGAGAGAGGACAATTCGGAGACGGCGGGAGAGTGATGAGGGACGGGGAGAGGGAGAGGGAGGCGAGTACGAGAGGAGAGCGACAGTAATGGGGAACGGAGAGGGGAGGAGGAGGAAGGGGGGAGAGGAGAGGAGAAGGAGGTGGGGAGGGAGAGGAGGCAGAGTGGAGGAGAGGGGAAGGGGAGGGAGAGAGTTAGGGAGAGAGGGAGAGACAGTGAGGAAGGAGGGGGGGAGAGGAGAGATGGAGGGAGGAGGGGAGTTGCGGAGGGGGGGGAGGCGGGACGATGGAAGAGGGGTAAGAGAGGAGGGAGGGGGAGAGAGAGAGGGGGGGAGGGAGAGGGGGAGAGAAGGGGGATGGGAGAGGGGGAAGACGCGAGAGAGCGAGAGAGGAGAGGTGAGGAGGGCGGATGGGGGAGGAGAGAGAGGGAGAGCGAGGGGGAGAGGAGGTGGAGAGTGTGAGAGAGGATGAGAGAGGAGAGAGGAAAGGGACAGGAGAGGGAGAGAGAGAGGGAGGAGAGGAGAGACGTAGAGAGAGGAGGAGGGGAAGGAGAGAGAGGAGGGGAGAGGGAGGGGAGGGCCCATAGGAGAGGAGAGGAGGTGGGGGGGGAGGGGAGACGAGATGCGAGGAGGCGAGTGGGAGGACAGAGGAGAGGAGGAAGAGGAGGATTGTGTTGGGAGAGGCGAGAGGGAGGAGAGAGACGGAAGGGGAGAGAGGGAGAGCGAACGGAGAGGGGAGGAGAGGTGAGGAGAGAGGGAGGGAGTAGAGAGAGAGACGAGAGAAGAGAGGGGGGAGCGACCAGAGAGAGTAGCGAGAGAAGAGAGAGAGAAGCGGCGTGAAGGAAGGGAAGAGGAGAGACGGAGGAGAGAGGCTGAGGAGGGAGAGAGAGGAAAGAGAGGGAGGGAGAGAGACCAGTTGAGAAGAGAGGGGAGGGAAGGAGCGGAGAGGGGACGGAGATGAGGGAAGAGGGATGGGAGAGAGCGGGAGACCAACAAGCCACGGAGGGATGGAGGGGGAGGGGAGAGAG
>JADBJO010002354.1:71147-76147 GCA_016801955.1 Conus betulinus
CTGTGCGTGTGTGATTGCGTGCGTGCGTGTATGTGTATGTTCCACATTCTGTACGTATTTTGTCATATTCATTTTACTGTCTTTTTTTTTTTTTTTTTTTTTTTTACACATGTTAATTCTTGTACGTTTTAGTACATTTCCATATGTTCCCCCCCCCCCCCCCCCCCCCCTCCCCTCTCTCTCCTTCCCCTTCATTGTTATTTTCATTTATTTATTTTTCTGTTATTATTTTTTTTCCATTTCTCTTCTATTTTCATTTGATGTTCCATTATGATTGCATGACCACTTTACTTGCTTGTTTGCTTTCTTACATCATTTCATTCCACTGCATGTTGTAGTCTCTACTCAGGGCCAGGCCTGGATGTAAAAAAAAAGCGCGTCAGTGCTTCTATTATCCTCGTGCATAAAGAATTTTGCCTTGTCTTGTCTTGTCTCTCTCCCCCTGTCTCTGTCTTTCTTTGCCTCTCTCTCTCTTTTCACACACACACACACACACACACACACACACACACACACACACACACACACACGAATACGCGATTTCTTACTCAACAACCGCATTAATTTCTGGCGTGCAGCCTGCAGAGACTTGAGAAGTAAGCCCAGCACAGCGCGGCGTTATGAATTATGTGACGTTTCAGGGCAAGACGTTTGAAGTGCCAGCCGGTTCCCTCAGCTTCTCTGTCGTTCTCTACACTACTTTCGCCACCGCCGCCCTCCTCGTGTTGGTCGCCCGGCGTTACCTCCCCTTTCTTCGGCAAAGCGGAGCTTGGCGGGTCGTCCGGGGGCAAAGTGGTGTCCGCCATCTTCTTCATCGTCCTCTGGCTGCTGTATGTCGTTCTCTCTGCCTTGCAGGCCTACGGTTACATCACTGTCAATTTCTGAAGACCATAGTTGGCGTGATATAGGTTTTGTCTGTGAGGGGTCATTTTTGTGTGTCTATGTGTGTGTGTGTGTGTGTGTGTGTGTGAGTTCTTTTTCCTGTTTGTATGTCTTTCTGTGTCCCCCCCCCTTTTTTTTTTTCTTTTCTTCTATTCATTCATCATTTGTTGCTAACATTTGTGTCACGTTCAAATCGTTTAGGGGAGGGCTTGATCGAGATGACTTCTTTCTCTTCACCTCCTCCGGACTCTTACACTCTGAGAGGGATTTGAAGAAAAACAAAACAAAACAAAATAAACAAACAACTCCCCCGCAAAAACAAAGAAACAAACAAAAAAAAAACAAAAAACAAACAAACAAACAAAAACAACAACAACAACAAACGATGCCGTGTTTCTGAAATTCTAGGGATTAACATATTAGTCAATGCCATCTTCATTTTATTGTCTTTTTGCAAGGAATGATATTATGGGGTCTCTTTTTCTCCGAGAAATTTACTTTTTTTTATGCTAAACACTTTTTGCATTGTAATATTAGAAAGAGGTCTTCTATTAAAAAAAAAAGAAAAAAAAAAAGTTCAGCATGATTTTGTTGTCATGAATTGCAATACAATTACTTTATTTTCCGTTAGCAATATCTATGTTTTACTTTGTCTCGATGTAAATGCTGTGGAGACTGAGCTAGGAACAATCAGTCCACTTTCTTCATTTTGTCATCTCTCTCTCTCTCTCTCTCTCTCTCTCTCTCTCTCTCTCTCTCTCTCTCTCTCTCTGTGCATCAAATCCACCGGTTTTCATCATGTCCGCTCCCGTGAAGTTAGATTCTAAATTTTTGCATGTCTACAGTACAATGCAGTTTTCGGCATCATGTTCTAAAATTAGTTTTTGTTTATTAATGATGGCAGATGCAAACTGGCGACTTACCGCTTTTCGAATCGGCTGTTTAAATATGTGGATCCCCCCCCCCCCCCCCCCCCCCCCCGCCCCCCCCCCCCCCCCCCCCGATAAATACCAACTTTTTGAAATCGAAAAAAAAAAATTAAAGAAAAAAGTTAATTAAGTGAGACAGAAAACACACTTTCGGATTTCAATCAAATTAGAACTATCGTGCAATTGTTTCAAATGTCTTTTTTTTTCTCGAAGAAGAAAAGTTCACAATGTATCCTGTCGCTGAAATAAAGAAGCAGAACAACAAAGATAAGGAAAGAAAAGGAGAAGAAAAGGGATAATGATTTTCACAGTGACCAGTACGGGTATTAAAAAGTAATCTCTCTCGTTGTCTGATATTCTTGTTGAAGTATCAAATCGGCCTGTTACGTGCTCTGAGCTTTCAAACGTCACGATCCTTCTTCATATTGTGAAAACGACGGTAATGACTATATTTGTTGTTTTATGAATTTTGCTGTTGTCTTTGGAATCGACTACGACAGAAAGAAAAAACACATTTGATTCGTCCCGTTGTTTTGCTGTTTCTTATTACTGCTACAGAGAGCATCATTCTTCAGCCTAGCTAAGTCCCCTTGCAGTCGGCTTGGCGACAGATTACATGAACTGAAAGCATCTTTGTGTTTAAATTTTCTCGGTATTGTTATCATGATGATAATGATGATGACTTTTAAAAACCATTTTTATTATGTCGTGTTGTTATCATCATCATCATCATCATCATCATCATCATCATCATCATCACCACCATATTTCTTCTTCTTCTTATTGTTATTATTATTATTATTACTACTACTACCATTATTATTATCATCATTATTATCATTGTTATTATTATTATTATTATTTTTTTTATTATCATCATTATTATTATTATCATTATTATTGTTGTTGTTGTTGTTGTTATTATTATTACTACTGCAGTTTTTTTTTGTGGCTGTATTCATTGTTGAAGGGGAAAAGGGTATAAATAAACAAAGCGTTGACGTAGTTCTGTACAAACATTAAACTCTATTGTTATTTGTTTGTTCTTTGCAAACGAAGAGCATTAATTGTGTGAGTGTCTGTCAATACTTTTTACGCATTTAAACTGTCATCAGTATTTCTTGTACATTGTCACTTTCGGCATTAAACTGTTTCTGTCGTTTGTTCTGTAAAAGAAAAGTCTTTCTTTACTTATACGCAGTACTTACTTACATGATAGTTCAACATGTGATCAGGCAGCCATTTATTTTTATTCGTTTTTAAAAAAATGAGCCTATTCTATATGCATCGATGGTGAAATAAATCTTTATTGGCTTATTTCAAAATGTCCAAATACTGCTGTGATAAATTTTACATTGGAAAGTTTCACCTTAGAAGGTGGAGATTATACTGCATTGTTGTGTCATTATACGTAGCTCGTCTGTCTGTATATGTATTGTAGGCGTGTGCGCATGCCTATGTATGCAAGAATCATGTTGTTTGGTTGTTTGTCTGTTTTCGTTTATTCCCAAATGAAAACGGGAAAAAAAACCAAAGAGACTTTCAAATACATGATCATGGCGGCTCCTTTACGAATGGCTTTACATTATTCTCAAGTATTCATTCACCATATAGCAAAATATGATCCCGCGCGATCAAATGTAAATTAAATGTCTTTGCGAGTTTTTCTTGAATACTTAATTTCAGTGGGGGTGGTACGGAGGGGTGGACACCGTCACCTGCTCCCACAACAGCCCCTGTAGAACACTGTGATGGTCATCTATGCGAACATGCTGGCGGCAAAAAAAATGATAATTACTGTTTTACACACGTAGAATAATAACTGTGACTAGTTTTTCATCAAGTTAATATACAAAACGACTGAACACCTCTGTTTTTGTGCAAGCAGCCATCGCCGCGAGGAAATAGTTATTTTCACACAAAACAGCAGATTCTTACGGGGAAAAAGTTTTTCTTCACTCTGAATAGCTAATTATGACGTGAAGACAGTTATTGTCACGTGAAAAAGCTGATAATTACGCAAATGAAATGTAAAATAAAAAAAAAAATTTCTGTGATATGTTTGTCTGTTCTCACGTGAAAATAACTTTCTCCGATAATTAACTGTTTTGCACGTCAACAAAGCTGATCTCGGACCCATACAAGCGCAAATATAGTTAACAAGAGAAGATAACTGGTTTTCATGTAAAATGCTATTGCAATATGAAAGTAACTGTCTTCGCGTGACAATAGCAAGTGAACAGGTAATAAATGGTGGCTTGTGAAAATAACCATTTTCACGTAATGATTAGCAGTTTTCATGTGAGTATGATTGTTTTCATGCAGTTGTACCCGTTCTCTTCAATAAACTCGGTATTTAACACTGTTGTCTTGATGCAGTTTACTGTTTTTCACGTGAGAATAAGGCAAAAAAAAATTAAAAAGGACTTTTTGATGCCAGTATGCTACCATAGATATCCAGCGGCATTAATTCTTGCCGACGACTAATGACAGTGTCTGTCACCCCCTAGGGCGGAAGGTCACTGGGCGCAATTAATGAATGACTGAAGAGGGGTGTGTCGAATGGAAGTGTTGGCACAGAGCGTCCTAATGCTGGCTCTATAATTGAATATGAGACACGAATGTATGTGCGTTCACCCTGTCCATCCGGATGTATGATGTGTGTTTTGTGATGAATATAATACGTTTACTGATAAAAGTTGAGTGAGAGAGAGAGAGAGAGAGAGAGAGAGAGAGAGAGAGAGAGAGAGTGTGTGTGTGTGTGTGTGTGTGTGTGTGTGTGTGTGATGCCAAACAAGTTAACCACTCTGTTCCATTTTGATCTGTTCGATATGCATATTTGATATTAGTTTTCATTTCACACAGCCTGGTTTAACAATAAACTGTGGGCCTAATTATCCATTGTTAACCATTTCCCTTCCGATGACACAATTTCGCCAATTCTTTCTCTGTAAAATGTCAAACACAATGAGACACTTTAGGAGCCACATTCTCTCACATTTTGCATTCTCTGCCCCTCTCTCCCTCCCTTACTCATTCTCCCCTCTCTCTCTTCCTAAACCCACCCCACCTCCCACCCACTTCATTACCCACAGATCTAGAAAAAGTCATGTTCACAAAATCTGTTCGTGTTCAACACAGAACAAGTGAATACATGCGAAGTTTCTTAGTCAGGAATTGTACCATGTA
>JADBJO010002354.1:81147-86147 GCA_016801955.1 Conus betulinus
TAACGCTTTTCGTTCATTATGATATATCCTAGAAAGTACTTTCCGATCTCTCTGAAAATTTGTAAACGTGTTCATTATGGGCCATGGATGATGCCCGATGTGTTATTTTGCCGTTATAGCCGTTACTAACGGTTATAAGGGCCCATAACGTTTTTTCTTCCTTGTAGAATGTCTCAGAAGGTACTTAGCCGATTTTTCTGAAAATTTTGAAAATTTTTGTAGCCGTTACTAACGGCTACAACGGCCCAAAGCAGTTTTTCTTCTAAAATGGTATACTTGGCCGATCTTTCTGGAAATTTGTAGGTATGTTCATTATGGGTCACGGATCATGCCCGATGTGTTATTTTAATCGTTATAGCCGTTACTAACGGCTATAACGGCCCATAACAGTTTTCTTCTTCATGGAAAATCTCAAAGTACTTGGTCGATCTTTCTGAAAATGTGTAGGTATGTTCATTATAGATCACGGATGATGGCCGATGTTTACTGTTAAAGCCGTTACTAACAGCTATAACGGCCCCAAAACGGTTTTTTCCTCTTAATGGAATATCTCACACGCATTCAAGATAAACTGGGAGTACGTTTATATGCTTTGCGTCTTGTTTACTGTCAGGAGAAAAGGAGTCCGCCGAACACGGATCTGTCTGAGAGAGAGAGAGAGAGAGAGAGAGAGAGAGAGAGAGAGAGAGAGAGAGAGAGAGAGAGAGAGAGAGAGAGAGAGAGAACAAAAGACCGGGATATGGCAAACGTTGGCGTGAAACACAGAGAAGAAAAACTCAGTTTGATTCCGAGTTTATGACTAAGTTTACGGGAACATTTCAGTCCATATGAGAGAGAGAGAGAGAGAGAGAGAGAGAGAGAGAGAGAGGGAGGGAGAGACAGAGACAGAGAGAGACCGAGACAGACAGAGACAGAGACAGAGAGAGAGACAGAGACAGGGAGACACACAGACAGAGACAGAGAGAGACAGACATAGAGACATAGAGACAGAGAGAGACAGAGAGAGAGAGAGAGACAGAGAGAGAGACAGAGAGGGGGGGAAGGGGGAGGAGAGGAGGGGAGGGAGGACATACCAACAAATAAAAAAACATGACCCTCATCCACCATCCGCACTCGTAAACGAAGTTACGGAATGTCCAGTGACCTAATGACCAACTTCCTGCTCGTTCAAACGCTACGTGTCACACCCTGTGCCCCAGACCTATCAGCTGATAGATGCCACCCCAACCACACACATCTCCCTCCTGGTGTTGTTTCCCTCAGCACCCCGCGTTCTGACCACGCCTCTCGCTCCACGGACGCTGACAGTCCATCCTAACACGTCAGCAACTGGTGACATCAGGTTTCTTGAAATGCTGCTTGGACAGTAGCAGATCTGATGGAAAGGGGGTGGGGGGTGGGTGGGTGGGGGGGGCATGGATTTCGGACCCCTCCCCCTTCCCCCATCCTCTCTGCTCCCACCTCTCCTTAACAACGATTATGTAAAAAAAAATTGTCGATGAGGTTTCAGTATCTATCTATCTATCTATATCTATCTATCTATCTATCTATCTATCTATCTATCTATCTATCTATCTATCCAGTCCGACCGCCAGTCTGTCCGTCTCTCTTTCTCTCTCTCTCTCTCTCTCTCTCTCTCTCTCTCTCTCTCTCTCTCTCTCCCCCCCCCCCCCCCAACACACACACACACAGTATATACTTTGAGCAGTGTGTTTCTCTTCATGTGCCTATCCGGAGTTAACAATAACTTAAATGAAGCAGCCCCAATCTTGCAGCCAGCGGAATAGCAAAATCATGCCAGGCTAGGGAGGTTACACAGCCAGTTGATATATCACAGCTGGTAGGCTTGAAAACACCCCGAGAATGTTAATAAGGTGAAGACGATTCACCCGCGCGCATATAGGGTATGTATCAAAGCAGTAAACCAACATGCTTGACACCGGCACACCACAACTCATCAAAACAATAATTAACGAAATCAGGAGACATCCAGAATGTCATAGGCCCACGGTAACGTCGGATAGCTAGGTTAAGGTTAGGATAAGTTGAGCTAACAACTAGGTTCGAAAAGGGTTAGTGTTCGGCGAAATAGCGGGCCAGCGGTATAGCAGTAAATATACTAAGCTAAGAAATTAGGGGAATGTTTAACGTTGACACTTTTTTTTTAATTTTATTTTCATAAATAAATGACGAGGCCGGATCAGTTTACATGATAGGGGTGGGTGGGGTGGTTCTAGTGTGTGTGTGTGTGTGTGTGTGTGTGTGTGTGTGTGTGTGTGTGTGTGTGTGTGTGTGTGTGTGTGTGTGTGTGTGTGTGTGTGTGTGTGTGTGTGTGTGTGTGTGTTTGGTGATCCTTATCCGGTAGGGGAAAGGTAAAATTTGCAAGTTTGCCAAGATATGCAAGCAAAAAAAAAAAAAAAAGCCTTTTTTTTGCCAGCAAGAAGGAAGGAAAATCCCAGACATCGCGGACCCCTCTCCTCTCCCTGCCCGTCCTGAATGATGATTAGGTGACAATTCAGCTTCAAATACACCACAAAGATTTTAAACAATCAAAGGAATATGCTAAAACATTATAGTTATATTGTTCGCTAAAAGACTGCTTGACTTAGCCTGTGTACTGGAGTCTGTTAGGCTGGGGGCTTTGATTCCGAAAGTTGACGTGGTTTTAGCGTTATAGAATGCTTTTACACGATGTCGATTTAGTATTTTCTTTTCTTTATTTGCTCTTGTAAACGAATGAATTCATAAATCAAAAATAATTGGTAAGTCCGCCAAACAACAGGGACAAACAAATGACAAAACAAAACACGACGCGTAAGTCTCCTTCTGGCAAGATAAGTAACATTCAGGAAAATGATGCAACGCCCATCTTGCGCCGAATATGAGAAGGGTAGTGATTATCCGTTCTTCATTTTCATTGTCCTGAATGTTGTTCATCTTGCCTGGAGAAGATCTCAGAGGTCGAAATGTGTCGTATTTTGTCTCCTAATTTGTTTGTCCTTTTTCTTTTTTTTTGGCGGATTTACTAATAATACTTTCCAAATTTGTTTTCATTTTCGCCTTCAGTCACCTCATTTTGAATCAATTTACGTTCAAACGTTTGAATGAAACATTGAGGGTCCATCCATCGGAAACAACACGGAGCGAAATCGTTGTTTACATGGAGCTAGTCCAGTGGGTTGTCGCCCTTTTATTTGGGGGTTGTTGCATGTGGAATTGTGTGTCTCCGTCGGATTCCAAGAAGCAAGATGAAAAAGCTCAGGAAAGAAAGTTCTCATCGGAAAAGCATGGATTATAGATGATCAATCGTGTCCCTCATCGCCGCGCTGTACCCCCCCCACCCCCCTTCCCTCTTCCTTCTCTTATACCCCTCCCCACGCCACGCCCCCCCCCACCCCTGCCAGTTCCATTTGTAAGTTTTCGATAAGTGTAGTCAATTTTCTAACATTTTAATTCTGCTGCTACATCACCCCTCCCCAGTTCCGTCATCCCACCCCCCCCCCCCCCCCCCCCCCCCCCCTCCTTTCCAACACACACAAGTTTTGGCGACTTCTCTGCCTCACGCTGCGAAAAACAACCTTTTGACTGTAGTTCAGCTGCAGAACAGAAGTTCAACTGCATGCTACCATTCCTCATTTCCTCCTTTCCCTTCCCCCTCCTCCCCCCCCCCCCCCCCGTGCCCTCTCCCTCTTCAACAACTTTACAGTGTTGATATAGCCCCTTTGCGGTCGGCCGGGCTATAACCAACATGACCTCTCTCTCCCTTTCGGAATACTGCTAAAGAATAATCCTCACTGGTTTCTAGGACAAAATGACCGCTGTTATGCAGTAGTAATGACCCATACTAATTTCTGCCCCGGCCGTCCCAGAGACATCTTATATCTTAATACGGCACCAGCACGCGCTTCTCTCTCCTCCGTTTCCCAGAACCGTAGCCTCAGCTTGTCAGACGGTTCCAGCCCGGCCTCACGCTGACTTCCTGGCCTCAGACATTTCCCTACGGTGCTCTTGTCGTCGATGATCGAAGCTAATGTCGTCTTCATGAATGTTTCATGTCCAGTATCGTTGCGCCGTGAGGACAATAAAGAGGCAGGCGGGGAGTGAGAGGGGGGGGGGGGAGAGATAGGCGAGATGTCATCAAGGAGTAGACAGGCTTGTTCTTTCGCCGATTCTTACAGGGAACCGTAGAGACACGAACTACGTGGAGGGACATGCCACAGAGTCATCAGTGGAGCCCCAGAATCAAGGACTCGTGGAAGGGAGCCAAGTGTGGCATGCATGCTACACTGAGTCGGTTGAAGAGTACTGGTCAGGGCCGTGGGGGGGAAGCTAATTTCGGGTAAGGAGTTCGCAGGATTGCGTGTGCTGCTCGTCTTATAGTCAGCTAGCCAGCCACGCATACACACACATACACACACACACACACACACACACACACACACACACACACACACACACACACACACACACACGGGAAGACAGACACAGAGACACACACAAGCAGAGAGACAGACAGACAGACAGACAGACAGCCAGCCAGCCAGCCAGACAGACAGACACACACACACACAGACAAGCAGACAGACAGACAGACAGACAGACAGACAGACAGACAGACACACACACACACACACACACACACACACACACACACACACACTATCTATTAATGACCTACTGGTGAAGTACTGAAGATAGATGCTGCCCTTCCGTCTGTGTCATCTTTTCGGTGTAAGTGTAATCATTGGTAAGCCAGGTTCTGACAAAGACAACACACAGCTGAAAATGACTGCAGCTTGCTGAAACCGAGTCCCCAATACAAAGAAACTCAAACGCCATGTGCAGCACTGCTAAGTGAGGTTTACTCAATACACAGAACGAGAAAGACAAGTGAATTTCGGAACAAATTTATCTTCGTCAGACGTCACATGTAATAACATAAACATCCCCCCCCCCCCCCCCCCCCCCCCGAGGATGTCAGTGAGTGACTACACTTACCA
>JADBJO010002354.1:91147-96147 GCA_016801955.1 Conus betulinus
ACCCCCTTTTAAGATGATGTTTACCGACTGTTTGAATTTTGTGTACGTGCGGATTTCGTACTTTGTATTACTATAGTTATAATTATACCCTTCTAGAATCCTTGTAACATACTATGCTGTACAAACGCAATGGGTAACGTACAGACCCTATATACACCAACATTTGTATTGTTAGCCACCCATGGCCAACTTTTTTATTATGCTCTCTCTCTCTCTCTCTCTCTCTCTCTCTCTCTCTCTCTCTCGCTCGCTCGCTCGCTCTCTGCTTGTCTTTTGTTCTGGTACGCACTTTCAAGCTGGAATATCCAGAATTTAATCATGTGCTCTCATTATGACTCATGCTCAATCTATTGGTAAAAATGTCTATTTTGTTTCCTCAATTTTGTCTTTTTGTTTGTATTACTAACCGTATTAGTTTGAATTAAGTTTGAAAAAAAAAAAAACTTACAAGAATATTACACGAATACTGTTGTCTTTTTTCTTCTTTCTGGTTTTCTTCTTCTGTTTTCTTTTTTAACGTTTACAATTTGTCTGCACCCCGGGCAAGGCCTGTAAGTAATATGGAATGACACAGAATACAGGCTTCCAAGAAAACAGGACGTAATTGTCACTAGGAGATTATACGAGATGATGCGTGGATTGGTTTGGGAGAGAGAGAGAGAGAGAGAGAGAGAGAGAGAGGGGGGGGGGGTTCTCCCTCATTATGCAATCGATTGGCGAGTGGGCAAACGCTTAGAAACCAGTAACCAAGCACACGCTGAATCCAGGCTCTTAACTGGATGCGAAATCTGTACCTAGCGCGTCAAACAGAAGTGTGGGGGTGACCGAGTGACGTCAGTACCGCAGCTGGAGTCGTCATTCTAGGTCGTGACTGCGGGAATTGTTGTTGTGGTGACGGAAAGAGGCACGCACTTGTAGGTAGCACGCCTTAAATTCGTCCACCATGGACGCGTGTAAGGCTTCGAGTATAAACAGTTAGGCGCAAATGACTTGTACTTAGAATTGTAAATCTCGTTCACTGCGGATGGTGCCTAGGCTGCACACCAAAAATCAATGTGCCAACGCCTTGCTTTTTAAGGAGTCGGGTATTTATAGATAAGCACAATAAGATTGTTTTGAGAGTCAGATATTTATAGATAAGCACAATTAGATTGTTTTGAGTGTCGGGTATTTAGAGATAAGCACAATTAAATTGTTTTGAGAGTCGGGTATTTATAAATAAGCACAATTAGATTGTGTTGAGAATCTTTCTTGTGTCTGAAAGTTTATTTACCTTCTTTGCTTTCATATCCCATCAGGATACATGCTAGACGATTCCCAGCATACAGATGAAAACGAAAGCAATGGGACTCTTCAGGGAAACGCCTGGCGCAGAGATCAGATCACGGGTGTGTGCAAAGGTCTGAAATGTGACGTCAGGTAAGGCAAGGGGCAGCTCATGTATTTTCTATATTGTGAATGATTTCATCGGCAGAAATCCCTAAAAAAAAACACGTGAAATGATTGGTGATGGTGGTAGTGGTGGTGGTGGGGGGGGGGGGGGGGGTGGGGGGGGGTAGTGGTGATGGTGTTCATTTGATTTATTATCAGTTCAATATAAATGTTGAGCCCAAATTTATGCTGCGCCTCAAAACGCTTTAATGGGCTATACATAGTGATTTAATGCAAAAATCCCAATTGGTGGTGTGTGGCCACAATCATCACGTCGAGTCAGAACACTTTATTATCACCAAAGAGATTATGATCATGCCATGCGACCTCAAGCCGACAGGTTACCATGAATTGGGTGAGACTATTTGGGAATACCCAGCCGGCGCAAAAGGGGCATTATGAACGCGTACAGAGCTTCAAGAGTTCAAGTGTCCAGCAGAGCTTCAAGAGTTCAAGTGGCCTGCAGAGCTTCAAGAGTTCAAGTCGGATGAAGGATGTTCCACATGCTTTAACGAATCGACTCGAACTTTGTCGGGTTGCTCTCTCTCTCTCTCTCTCTCTCTGTTGTTGGTTGATTACGGTCGGGATTTCACAGAAGAGAGTCA
Organism: Conus betulinus; assembly: GCA_016801955.1. Classification (NCBI taxonomy): domain Eukaryota; kingdom Metazoa; phylum Mollusca; class Gastropoda; order Neogastropoda; family Conidae; genus Conus; species Conus betulinus. The sequence goes on from JADBJO010002354.1 coordinate 93,184, forward strand.
AAATCATTTGTCATATTTCCGATATGCTCGAGGAAGTGGGGACAGTGCCCCCCCGACCAAAACTGGTGACATCGTTGATTGTGAGCTTGTTTCGGTTTCCCCGCGCCCACTCAGTAGAAACAACTTCCAAGCCGCTCATTTCAGCAATCTCTCTCACTCCCAACCATTCACCCTTCCCCCAGCTGCCCCTCCCCCTCCGCCAACTGTTGCATTGAGGCCTACATCATCGGCATCCCGACCGAGTGCAATCAATATCAGGTGGTTCTTGCGGTGTTCAGTTGTGTCTAGTCTGACCCACACATACAAGACACTGATTGTAGGTATTATGATATTGTGGGACAACCTGGTCTTTGAATTATACTAGTCACATAAAGTTAAGCACAGGCCTTTGCACACAGGGGGGTTGATTCATCCCTTCAAAAAAAACATTGTTTTTTTTGTTATGCGGCAACCAATGATGGAATCTCACACAGCAGTGTGTAATCCAGCCTGTGTCAACTGGTAGTGCGCACGGGGTCTTGGTGACCTCGTTACCGCGCGGGATAAAAAGTGCAAAGTTGCGTTAACTGTGCCTGTTTTGCATCAAGCTTGCTGGCGACACAAGATGTGTAAAATGAAAAATTCTTTTTTTCCCGTGCAAGAGCAGTCTCTCAAGTGAGTTTTTATGCCCCTTCTTTTGGCTCTTTAAGCGCGGGGGTTGGTTACTGTCAGCCCTTTTCTCACCATGCCACCACGAAGAAAACTTAGCACCTTTGACAAAACCAGGGCGATTGCGTGGATACAAGATGGCATTGCAAAGGCTGAAGTGGCGCGACGACTTGGTGTGCATCATTCAGTTATTGTTAGACTGAATCAGCGTTTTAGGGCGACCAACAGCGTTGAAGAGAGGCCACGGTCAGGTCGGCCTAGGCAGACTACTCCCAGAGAAGATCGTTTCATCGAGAGGCAGGCCCTATTGCAGCGGGATACCACTTCCACCAGCATCCAAAGGCAGCTTCGTATGGCAAATAACACCATCCTCAGCCGTCAAGCCATACGAAACCGTCTTCACCACTTCGGCCTCAGATGACGTCGCCCAGCTGTTCGACCACACTGCTAGCAGCCCATAGGCTGGCTCGCCGAGCTTTCTGCCATCGTCATGTGAGATGGAACCAACAACAGTGGTCCCAGGTCCTCTTTTCAGATGAGTCGCGGTTTAGTGTGGAACACAATGACGGCCGAACTAGAGTTTGGAGGCGTGTTGGTGAACGTTACATTGATGCAGCTGTTCACCAGACCAGGGCCTTTGGGGGAGGATCTGTTATGGTATGGGGTGCCTTCAGCCTCCACCACAAGACACCACTCTACCATATTGATGGAAACCTCACAGGCATCCGCTATCGGGATGACATCCTGGCGCCTTTCGTTGTTCCGACCATGCAACGGATAGGACCCATGGCAGTCTTCCAAGACGACAATGCTCGGCCACATAGGGCCGGGTGGCCGAAAACTTCATTGTGCAGGCCGGCATCAACAGGATGATCTTCCCGGCGTATAGTCCCGACCTCAATCCCATCGAGCATATGTGGGATGAGTTGGGGAGACGTGTGAAGGAGAACCATCCACCTCCCAGAGACCGCCAGGATCTCTTCCAAATGCTGCAACTGGAATGGCAGAGAATCCCTCAGAGTGTCATCAGAACACTGGTCAACTCGATGAGGAGTCGCTGCGTGGAATGTCTCGCCAATGGCGGTGGCCACACCCACTATTGAAATGATTTTGTGAACTGAACAGATTTTGCGAACTTTGATTTCGACCCATCCTCTGTTTAATTGTCTGTAAATCAACAACCGTACATTCGATCCCAATGAAATTCAACGTACGTTGGAACAAGATAATGAATTAAATCTGTTCCCAATTTGAAAATCGTGGCTTTTATATTTTGGAAATTATGCGGGTACATGTAAACTGTGCTTAACTTTATGTGACTAGTATACTTTATCGGGCCGGAAGAGCTCAGTGGTAGAGCGCCGGACTCGTAATCTTGGGGTTGTAGGTTCGAATCTCCGCCGGACCGTTTCGGCATAGAGAGATTTTTTCCTCGGAGTTAACATTGGATCTGACTTATTTCCCATACAGTCGTTCGGATGAGACTATAAACCGAGTTCCGTGTGTGCACACGCACAAACATCTTCCACACACGTAAAATCCCATCACCAACTTTCGGAAGAGAAGGCGGTTGGTATTAATGACACGTTACACATAGCATGCATCTTCTCCGAAGTTGGAATATGGCTGCCTGAATGGCGGAATAAAAAACGGTCATACACATAAACTCCACTCCCTTTGATGGGTAGATGGGATTGTCCGCAGGAGTATCAGCCTGCGTACGCAGAAGAAGAATTACTTTTGCCGTAAAGGTCTAATCATTCGTAATAAGTTTGTGTTTCACACACAGAGAAATGTATCTATCTATATTTGTGTGTGCGTGTATGTATGTATACACAAATATTTACACACACACATATATATATAATCATAAACAAAGTTTGCTCTTATTTTTTAGATTGAAGAAATAGGGGGGTGATAAGCCTTCATATCTGGAGTGGTAGATGATTTTGCCCAACCAACAGTATGTGCTCGAGTGGGTGATTGGGGAATAATAAATGCTTCTCAAAATGAACCGTCTGCAAGCTTATAGTCTCCAAAACAGGAGACAAATCTCCAATGGGGGTAAAAGTTCACTATGGGGAGAAAGCTCACTAACATATATCTCCTGGTCAGATATCGGTATTATAACTCCTGGTCAGATATCGGTATTACTAACACATAACTCCTGGTCAGTTATCGGTATTTCGAAACCCGATTGCTTCTCCTTAGTGACCGTAGAAAATGGTAATTTGACTCCTCTGCCTTTTCGATTTTAAGAAGAATGCTATACCAGAAAAAGGCTGGTGTGCAATACCGTAGTATGTTTGTTAAGTT
>JADBJO010002354.1:98647-108647 GCA_016801955.1 Conus betulinus
TATTGTATCGAACTGTATCAACTTGTTTTGTAGTGTGTGGCATGGCATTGTATTACAGTGAACTAAGTTGCATGATACTGTATTGCATTGTGCTGGTTTGTCTTGCGTTGGTTTTTCTTTATTTTGCATTGAAAAAAAATCATTAGACTAAAATTGTCACAACAGCTTTCTTCGCGTGCACATACAGTGTGGCGCCATGGTGCTTCGACACTCACTGTTTTTCTTCTCTTTTTAATGTGGAAGTTTTTCTTCTCTTATATACCAGTTATGGTGGATTCTTCAATCGTGCCAGTGAGAACTCTCTATTCCACTTGAACGCTGCACACAGGCCCGCTTAGTTTTGCTGTCACATTGAGTGAAATAAGACGCAGGCCAACAGTGCTATGTCTAGTGGGAGAGGGTGACGACCAGAAAATAATATAGGCGTAGGGTGATCGCTGAATATATATAGAAAAAAAGGATTCTGGATTTTGCGGTGTAATTTGAATCCAAACCACAAATCCGCTCCAAAAGTGACGTGTTTCGTCCCTAGTCCACATTCCATCTTTTCATTAAGGGGTGTTAACAAATCCCTTCAGCAATTTTTTGTATAATGTCTTTGAACTAATCTAGGATCTGTCTTGGATCGGGATCGGCATTGCGGATCCGCTTTGGAATTCAATATACTCCTCCTCAGGCCACACATTGTATCTTTTCACCAAGTTCGATTAGAATCAGTTAGTTGGTTGTGCGTCATCGTGCTGACTTACAGACAGACAGGCAGACAGACAGACAAACGCGCGAACAGACAGACAACGGTGAAGATTAAACCACCTTGGACCAGGTGAAACACCGTTCAGTCCGAAACTTCAACCACGGATCCAATCCTAGAGTATCACCCACTCGGCCAGTATCCCACGTGGCTGCTATATGCTTGTATTTACGTATATAGAATGCCCGGTATCTTGTTCGTTTTTTTTTTTTTTTTGTTCTGTCTCAGTTTCCGTATTTTGTGAGTGGCATCATTCTGATGCTGCTTATTTCTATCTTCCAATTCCACAGCCACACCCATGATCGTGCTGTGCAGGGACTGTAGCAGGGGGGGATTGCCGACCGCAAAGCACACATCACGGGATCTTTCGATAAGTTGCGGACAGTACTTTTTTTTTTATTGAACAATTTTTTTTTTTTTTACAAGACATACACAACTTCACACCGAGACATGTGCATTTCTGTCATAAGTTATAAATGGGGGAAGAAAAAAAAAAAAAAAAAAAAACCCACCACCATCCTTCCCCCTCCCCCATACATATCTCTGTATCCTCATGTACACATGATGAATGACAGCACTCTTGAACATTACACACTTTTCCCCTCCCTCCCTCCCATTTCTGTGTGGGGTATATTTTCTGCCATATTTGCAAGAATAATGAAACGAGGATGAGAAAATCAAACTAAGTAAATAAAGATACAGTTTGTACTTTACATCATTGACAACATACATCATACTGCACGCACGGTACAGTAATAGGCAACATGTGCCTACACTTTAGTGTTTGAGAGCAACAAAAAAAAAAAAAAAAAACAAAAAAAAAAAAAAAAAAAAAAAAAAAAAAAGGCAACAGGCTTCGAGCCATGGGTAACAAGCAGTTACCCTATACAATAGATAATACATGTGCATACAAGATTAAGAACAACTGGTGTCACTTGTGTAATAAAATAGATATTTCTGGAATGGAGAGAAGAAGGCAGTCAAGGAATTACTGTAAAATATGGGTACCAAGTTTCTTCAAACTGTCTTGCGTTATAATTTATAACAGCTAAATATTTTTCAATGTTGTATCTATTTTTCAAAATTGCAACAAAAGCCAACAAAGTAGGATGGACATCTCGAAGTTTACATGTATAAATGTAGAATTTAGCTAACAGAAGATGAGGTCCATTACTTTATCTGTTTTTATATCTACTTTGACCCCAAAATAGAAAAATTCCTTGTTTATGTTTATATTATGACAATGTTGGCATTTGTCTTTGAACATATTTTCAAAATCATTCCAAAAATTTTTAACAACAATACAGTCATGCATCATGTGAAGAATGGTTTGTTCTTCTTGATTACAAAAGTTGCAAATAGGAGAATCAGAGATTTTACACATAAATAAGTATCTATTTGAGTTGGGAGCAGCCTATGTAGAAGTCTAGTCTGAAACCATCTCAGTTGGACATCTGTTGTGGTTTTAAAGCAGTGAGAAAAGATCAATTTCCAGTTTAGATTCTCAAAAAGATTATTCCATTTAGTGACACAAGTAGGTATAGCATTGTTATCGTTCAAAATATTTTGTACACATTTATTGCCTTTTCTGATATAAAACCATGCTTTCTGATCAAACATTTATATCTGTTGGTAAAGACAACATTTAATTTCCTACCATAAGAACGAACAGCACTGAGAATACCTTCATACAAAAGAAAATTAGTTCTAATTCCTGGAAAACTTGTCAGAAAACTCTCTGTGTGACATGAAATTGCCATCCTCATTCATTAATTGCTTTACAAAAAAGATGTTGTAGTTATACCATTCTGCACAAATATCACTTTTTTATTTCTTATAATAATATCACATTGTAATGGATACATTCTGACATAAAATCATGAACAGAGGAAGGTTTACATTTCAAATACAATTTTTTATAATGTCTTAAAACATCCTTCCAAAATGGATTCTGAACATTCTGCATAACAATATTTACATATTTCTGCTCCCAAATATCGCACATCATGGAACATAGGAAACATATTTAGAGTAAACATTTTCCAATCGCCATCATCACAAAAGAGTCTTCGTAACCAACTGATTTTCATGGAAGACATAAAATTTCTAACGTTAAGCATTTTTAAGCCACCAGCACTGTATTCTTTTTCAATTACTGACTTTTTAATTTCCCCCTCTTCCCATTCCATAAAAAGGTGTATAATTCCCTTTCTAAGGATGTAATGAAATCATCTGGGGGGTCCGGCAGGTTGATCAGTAGATGGACAATTTTTGAAAATACTAAAGTCTTGATAACTGTTATTTTGCCGAAAGGGGTGATTTGCCGTTTTTTTTTTTTTTTTCCATGTTGTTAGAATTCTTCTTATTGCTAAGAGCTTATCTTCATAATTGATACGTACAATGCTATCTGTGTTAGTAGAAATTTAAAACCAAGGAATTTTAAAAGTACCTGGATCCCACACAAAATTTTTTGTCCCTCATATATTGAATACCACAGTTTCTCCCCACTTCCAATCCAGATAATTTGAGTTTTATCAAAGTTTATTTTTAGACCCGAGATGTGTGAGAATTTTGTGAGCACACTTATGGTTTCATTGAATGATCTTTCAGAACCATCAAGATAGAAGGTTGTGTCATCAGCAAACTGTGACAGTAAATTTTCCTTTCTCTCTTTTATTTTGATACCTTTAATATTTTCATTTTTGCGGATCAAAAGTGATAAAATTTCTGCACATATTAAGTACAAATAAGGCGAAGACGGATCTCTCTGTCTGACCCCCCTTTCGACTTTAAACCAGGGTGAATACTGACCGTTCACCGAAACACAAGTGGGTTATTGCAATAAAAGGTTTTTATCCACTGTATCATATCCAAACCAAAGTTAAAAAAATGTAAACATTTCAAAAGAAAGGACCAGGAGACACTGTCAAACGCCTTTTCAAAGTCAATAGATAATAGCATTCCCGGAATATTTTTTTTTTTCCACATATAACAAGGTATCAAAAAGTAAACAAATGTTTTTCTCCAATATAACGCCCTTTTAGAAAACCTTTTTGACACTCATAAATATATTTGGTAGAACATCTTTTTAGCCTGTTAGCAATACACGCTGCGGCAATCTTATAGGTAGTGTTCAAAAGGGAGATAGGTCGCCAGTTTTTGATGAATCTCTTTGGTTTCCCTTCTTTGGAATACAGGTGATGGAACCCTGTCTCTGTGTTATAGACATCTGTCCTTTTTCAAAACCCTCATTGACAGACCGTACTAAGAACATGCCAATATCAAGAAAGAAGAATTAAAAAAATTCCACTGTAAATCCATCAGGACCTGGGCTCTTCCCATTTTTCATGTTTTTTAATGCTTTTAGTAGCCTCTTCAAAGGTAATTAATCCTTGTATTGCTTTGCTATCTTCATTGGATAAAATAGTAGCATTCGGAAGCTCATCCGGAATGTTAATGTCGGTTACATCTGTAGACTTGTATAATTCTGTGTAAAATTGCTTTACTTCATTAAGTATAGTGTCTTGATCTGAGATAACACCTTTGTCGTCAGTTTCAAGAAATGGTATGGATTTATCTAAATAGTTTCGGTTTTCTAAATTACAAAAGTACTTAGTCACTTTTTCTCCTTGATCGATCCAACGCATCCGTGAGCGCACTGATATTCCTTGATTTTTTATTTCTCTAATTTCTTGTAACTGTAGTTTTAAACTTTCTAGATATGGAATGTCCTCTTGTTGTAAATTATTTTCAAGATTTTTTATTTTTTTTTCCAGATCAGACTCTTGTTCACCCAGTACCTTTTTCCTATGTGTGGAGTAAGAAATTGTTTTTACCTCTAATTTCAAGCAATAATGTTTCAAAAAATAACTGATCATCTATTTGAAAAAATAAGTTTTCATTTGGTATACTATTTACATTGTCCATGTTATATATACAAGCACCGCATATTGTTTCTTAATCTCCGAAATAAGATTTTTTATTTCCAAAATATACTGTGTTGTCTTTTAGAAGGCTATTATTAAATTTCCAAAAGGGCCTATCTCTTTTGAATTCATCTTTTTTCAAAGCTAAGGTGGTGACAAGAGAATGATCTGATCTGTAGCCAGGGTCAGTATATACATAATTAACTATAGTTAAAAATTCTTCACTAATTAAAAAATAATCTAATCGTGCCTGTTTTATTGAGTTAAATTTTCTCCATGTGTATTTTCTTTTGTCAGGATACATTTCCCTAAAACACATCAAAAAGTTATATTCTGTCATAATACTGTAAATCTTTTCCGTGTCCTGGGACGATTTACAGTACTAGAATAATTACGAACATCTAAATCAGCGTTTAGAGGGCAGTTCCAATCCCCTGTAACAATTACATGTTCATTCCCAATATTATCAATGTGATCAAAAACACTACCAAAGAAATCTGGCCTGTCGCCACTGCTAGGGCCATACAAATTGACTAAAGTAAGTTTCTTTTGAAGAGCTTCTATATTCAACACAATATAACAACCATGCTGATCTTTGATTACATCGTGCAATTTGTACTCAAAATTGTTATTAAATAAGATTGCCACACCATTTTTGTTAGTTTCATAACCACTAAGCCAAGCCCTATAACCCCAGCTTGCCTGTATATAGCTCTCAATGTCTGCCTTCAAGTGAGTCTCTTGAAGACAAAAAATGTTGGCCTCTGTCTTTCTTAGGAAATCGAATACATCTCTTCTTTTAGAAAAATCGTTAAGCCCATTGCAATTGAATGAGCAAATTCTAAATGTTTTATTCGATGCCATTGTGCAGAACAAGGAGGCAAATAGAGAGTAAGAAAACATGATAATAGGTCGATCAAAATGAAATCATGTGAAATCGTAAAATGAGTGGTCAGCCCCTTGTTCAAATTCAAAATCAAAGCCAGACAAAAGTACCACATGTACAAATTTTGCAGACACCGACGGACTATCCAAGTATGTTGCTCAACGTTGAAGTACGAAGCATAAAAAAATATGGAGTAGCTTCTTTTTTATGACCCACGTAAAACACACGTTGCAGTGACCCAATTTCGACCTTACGCCCAATCCCTTTCTCCCAACCCCGTAACCTTTCTCTCCCACACACGCATTCAAATAATACAAGAACAAGAATACAACAAAAAAAAACAAACAACACTTACTCGTTTGATTCATTTCATTCATGGGTGTACCGCCAGTACTCCAACCCACATTAATATAAGAAATTGGTTTAGAGAAATGGCAACACCGTTTTTACAAGTTCCAGCATGGATTCTCTGCTTGCAGACATTTGTAGCAGCACACGTGATGTAAACACTGAACGTCACGTGATCAAACAAAACTAAGAGTGCTCCCAATATTTTGAAGCCCAAGTAGAATACAATGCAAAGTGAAATACATACTGCCAGCTACTGCCCAGCTATCTTATGCGGACATGAAATCTTATGCAAAAATTAACAGAATAATCGGGAAAAACAAACAAACAAACAGGAGGACGCTCGAACAAACTAACCCTTGACCTTGAGTCAGGACCTGAAGCAGACGATCGAGGGATGTCGAAGCAAACGACACACTGGACCTTCCGGTTCTAACGGGGCTGTGTTTCTCTGGAATGCTGCCTGAATCAGCGAGTGATCTCACAGGCACCACTCTCCCGTTTGTCGTCTTTGCCCAAACATTCCCATTCTTGGTCCACGCCTGCTGACAGGCAGTGTCACTTTTCACACTACACAACAGTGAATACGCACGTGGGGTGAGATCCTCAACAATGACAGTTCCACTCCCCTTCAGATTCTTCCTGGCATACAGGACAGCATCGCGAACGCGTCAGGACACAAAACGTATTATTATGCCCCCGACTCGAGTTCCCAGAACTGCCAGTGGCGCCCCCAGAACGTTGGACACGGGCACCCACACGATGTACAGCCTCCAGGTCCTCAGGTTTCACTTTAACCTTGAGTTGACTGGAGATCAACACAAGGACCTTCTCCTCACACTGTTGTGCCGTCTCACTATGGTCTTCCTTCATTCCGTAGATACGTAGGTTTGTTCCTACGGACGTACGCCGATAAGTCCTCCGTTCTACAGTCGGCGGTCTCGGCAAGGTGACGGGCTTTCCCTCAGCTGGTCCCTCAAGGAGTCTTCCCTCTGTTTGGCGTCCCCCACCTCCTTCTTCAGCCTATCGTTCTCGTTCTGCAGCAGCAGAATGGAGGCCCTCAGTTCTTCTACCACTGTGGACAGTTTCGCGAGGGCAGAGCCATTTGCGCACAATTTCTTCATAAGGTCTTCATTAGTAATGGCACCCTGATGAAGAGTCGAACTGTGTTCAGGGGAGAAGACCGCGTTGAGCTCCTCGGATGTTGACAGAGGTAAGTTGTCTTCCTTGTCAGTCATGTCTTGATTTGCCGATTCGGAAACGTAAACAAACTTTGACAGCTTCTCTTGCACTGATGTTGGCGTGCTTGTCACAACTTTTTGTTTTTGGCGTATTATTTGAATTATTTAGGTCACTTGACTTTCCCACCGATGCGCCAGAAGAGTTTGATCCCGAGTTGGAATTGGCTTTTTTGTGTTTTACGTTTTTTCCGGCCATACTGACTTGTAACGGTTCGACTCGAGTCTTTCATTTTTACTTGAAATCGCGGTTGCTACGCTCAAAAATTACCTGACATCTTTGGTGGAGATTGGCAGTGGTTGCACTATTAATCCAGCGGCATCATCACACTTTTTTCATTGATTAATTAACAGAAAAGCTGTTGATTAACACCGCCATTTTCAAAACGTGTCCGGCCTTGCTGGCGAACAGTGCTCACACCCCAGTTGCGGACAGTACTGTTTCGACAGGCATAGGGGAAATGCACTTCATGAAGTTCGCAGTATGGGGCGTGTCGACTGTTTTGCTGAGACCAGTCGAATATCTGAGCCGAACAACAAACCAGCCACCCAACCACCAAACCACCCACCTACCCACCCAACTAACCAACCAACTAACCAATCAATCAACCAACCAATCAACCAACCAACCAATCAACCACCCACCCACTCACCCAACCAGTCAACCAATCAACAACCAATCAATCAATAACTAACCAAACAGCCAACAACCCAACCAACCACCCATCCACCCACCCACCCACCCAATCAACCAGCCAACATACCAACCAACTAAGCGTTGTACACAATACTGGACTATTAAATTTATAGATGGTATCCTTACTAATGTGTCATTTTTTGTGTTATTGTTAGCAATGGTGAGCAAAATTATGACAAAGAGACTGAAACAGAAGTCAGTGTTGCTGAAAAAGAACCAAAATGAAAATTAACACACAAAACACATTATTTGAAACAACTTATGAAACAGGAATATATGAAATGATGCCATAAAATAAAACATTGCTCTGTCTGGGACTGAACACGTCACCAATGCAATTTTTTTCTTTAAAATTGGTCCAGTGTGGTTTGATTCAAGCTACATTGAACGTGCTACGGTGATTGTAGCAGACTTATAAAAGCCATACCGCATCTCTACGAATCCGCGTTTCGGTTAGTTAGTACGATATGTTTATTCTGATTGGCTGATAACACTGGCTATAGAACGGTCGAGGGTCTCTTCAGCAGACGACACGTTGCTCTTCAGATTTTTCCTCATCAGTGCAGTCTGACTGTTGATTATTTCTTCTTTGATGTTTTATGAAAAGAAAGGCCTTTGTTGCCTCCTTCTCAACCGCGCAGTCAGGAAGCCCCCTCCCACCTCCCCCGCCCTCACCCTACTTGCATGCCCTGGCGTGTTGAGATATCATTAAGCACGAGCAGTTTTCGATTTGACTGGCAAGAAGTCGGTGTTATGAGGACCGGGCGCGCCAACCCACGGTTGGCAGCTCTCCTTTGAGGGACACTGATGTGAGAGATCAGTGTCAGGCGGCGCAGACAACCTTCCAGCCATGTGGGGTGACGGCGGGTCTAGCCTGTGTCGCCGGGGGACGGCTCCTGGAGATGTGGGGCGATCGGCGAAGGAGCGCTGCCTGACTGTGACTACCGTGCGGCCTGGAATACCGTGCTGTTTTGTGGGGGGACAGACATGGGGGCACTCCTTAGGGGGTTGGGCTGAAAAATTGCCCTCTCGGCCGCAGTCAGCGAGTGTGCCCGCCAAGTTTTAGGGACTCGTGCAGCGCTCCAGCGACTTTTCGTCCTGCTCCCTCCTTGAGGCGGGCCTCACGCGGCACAGGACCATCGCCACCCGAGCATGAAGAAGGCCGCCCGGTGGTCCTGTCCTGAAGACAGCCTGATGTTTGGGGGACAGCAGGCAACACACACCGACGCCCATCGTCGGTCGACCAACAACCTGAAATTGAACCAACGTTCAAGACCAATTCCACCAAACTTGAACCAACATTCAAGAAGATCACGACCAGAATTGAGCCAATGTTCAAGAGGAACACGAGCTCTGAGAGAGCTGCTGGGTTCCAAAGCCCACATCAAAGGGCCCGCCCCTGCCCCCTTCCTGCCTTCCCCGACCCCCTGTCCCTACCCCCTCAGCCCTCCACTGCTGTGACTTCATTTAGCATATATGGTAAACAGAAATAAGTGCATAATAGAAACAGAGACTGGAACACACTCGCGTGTCTGTGCATGCATACTCACACACGCATAGGTGCGCGCAATAACGCGCGCGCGCGCGCACACACACACATGCGCGCGCTTGCGCGTTCACGCATGCAAATGGACACTAGCGCGCGCACACATGCAAACACACATGCATATATACACACAGCCGTAACAAAATACTTTTCTCATAGAGAGAGAGAGAGAGAGAGAGAGAGAGAGAGAGAGAGAGAGAGAGAGATTCTTTCTTCTTCATCGTTTTTTTTCCCGAAAACAGATTTAAGAAAAAAATACGCCACGAGTTATTGAATGTTGTTGTTGTTGTTGTTGTTGTTGTTGTTGTCGTACCCTGGCTAAAAGACACCAGGGATCATCCAAACAGCCGAAGTACTTTGAACACTATGGCACAAATGCATCACCTGGGGATGGGAACATGACGTGTATGACCGGTTTTGATTACCCCGCCACATGGGCAGCCACACTCCGACTTCAAGGGATTTGGGCGACTGATAAGGTTATGCTAGGAAAATGTCACAACTGAAGACGATCCCCGCATAACTATGCAGAGCATAACAACATTGTGCTGTGGCCTTGGTGTTCTAGCCTATGTCAATTGGCCTGACACAGCCTATCGAATGATCCC
>JADBJO010002354.1:118647-121147 GCA_016801955.1 Conus betulinus
TCTGCATTTCCCTCTCTCTCCCAGCCTCACGTTCTGTCCATCTGGCTGTCTTTTCGTCTGTCTCTATGCCTGTCCACCTGTCGATGTCTCTACCTAGCTTTCACTCTGTTTACCAGAATAGGAAGCTCTATAGCTATCGAACTATCCATCCTTCTGTCCATGAGGTTAGATAGACAAACAGAAAGGCAGATTGATCGACTGATCAATAGATCGGTCGATCAATCGATAGATGGGATATATGGATAGACAGACAGACAGATAGATAGACAGACAGACAGATAGATAGACAGACAGACAGATAGGTAGATAGATAGATAGATACAAACAGATAGATAGATAGACAGATAGATAGATAGGATAGATAGATAGATAGATAGATAGATAGATAGATAGATAGATAGATAGATAGATAGATAGATAGATAAACAAACCTCTGTTTGCCTGTATTTCTCCATCTACCTCTGCACCCACCTATTTTCGACTTGCCCTGCCTGTTCCGGTTCATCCATGTTTTTTTCCTCTGTCCATTCAGGTGACCATCCCATACCAACCCAGGGCTCCCAGGGAGGGAAATCACTGATTCATTCTGTTCGCCTCCCACGATCGGTTCATCGATCTTTTGGGGAAGCAGGTGTCCGCGTCCTTCCAATGTCAGTCACCGCTCCCGACCCCATGAATGCGGTCACAAGTATGTTGCATTCTCATCTCTTCTCTCTCTCTCTCTCTCTCTCTCTCTCCTCTCTCTCTCTCTCTCTCTCTCTCTCTCTCTCTCACACACACACATACGCACACTTACATACAACAAATCTCTTCTCTTCCTCTCTCCTTCCCTTTCTCTCTCTCTCTCACACACACACACACACACACACACACACACACACACACACACACACACACACACACACACCACATACGCACACTTACATACAAACAAATCTCTTCTCTTCCTCTCTCCTTCCCTTTCTCTCTCTCTCTCCCTCCCTCTCTCTCTCTCGCTCTCTCTTTCTCTCACACACATAGACACACATGCAACAAATGTAATTTTCATCTCTCTGTCTGTCTGTCTGTCTGTCTTCTCTCTCTCGCTCGCTCGCTCTCTCTCTCTCTCTGAAAACAAACCCAGACGGCAGCGGTTTTCTTCAGCCTGGTGTTTTTTATCTCGACCGAGATAGAAGAATTGATTGATGGATGGATTGAGGCTGGCAGAAAGTCGGATATATTGGCAGACAGATCCAAGGCGATGAGATGAGAGAGAGAGAGAGAGAGAGAGAGAGAGAGTCTGATGATATATGCATTGTCATTAGCAACCAGACGTGTACACACACACACACACACACACACACACACACACACACACACACGTACATACATGCGTACAGACGCATCGCATTGTATCACGTTGTGACAGATTGCATTCTGTTGTAATATAATGTAATGTGATTTATAGTACTGTTTTTGTTTGCTTTTGGTCGTGGGTCTATATTTTCTTTTCCCCACTTTCACTTTTTTCCCCCAGATCAGCCCCAAAGTAAACTACACAACGCGCTTCTCTGCTGTTTTGTTTGGTTAGTTTATTTCATTTCAGAATAAATCATATAAACAGTTTCGTGCGTCTGAGTTTATTGTTACTCTCAGCGTCTATGGGTGTACTATGTGCCGATGCTTACTGTTACCTGGGTTTTCAGGTGTTCTGCTAGTGGTAGATGGAAGCAGGTGTCGCACGTCGGGGATGCAAAGAGAAGTCTGTAGATAAAAAGGGCAGGACCTGGGTGTCTGATCTGTGCAGTAAGTAGAACTCCAGGTTTGTTATCAGAGGCTGCCAGTTCGAATTATGATGGTGCCCACCATAGAAAATCCGCACTTTGATAGCTTACCTCAACACCTTCCGGCAGTGTCAGTATAGCATCAATCAGGTAACTTCTGTCTTCACCTTTCCGTCTCCCACCCCTCCTTTTCCTCTCTCGTTCTGTTTGTATTTCATATCACTGTGGTAAGTGGGCATGTTGGCATGAAGACCCACCGATGCCTCAGCTTCCTGGGAGTTTACCCTACCTGCGAGAGACACTTCATCGCTCGCTTTGGACAGTTCCGTCACCGCAAGACCCGCAACCCCCAAACCACGACTTCCTTGGTTTGTCGATGGTCGTTCTTGCTCATCATGGTCTCATACTCAACAGCATCATATTGGCTCGTGTTATATTGCATTTACTGTTTTGTATTGCATTGTAGAACAAGATCTTCACAGCAGACTTCTCACTGTGTGTGAAGCATTGGTAGTTTTCCCAAGGCTGACACCGTGACAAAAGTCCTACGTGGCCAGTTTTGTGTCTTTGAAAAAAAAAAAGATGTATAGACGTGACCCTTTATCGAAGTTTTAACGGTATTTTGCCAAGAACAGCTCTCCTGATGCGGCGTTCCTTTTCCTTTCTTGCTTTCTCAACATCCTTGTAATTGCATGTTTACATCCGGGACCTTAATTAATTCGTCTGATCTGAAGAGC
>JADBJO010002354.1:126147-131147 GCA_016801955.1 Conus betulinus
ACACACACACACACACATATACATGCGCGCTCGCACACACTTTCAGATTTTTTTTTTTCTGTCGATTTGTTTTTCTTTTCATCAATACCCCTCTCTCATTTCCCTCCATCTCAGCTGTACTGTTTTAGATTGGTCCTCCTTTATCAGAACATAACATGAGTTTAAACCTTGATCTTAGCATTTTAGTTTGTACATAGCATCGTCACTCTCTCTCTCTCTCTCTCTCTCTCTCTCTCTCTCTCTCTCTCTCTCTCTCTCTCTCTCTCTCTCCTCAGTCTCTCACCAAATTTGCTTGTCCCTTGCAGGCAATTTCAGTGCGTGATATCGTGCACAAACTAGTGTAATGTTGTTCTTTTCATTTTCTCTTTGTTTCCTCAGTAAGTTGGTGAAACGTTGCCATGTGGTCTTTTGATTTAGTTTTGCAGCAGATGATGGATTGACACTGTCATCTAAATGTGTCCTGTTATAGTGATCATGAATGTTCACGCCCCTTCAAATGGGGCTTTGGCCTTAGTATAGTGAATAAAATTCTGTTCTGTTCTGTTCTGTTCTGTTCTGTTCTCTCTCTCTCTCTCTCTCTCTCTCTCTCTCTCTCTCTCTCTCTCTCTCTCTCTCTCTCTCTTTTTTCACCCCCACCCCTCTGCACTGCTTCCTCACTTTTAAAGGGATATCTTGAAAACACAGTCATGTTGTTCTAAGAAGGTCATTGCTCACTCTTGCACCATCTTAAACACATAGAAAACAGATGTTCTCTTTCTTATATATCAATGTCTCAACGTGTACGTGTTTCTTAAGCTAATGAGAAAAGACGTCAGGGATTGCAGACCCCCCAACAAACTATTCTCTTAAAAAAAAACAAAACCCCAGAAAAGATGGGTCCAGTATCTTTCCTTTAATGGTGGGTCAGAATCATACTCTATTTTTCAACTACGTTAAAAATTGCAACAGTAGTTTTGGCGTAATCTTGATAACAGACCAACGAACAGACAGAGGGAGGGGGGAAAGACGTCATTTCCTTGGTATGTGTGTGTGTGTGTGTGGGGGGGGGGGGGGGGGGGGGAGGGGGGGGAGGGGGCTCACACACCAGCTTCTCATCCGCACCAGAGCGACATCTCTGAAGTCTCAGTGGATGACGTGTATTTTGGGCAGTGACCACAATCCCCAGTCGACTTCATATTTCACAGTTCCAACAGAGTGTTGTCTTGCGTCATCATGACCTCTGAGATGATTGCTTACGAACAGTGATTTCCGGTCATCCCTTTATACCCAGAACAGAATGAGGCTTGGCTTAGTCTTAATCGCCGTTCTCTACAAGCGGGTGGGCTCTGTACATTGGCTTTCCCTAATCTTAATCCAGACAGGTTTGATGGGTTAAGCCATGGGTTGTGCTGATAGATTGACTGTTAGACTTTGACCAGAATCATAGCATTATTAGTACGACAGCGGCGTGAGAATGTCTCTGAGATTCAGCAGTGCGTTGAAATGAGCTCTCAAAGCACCACACTGTCTGATGTGTATTTGGGACATAAGGATAGGGAGTAAGAAGAAGGGACCGAGAAAATGGGGGAGACTCATCACTCATCAGAGAGAGAGAGAGAGAGAGAGAGAGAGAGAGAGAGAGAGAGAGAGAGGGTTCATTTTCTGTGAATTGTTCCTCTCTTCAATACATCTCTGTGTTGGCGGCATTGTTCACATTGTTCACATCGTTCACTAATTGGCAATGAAACTGCTTTGATCTGTAGATTCGTTTTTTGTTTTTGTTTTCTCCCTTTCTGCGATGATAGCTTTACTTTCAGAATAATAATGAGCATTCTTTGCTTTTATTTGATGGACACGCGTTTTCTCTTACATATTTGTCTCTGTCTCAGTTTCGCTATCTCTCTGTCTGTTTTCTTCTTTGTCTGCCTGTCGGTCCCCGTCTGTCTGTTCATCTGATTTTAGGCAGAATAATGACGTTCTTCTCTTATATGTTTGTCTCTGTCTCAGTTTCGCTATCTCTCTGTCTCTGTTTCTTTCTTTCTATCTGCCTGTCGGTTCCCTGTCTGTCTGTATTCTCCCTCTCTGATTCTAGGCAAAATAAATGACGTTGAAAGCAAACATATATATTTTTTTTCATTCACACACACACACACACACACACACACACACACACACACACACACACACACACATGCGCCCCCGCGCGCGCGCACGCACACACACACACACACACACACACACACACACACACACACACACAACACGCGTATCTGTACTCCTTTAGTACCGCTGCGAGACAAGAAGTGCGTGTATGTAATACTCACCAACCACATTGACCATTGAACGATCGCCCTCCATGACCTAAAATGGACATGTTCACCTGTTGTTTTGGGGTTGGGAATTCCACGCAAGTAGCTTGGGGGATGGGAGTGGGGCATCAATATTCAGATCGATCAGGCATTTAAGATGGCTTTCGGAAAAGAGTGATCAATTTCGAGAGCTGGAGAGGGGAGGGGGAGAGAGAGAGAGAGAGAGAGAGAGAGAGAGAGAGAGAGGGAGGGAGGGGTGGGGGGGGGGATCAAGGTGGGGATAGACTACAGCGTCGGCACTTTCACACCGTTACTCACGAGCGGAGGAGAAATCTGATGATGACAGAAGGGAAAGTGTCAAACAGGTAGGGGCAAGGGAGGGAGAGGGAGGCGAGAGCTGAGGAGGATTGGTACCTGGCCTGAAAGTGCTTACATGAAAGTGGTGGTTTAGAAAAAGGGGTAGAACAGGACTGAGACTTAAAACGAAGAGTGGGAAGTGGTGGTTACTTGGACTGGTATATCTGGACTGGATAGTATGGAAATACTGGGATACGACGAAGATTTTAAACGGCGTGGGAAGGCGAAAAAACGTTGACTACTTCTACAAATTTGGGAAGAAAAAAAAAAGGTAAATTTGGTTTGATGCATGCGTCATGCGTTCGTAGACAGGCGATGCTTTTCGTGCATCTCGGGTGTCGCACGTGCTCCTTTTTGGAAAGCTTCTACCTGAAAAAAAATAGTTTCAAACTTTACTTTACTTTACAAAAGTAAACAGGGAAAAATGTGGTTGTACAGATTTTCCAGGCGTCTTCACAATTTTGTTTATCGGCATGTTTTTCTTCTTCGTTCAACTCCGCTGTTTTCTCTGTTCGGCCTACTAGTTATGAGAGTAGCGTTTATATTGCGTAAAGTGTGTAAAACACTCTGCATTTTCTAAGGAAAAAATGTTACAAATTTCAGTGCTTTATGCACTGAAAATGTACCATTTTATTAGATTTTTTTTGTGCGTTCTCCAACAAGGAAAAAAACCCTCACATTTAGCGTTGATGATGCCTCATCAGCATTCTTTAGTGTAGAATTTCTTTAAGAAATAAATTCTTTTTTGAGAGCAGGACAATTTTACAAAAATTGATGGTCAATAACATCGGAAAGTAGTTGGAAAAAAAACAAATGCAATTAGAGGTGGTCATCCCAGATGAGTCGTAAGCATGAAACATCTGGCAACAAGGTTTCTGTCATTCAAGTGGACAGCAACATGTTAAAAAAAAACGTTGTTTATTGTACATTGAATTGCTGCTGAAAAGTTTTGATAGATGGAAATGAGAAAATCTGTTACTAATAAACAGCAAGAGATTTGTCTCCATGTTGCACCGTGTTCAGTAGCTATCGGTCTATTATTAAAAAAAAAAACCCAGCGGCACTCTGGATGGAAAAAGAAACGATTATCATAATTTTCGTGCGCGCACAAACATGCTTCGCTGTCTCGGTGCTCTTTTGATCAACGTTCCTGAACATCTCAAGTGCGTCTGAGGCCAGCACTGCCTCAGTGCCCACATAAGTAGGTGATGCACAGACACCCGGACAGTGACCGCAAGGAACTCGGATTGAGAACAACACCGATTGAGTGCCTCACCCTCAGGGCCTTCTGTGTGATCCGCCGTCATCAGAAGACTACGTACGTCACTAGTTTAATGTCCACTTTAAGACTCTCTCTCTCTCTCTCTCTCTCTCTCTCTCTCTCTCTTTCAAAATTGCTTTTAGACCACTACTTGCTGGACAAGAAAAGACAAAACAGACAAAACAACAACAATAAACAACAACAACAACCAACCAACCGACCAACCAACCCACCAGCCAACCAACCCAACTAATTGACTAACCAACCAACCAATCAACCAACCAACCAATCAGCCATCTAGAAATACGCTGTATGGATCAGTGTGTCTCGTGCCGTAGTTATTCCCCTCCCAAAATCACTTCCCGGCAAATGAGAAAGATTACATGTCCAAACTCACCACCCCACCCTCTAGCCCTTGGGAATGAAGCCAGGTTGACCTCTCCTTTTAGTTCCAAAATCACCCCCTTCCATCAACGTTGTCAAAGAGTCCCGAACGATAAAAAAAAAATGAATCAAATCACATTGCACCTGATTTTGGGGGAGGGTTGGGATGGATTGGTGGGGACTCATCCTGGACCTGAGCCATAAACAACTTTCCACCCTGTTCCAAAACCACACCTTGAGGGATTTGGGATTTGTTAATGCAATATGGGAGCGCCGGTAAGGATACTTGAAGACTCAACTCCAGAATGCGTTCTCCTAACAGCAAACTTGACTCGACATAAACCTAAGTGTCACTCTGATCTAGCCTAAATCTAGCCATATTCCTGAACCTAGCCTGACTCTTCTTTACAAAGCCGTATAAAAGCCTTTATCCTTTTTTCCGTAGATGGAGGAAGGAACGTCCGCGGTTAAACAGCAACAAACACTCAGCGCAGTTATGGTCTGTTTGTTAGCTAGCGCGCACGCTCACAAAGAATGTATTATGTTGTCAATTACAGCTTGTTCATGCTGTCAGTCAGAGCACATGTGTGTCCCTCACGTCCAATACAGATTCACTAATTCTACGCTAAGCACAATTACAAATTGACCAGCCTTCAGATTTGACAGAAAGGAATCAGTATGGAATCTGATGAATAGAGCTCGCCAAAAAA
>JADBJO010002354.1:133647-136147 GCA_016801955.1 Conus betulinus
GATGATAATAGAGATGGAGATCTACGATTAACAATATTCTGGAAAAAGGTTAAAAAAAAAAAAAAGACAACAAATTAAAAAAAAGAACAAAAGAAAAAGAAAAAGGAGAGGAAAGGGTAAAAACTCATTCTGAAAAAAAAAAAAGAACAGAACAGAAAAAAGAAACTGAAAAAAAAAGTGAAAGAAAGAAAGAAGAAGACATATGATACATGAACTTTCGATTTCCATTTGCACTCTTTGTTCACGTAACTTATTTTTTTTTTTTTTTAATACAAACTTCGAATTCTGCTCATTTTGTGTCGAAACGGACAGGATTAAAAAAAAACAATCGAGAAACCCCCCCCCCACATTTATTAGTCTTTGACTTAGTCCTAATTAAACATTTCCCCACGGTGTCCAACAAGCCTCAAAGACTATCGCCTTTCGGACAGAGAAAGGATGAAAGGTAAAGGGACAAACAAACTAGAAATTATCAGCACTTGTTCCAGAACCCGACGCTGAGCGGTCAGGCAGGCGTATCGATCGGATCCCCATGGTTTGCTTCCCCGTTCAACACTGCGCTCGAAACAAAAAGGCATCCCTCATCGAAATGTCTGGTGTAAAGGCGCTGGTGTGGTGCGCAGAGGGGGGGGGGGGGGGGGGGGGGGGGGGGGGGGGGGGGGGATAAGAGTTTGATGCACAGCAAAGGGGCTGCTAGGGTGCCCGGTGGGCTTACTCGTCGTGCCACCGATTTCGCAGTCAGATGTGAGGAGTTCGGATCTAGCTGGCACGCTGCGTCAGGAAAGGATGTCAATTTGGTGGTACGTTTTCAATATGTTGTTGTTCTGGTGGTCGTGGTGTGATGTAGGTTCATTACTGCCTCTCTCTGTCTGTCTGTCTGTCTGTCTGTCTGCCTGTCTGTCTGTCTGTCTGTCTGTCTGTCTGTCTCTCTCTCTCTGAGCACAATCATCTGAAAAAAAAATTGGGGGGGGGGGGGGGGGGGGTGACTCATTCTGAACACCAGTATCAGGAAAATGTTTAATGGAGTGACTCTCTCTGAACACAAATGTTAAGGAAATGTCTAGTGGGATGATTCTCTGAACACGAACATCAGAAAAAAATGTTTAACAGGGTAGCTTTGTCTGTATACAAACATCGACGAAATGGTCGGTAGGGTAACTATTTCTAAACACGAACACCAGGGAATCGTTGGGTGAGGTGACTCTCTCTACTCACTTAGCATCATGGAAATGTTTCAGTGAGATGACCCTCTCCTAACACAGACATCAAGTGGACGCTTGGTGCGGTGACTCTCTAGGGGGATCTTTGAAAGGACGACACGTAAACTGACCCACGCAGTTGGGGTTCTTTCTGATCAGTACTCTGGATATATACACCGGGCAACCTCTGGTGAATATTTTCTGACCAAGCATATTGAGACTCCTGTTGATGGGGGCAACATTTCTTGAACAATACATTTATGGGTTAAGGCTTTGAATGGGGAATTAGGCTGCCGAGCAAACCAGCTCCCAGCTAGTCTGTTCGGCAGTTGAGGAGAGTACTACCCGCACCTTCTGGTGTATCTTTTTTTCTTGTCTGCCTTTTGGCCAACTCTGGAGAAAGTGTCCAGTGACGGTGAGAAAAGACTTACTGACCGCAGGGTAAATTCTGTTGACAACGGGAAAGACTCTGACCTGAGATTCTCTTCAGAGTGTATGTAAGGCCTTTATACCGTCACGTTTTCTCACCAGTCACGTTTTCTCACCTGGTGAGAAAACGTGACGGCTATATCGTCACGTTGAGAAAAAACGTGACGGGTGAGAAAACGTGACGTAACAGGCGTCATGGCAAAAGCTCGGCCGTGTCTGAAGTTGCACTGTCTTCACCTGTCAGCGGAACAGCAACGAGTGAGGCTGCGGGATGCACATGGCTGTTGCTTGATGGTGGCGTTTTTGGCCTGTGGGCTCTGCAGTCATGAAAGATGGGCTGGTACACCCATTGGAACGCTCTTGCGGAGGTTCGGCCGTGTCACAGTCACAACCGGTGGCCATTACACAGTGGCAGCTGCTGGGGAGCAATTCTGTCCTTTCACGTGTTAATGGAATGCCTTGTGCATGCCTGCACCCTATGCGAACACAGCGCAGGCTTCCAAGGGTGGTGCAGGACTGCTCCCAGCTGGTTTGTTCGGCAGTTGAGGACAGTACTTCTCTGGGTCCTACCTGCAACCTTCTGGGGTATCTTTTATCTCATTTGGTATTATCTGATAGGATAACACTCAGTTATTACAGTGGAGATAACATTTGCATCGATTACAGTTTAAGGACTGACACACTGGGGCAATATCTGATGAGATGAGAGTTTCTTGAATCCACACACCATCCGGACAATATTTTTCAGTTGATGCAATCTGGTTCGGTTCATCTGGGACAATACTGGAGAGACAGTTTCTGGACTGGACTAAAAACGTTTAAGGCAATATTTGACAGAGAGACACGTTCAGGACCAACACGTTCGGAACAAT
>JADBJO010002354.1:148647-156147 GCA_016801955.1 Conus betulinus
AAGACCCTTGGGACGAGAAGTAAAATAAGAACTGACAATACCCACTTTCAGATCTACCCAGACTTTGAGCTCGGTCTATCTTCGGAAACTAAAAAAAAAAGTAACAGTGTTGTGCTGATATCACGTTTGTCATCCGCCCTCCCCATCTACAACCGACCCCACATCACCCAGTTTTTTTTTTAAATCTAAAACACACACTTTTAGCTTTTAAAAGTATCAGGAAGCTTCGTGATGGATACATGAGATGAGGCGGTCATCATACAACGTTCTGTTGAGTTCTAGGACTTATTGAGCATCAGGAACAAGTGTTTTACTGTAGAATCGTTTGTGTTTCGGAATGGCTTCGAATCGAACTTGTTCTCTTGCAAAGAGTTTGGGAGTTTCCAGATACCAAGGGAGACGCTGATTGAAAGTTTCTCCCATGGTCTTCACTACATAGCTAGTCATGCTGAAAGGACGACAACTTTATCGCTTGGGGTCTCTTCTGTCTGGATCGTGTTTGCCTCTCTCCAGACCTGCAGTCTTTACCTTTTGTTCACAGCTGTTTGTTGAAGACTTCTATGGTATACAGCTTCACTGTAGAGATGGGACAGAGTCTTACTGCTGATGCCATTTGAGCCAGGACACTTCATTTGCCATCAGTTTTCTTCAGCGCTATGTCGTGCTCACGGAGTGTGAGGGTAGTTTGATGGGTTTCCACTGTGGGTGTCCTGGGGGGGGGGGGGGGGGGGTGTCTCTTCTTCTGATAGCGATGACGCTCCACTCTCACTCACCCCCATTCAACCTCCCCCCCCCCGCCCCCCACCACCACCACCACAACCCACACACACACTTTCCCTACGTTCACGTGCACGCTCTGAATGTCATACGGATCGTCTGTCATGGCGCAACTGTGACCAGCTGATTGTGCAATAGCAATAATGGAGAGGAAATCGACGCTGCGAATTAACCTCTCCCCTCCTTTATCATTCGCACATAAGCGAGAAAAGTGTCAGTATCAGCTTCCTTACAAACAAGCAGTCACAGGATGATATAAAAAAAAAAAGAGGGATGATTCACAGTTTGATGGGTCCAACCTGGTTGAATTCCTCGTGAAGATCATAGGCCACAGTTAGCAAAACGACTGTGCTCTTTGGATTTCAAAGTTCTAGTTTTTATCTACTTGCAGCGTGAGGCGACCGCAGGCGGAAATCTCAACAAATTTTAAATGGAATTAATAGCGAACCGCCAAGAAAACGTAGACAAAAGGATCACAAGACAAAACATGACGCGTTTCGACCTCTTTGGTCTTCTTCAGGCTAAGATCCAAAACACTCAGGACAACGAAAATTCATACGGACTGCTACCCTTCGTTGTTTTGTAGTTCTGTTTACGTCATCAGTGTGTGCACTCGTGGTTCGTTCATTTTTGTTGTCCTGAGTTTTGTATCTTGCCTGAAGAAGACCTAAGAGGTCGAAACGTGTCGTGCTTTGTCTTGAGATTCGTTTGTCTACGTTTCTTGGTGGATTCGCTATTAATTAAATCATTTTTTTTCTAGTTTTTAATTTTTATCTAAGTCATTCTTTTAACTTGCTGCCCTTTATTCCTTGTTTATTTGGACTAGGAACAGCAAAGCAAAAAAAACCCGTACTAACTGTTCAGAGAGAGAGAGAGAGAGAGAGAGAGGGAGAGAGAGGAGAGAGAGAGAGAGAGAGAGAGAGAGTCACTGACGGTAATCTTTATGCAAACAGATTGTTCACACGCCTTGTAACCACAGACGAAACTTTGATTTGCACCAAACAAAGCTAACATAATTAGGAGGAAACGACCCCTAGTCTTGTGTGTGTGTGTGTGTGTGTGTGTGTGTGTGTGTGTGGTGTGTGTGTGTGTGTATGTGTGTGTGGGTGTTGTGTGTGTGTGTGTGTGTGTGTGTGTGTCTTAGGGCGAGACTTACCTTAGATTGTGTGATGGGCAATCCCTGTTAAGCTGGCAGATTGTTCACGCCTTGTCGCTGCTAGTGCTTCACGATGACTTTAGACTCTTAACGCGATAGCCAGTTATCCAGGACACACCTTTGTATGTGTGTGCATGAAGGGAACGGGACAAGTGGTGGGGGGGGGGGGGGGGGGGGGGGGGGGGGGGTGGGGGGGGGGGGGGTGGGGGGAGTGACGGAGGGAAAGGGAGTGAAGGGCAAGGGAGGGGAATAGTATATTGGCAACAAATCGCTGTGTTTGATCGTTAATACAAAAGAACATCACTTGTGTGTGTGTGTGTGTGTGTGTGTGTGTGTGTGTGTGTGTGTGTGTGTGTGTGTGTGTGTGTGTGTGTGCGTGCGTGCGTGTGTGTGTGTGTGTTGTGTGTGTGTGTGTGTGTGTGTGTGTGTGTGTGTGTGTGTGTGTGTGTGTGCGTGCGTGTGTGTGTGCGCGTGCGTGCGTGCGTGTGTGTGTGCGTGCTTGTGTGCGTGTGTGTATGTGTGTGTGTGTGTGTGTGTGTTGTGTGTGTGTGTGTGTGTGTGTGTGTGTGAGTGTGAGTGCGTGTGCGCGCGTGCGTACGTGCGGGGTGAGTGCGTGCGTGTGTATGCGTGGATGCATGTGTTGTGTGTGTGTGCGTGCGTTCGTGTGTTGCGTGCGGGCGCACGTGTGTGCGCATGCATGTGTGCCTGCGTGTGTGCAGCGCGAGTGCGTGCACGCTTGTGGATGTGCATGTGTTCGTACGTGTATATATATAATATATATATATATATGTGTGTGTGTGTGTGTGTGTGTGTGTGTGTGCGTTGTAGCGCTCTTCTACTAAATCGTTCGCGCAGTCATCAAACGCACTTCGGTTCAACCAAGCGTCACAAATCCACCTCCCCCCCCCCCCCCCCCCCGCACCCTCCACCCGCCCCCCCCCACCGTTCAATTTCAATTGATTACGGTCGAACGGTTCGAAGTATGTAGCCGGATTAAACATCACTGCCAGTTGTTCACTGATGTTAGCTGAAAAAATCGGCAGTGGCATGTCTCAAGATCTGCCACTTTTGAACAAAAAGAAGCGGGGAGGAGAAAACTATGCACACGAAAACAAACAAACAAACAAACAATCGCCCCTTGCAAGGCACAGTACAGCCGAGTGGACAAGAGGAAGCCGACAGCCAAAGAACAGGGACGAGAAAGACAGTGGATATGCCGACCTGCCCTTCCTCACACGCCCCGAAGAGGGTTGCAACAGGTAGAAAAATACTGTTTGGAAGTCGTCTACAGGGTGTATTACCGCGTGTGACAGCCCTAGTATGGCCCTCTGCGGTCGGCTGGGCCATAGCAACATTATCACTCTCTCTTATCAGCACCGTCAGGAGTACAAGAAGACCCCTCGCCCCTCCCCTCCTTCCCTTCCCTCCCTGCAAGATACAGTCGACCTGTGGCGAGAGGTGTTTCATATATTGCCGAAAATTGAATTTCTTTCATGAAATGATTTTTTTTTTTTTCAAAAATATTCCCTCTGAAGTTTTGTGTTGTGAAGGATATAGTCCTGAAGAGGGTTTTCTAGGGTCTTCAGCACAAAGGAAGAAAGTTGGTGAGAACAAAGAGATGTATACTGAAGAGGGTGGTTGGGGTTGGGGTGTAGAAAGACAGGAGAACAAAGAAAGACGGTGATGAGCGGATGGGGATGTTGGGCAAAGATTGCGAGAGGAGAGAGAGAGAGAGAGATGAGAGAGAGAGAGAGAGAGAGAGAGAGAGAGAGAGAGAGAGAGAGAGAGAGAGAGATACGAGAGAGAGAGCTACGAGGGAGAGAGACGAACATACAAGAGAGCAAGAGAGAGAGAGGGGGATGGGGAGGGTGACGAAAATACAAGGGGCTGTTAGAGAGAGAGAGAGAGAGAGAGAGAGAGAGAGAGAGAGAGAGAGAGGATGAGAGAGAGAGAGAGTTGTGTTTTTGTGTGTTTGTGTTGGTGTTTTGTTCCTCTTCCCACACGGACCTCATAGACACACAGTAATGAAAAACAACACGTGGGATTACTCTACCACACATTTCACGGATCCAGATGATTAATTAATCAGCCAAGTTCTGTTCACGCCCCGTCACAGTAAGTACCGGGAATTGACTTTACACACCTGGCCGTAGGGGCGAGCGGCGCGCAAGAGAACGTAATAACATGATCTGGGGATTAAGTGCAGGATTAGTTTTAACAACACTTGTTCGAACTGTGACCCCTTGTGTATGTAAACCTGTGATGGAGGACAAAAGGCCCCAATATCCAATGTCTTTGGCACGAAAAGTAGTGAGCAGGTCTTAGAAGAACTTGATACTGGGGTTGCGCAGAAGAGAGGGATTGGAAGAAGAAGAAGAAGAAGAAGAAGAGAGAGAGAGAGAGAGAGAGAGAGAGAGAGAGAGAGAGAGAGAGAGAGAGAGAGAGAGAGAGAGAGAGAGAGAGAGAGAGAGAGAGAGAGAGAGAGCAGAACAGAACAGAACAGAACAGAACAGAACACAGAACAGAACTTCATTCAGGAAGGCCCAAGATCCATTTGAAGGGGTGTGAACATTGATGGTAGACATAATGCGACAAATTCGAATGATACTATCAATCCATCATCTGCTTGAAAGCTAATTCAAAGAAACAAAGAGAAAACCGAGAAGAACATAATACCAGTTCGTCTATGATATCATACACGTAATTGACCTCAAGGGACAAGTCAAGTAAGTAACTCAGGACATGACTATTTCTCTTTTCCTAGAGGCTTTATAAAGATATATAGCAAAATTTATAATGATCTGTGCGTTTTGTTATGCTAAAAGTAACGATAATCTGAAGTCACTGGGATTGTTATAATATGTTGGATAGATTTAAACTGTGTGTCAAATCAGAGAGAGAGAGAGAGAGAGAGAGAGAGAGAGAGAGAGAGAGAGAGAGAGAGAGAGAGAGAGAGAGAGAGAGAGAGATTCATATTACTCACCCACAATTACCATTACCCGCAGTCAACATTCAGCAAATCGGCCACACCTGCCCAACCTGTCCTTCTTGTGAAGTCTGCGCTAAGTCCTACGATGCCATTCACGTCACTCACCGAGGATAGATGGCGGGGCTCTGGCAGCTTCCTTCTATACCTGCTGTTCTGCAGGTCCTCTTAGTCGCATCTTCTAAGGCCTATAATCCAAAGGGATCAATGGTCAGGTTTATACATTGTCTCTGGGTTTTTAAAGACATGTGGTTTGCAGAGGGAATGGTTACTGTTGACTAGATACTGGGCCACCCCTTTTTTCATTCATTTAAACTTGTAAAGATCAAGAAAGGTCCATGGTGCATTTTCTCTGTGTGATAAACCACTCAGAATTAAACATCGTTTAACTGGATATTAGGGTTTTGTAGGATCAAAGAAACACAAACTTTTTTTTTAACCTATGATTCCATAAAGACATCGTTTTGAGTGTAGTTTTCATTTTGCATGAATTTTCGCTTATCTGTCTGAGATCATTTTTAAGTCTGCGTGAATTTTACTTCTATGTCTTTTAGGAAATCAATATTTGTTTTAGATGATCTGGCTGAAGAGTGGCTCACAGCATACTCTGTATTAGCTCAGTCTTTATTTCAGCAATTCACTTGGTTTTCAGTTGTGATTTTCGCATTTTAATTGTATTCAGTATTGATTAAATACGTTTGTGGCTAAATTTTACTTCTGTAGTTGGTTAAGCTACAAAACATGACATAACATGACGTGAGATCCAAATCAATCCTAAATCCTTTAAGCGTTGTTCTTGGAGTAGAGATGACGCAACCAATTTGCTCCAAATTGCCACGAATTAAAACGTGACAAAAATGTCCCTTTTTTGACTCCATCTTTAAACCTAGACTTAGAGCTCGTTCTGTCTTCGGAAATACTGAAGGAGAAAAATGTGTGTGTGTGTGTGTGTGTGTGTGTGTGTGTGTGTGTGTGTGTGTGTGTGTGTGTGTGTGCGTGCGCGTGCGTGCGTGCGTGCGTGCGTGTGTGTGTATGTGTGTGTGTGCGTGCGTGCGTGCGCGTGCGCCCGTGTGTGTGTGTGTGTGTGTGTGTGTGTGTGTGTGGCTTAGGGCGAGACTTACCTTAGAATGTGTGATGGGCAATCCCTGTTAAGCTGGCAGATTGTTCACGTCTTGTCACTGCTAGTGCTTCACGATGACTTTAAACTCTTAACGCGATAGCCAGTTATCCAGGACACGCCTGTGTGTCACAGCTGGGGGAGGGGCGTGGGGGTAACAAGTTGGGGACAGTTTGTGAGTTTGTGATGTGTGTAGGCGGAGAGAGTGGTATGTAGTGACCAACGGCTGTTTCTGATCGTTACTGGAAGAAAACATGACTTAGGCACCTGAGAGTGTGTGCGTGTGTGGGTACGCGCACGCGTGCACGCACGTGCACCTGTGTGTGTGTGTGTGTGTGTGTGTGTGTGCACGTGCGCACGCGCACGTGCTCACACATGTATACAAATCGCTGTAAGAGAAATCCATTAGAACAGGAGCAACCCTTCCCTTCATAATTTGAACAGAACTCAAACTCAGTTTGGGTTTATCAAAAGCGTCACAAATATTTGCCCACCATGTCTATTGACTACGGTCGAAGGAAAGGACCAAATCAGATCATCTCGTGATCGTCTTCAGTTGTTGACAGGGACGAGTTGAAAAGGCTGGTAGTGACACGTCTCAAGATCAGTCGATTTGAAAAATAAAAGATGGGGGGGGGGGGGGGGGGGGGGGGGGGGGGGGGGGGGGGTAGGTAGTAGGGAGAGAAGAAAACGACCCCCCTCCCACCAGACAACAATCAAACGCATCTTGCAGGGCACAGTAGAGCCAGGGGGGTCAAAGAAGAAGGCGACGGGGGGAAGAGATGAAACGAGAACATCAGACTGTTGATATGCCGATTGATCCCTCTTCACTACTTTAACAGGGCCATGGAGAACCACAGCCGATGGAGAGAGACCACCTGAAAGTCGTCCTCAGTGACTTATCAGCCCCCAACATGACGTGACCATCTGGGAGAAGAGGGAAAGTCCCCCCCCCACCCACCCCCACTGCCACCACACCCACTTCCTCCTCCTACTCTCCCTCCCCAGTCCCCCAGCCTGAGTAAACATATCGTGAGAAGTATTTCATACATTGCAGCAGATCGTTTCCTTTCATGAAATGATTATTTTTTTTAAAATAGATGTTTCTTGCTAATTCTCATTTAGCGAAGGGTAGAGTCCTTTCTAAAGTCTTCTGCACATAAGGAAGGAAACTGGTGTGCACGAGGAGACTGGTACTGAAGAAGAGTGGTTGGGGCTGGGGTGGGGAGAGAGAGGCACAAAAGAAGACAAAGAGAGGGAGTAGGGGATGGGAAATGGGCAAAGATATGGCACAGAGAGAGAGAGAGAGAGAGAGAGAGAGAGAGAGAGAGAGAGAGAGAGAGAGAGAGAGGGTAGTGCTGTCTGTCTGTTTAGTCCTTTCCAAACATGGACCCTGCATACACACAGTAATGACAAGCAGTGTATGGGGATTATGCCACCACACACTTCGTGGATCCAGATGAT
>JADBJO010002354.1:163647-173647 GCA_016801955.1 Conus betulinus
TTAGTATGTCTGCCTGTCTCTGTCTTCTTGTCTGTCTGTTTGTCTGTTTACCTTTCTGCCTCTCTCTTCTCTTCTCTCTCTCTCTCTCTCTCTCTCTCTCTCTCTCTCTCTCTCTCTCTCTCGCGCGCGCGCGCGCGCGCGCGCGCGCTCTCGCTCTCGTTTATGCTACGTATGGTCAGTTACTGGCTTTGTGCCCCTATTTCCGTGTGGTTAAATGTATTAACATGCGTAAGATGTTAACTAGATTTAAAATTGGTATGTGTTACCGTTGTGTTCGCGTTCTGTCAACTTTCGCAATGTTAATATGGATATTAACGTTTTTTTTGTCCATTCTGTACAGGTACTCTTGAAACAGAAGTGCACTTTCTATTGGTTTGCCCAAAATATACTGAACTGCGTGGACAATAATACGTCGTAATAATAATATTACAGATATCCTTCAGTGTTTAAAATGTCTTTGCTGCTCTCAAATGGAAATGATAATGTAATTTTCAGGCTCTGTAAATATGTATATAAAGCATATATGATAAGAAAAGATGCTCTTGAAAATATAGCTATTGTTATGTAACACCGTTGCACATGTGAACTCCATTTGTATGGGCCTGTGCCTAACAAATAAATCATCTCAGACTCACTCTCTCTCTCTCTCTCTCTCTCTCTCTCTCTCTCTCTCTCTGATGACGAAGAACACTTTCTGTTCCATCGCACTGTTTATAATGAAGTGCGGACAAATGATTCATTTTTCCAGTTAGATATAGCGCGAAAACACAAAATGTCGCTGTCGTGTTATCATCAGATGATGAACTTGTAATTAAATCAGTTTTGAAATTCATCGCGGAAGCATTGAAAATTAGACAGAAGAAGGACAGAGAAATTTAAGATAATGCATTATAAGAGATATATGAATGAATATTATCATTCATCGAATGCGAAAGAGATCAGTAAGATACAATGTCATCATTTGATTGAGTGGGTGGTCGAGTCAGTCTTAAGATTTTGTTAAAAACCTTACAGCATTAGTCTTGTGCGTGAGAACATAAGGAAATGTTACGAATTTATTTGTTTTGTTAACCTTTGATTTGATACACACTAGGAATGAATGTGTACTATGGGTTTGCAGGAAAGGAAGAGGGAAATGTTATTGTTCTGTTATCCCCTCCCCCCTTTGTCAAAAGACCTCTTTGGTAATGTCAACAAAATATCAAGTCTCTCTCTCTCTCTCTCTCTCTCTCTCTCTCTCTCTCTCTCTCTCTCTATATATATATATATATATATATATGTCAATGAGTTTACAGTGCAGAAACTGGAGAATGCACATAGGAAAAAAAACCCAAAACATTTGGAAGGACAGAGCGACAGATAGTGACAGTAAAGAAGAATTCACTAGCACAGAAATTAGGGGAGGCGGGGACTCTGCAGAAGAATTTTCCTTAACACTGACAGCAAGTCAGGAATTGAAGCATCTAGATGTCGTCTCCTTCATAGGGGGAGCTATTTCAAGGGAGGGTCACCCTCACACTCCTCAACTCGGCGATCCAATAGTCCGAGAGAAGGGAGAGAACTCGCATCTCGTTCTTCCAGGTGGAATGACCCGGCTCTTTTATACGTTTGCTCTGTCTTCTCCTTCCTGGGAACAGTCTATCCAGTCCTTAGTCTCTTGTCACGTGCAGTATGTTAGCCAGAGCGCGGAGGTTGAGAGGCAAGTAGCCTAGAATTGATCCTTAGGTCCTACGATATATTTTTGATCTCCTCATCACAGTCGGTCGCTGGACCGCCAAGCCGAGCTCAGCACGAAGGATACTGCCAGCAGCACGAGGTTTCGAATCGACTCCAGTTTTTTTTTTTTTTTTTTTTTTTTAACTGCGTCACTACTCTGTCCTCAGATTATCAAAGAAAACCCTGGTATGTTATGAATTATAAACACAAGTTTAAAGGCATTCTAGAACAAAGTCTTGCACATGGTTCACAAAAAGCAGACAAGAAAAAAAAAAGCGGATAACGGATGAGAAAAAAAAACCCCCCAAAAACTCAAAACGAGCAAAATTGAAAATGAAATGAGGCAGGGAACAGTAAACAATGAACAATAAACAAAAAACAACAAAAAACAAAAGTAGGGTTATTCTTGGGAGCAAGAATTACCCGACTTGTTTATCGTTCAAAAGGGAGCAGGCAGAACCTCTAAGCACGGTATCTCTAGAACACCTGAATGACAAACAGAAATTACGTGAGGAGGCGACTCTGCATAAGAACTCTCCTAAACACAGGCACACAAGGAATAAGGCATCGAAGCATCCTGAAGTATCTTTCGTCTCCTCCACGAGGGAGAGTTATTTCAAGGGAAGTCACCCTCACACTCCTCAACTTGGCAATCCATTAGAAGGAGAAGGACGGAACTCGCATCTAAGCCAGTGCGCGGGGTTGTGAGCCTGGGAGCCTAGTGTTGATCCTTAGGTCCTTCAACATATTTTTGATTTCCTGATCACAGTTAGTCGCTGCACCGCCGGGCCAGTTTCTGCACGAAGCGTGCTGCGAGCACGAGGTTCGAATCCACTCTAGTGTTTTTTCTTCTTCCTTTTTTTTTTTTTTTTTTTACAGATCATCAAAAAAAAAGGAAGAAAAAAAAAAACCTGGTATGTTATGAATTATAAGCAGAAGAACAAAGACATTCTGGAGCAAAGTCTTGCACATGGTTCACAAAAGCAGACAAGAAAAAAAAAAAACGGATAACGGATGTAAAAAAAAAAACAAAAACAAAAAAAAAAAAAAAAAAGAGCCGGTAGAAACTCTAAGCATAGTATCTCTAGAACACTTGAATGACAACATAAACGTCTCGTCAGTCTGGAATTCTTGTGGACAAGTTGTTTCCAGACGTAACTGTGTAACAGAGTCGTCGGAATATCCAGGTGGGAGCACAATATATACCGAAAAACAAACAAACAACAAACAAACAAACCCACAGGCATCTCCAGCTTACTGTATTCATCTGGCCACCAGGTAAACATTGCCAAGAGCAAACATTAGCAGCTGTCCTTTCTGCCGAGTCAGCTGGCTCGTTTGGCTTATTTCAGGTGTGTGTTGTAGCACCGTGAAGAAGTGGGCTGGCTGACACTCTGAACAGAGCGTTTATGCTTCAACTGTGATGTTAGCAAGTGTTGCGTGTGTAGTCTCTCTCTCTCTCTCTCTCTCTCTCTCTCTCCCTCTCTCTCTCTCTCTCTCTCTCTGTGTGTGTGTGTGTGTGTGTGTGTGTGTGTGTGTGTGTGTGTGTGTGTGAGTGCCTGTCTCCTTCGGTCTGTCTGTCTGTCTCCGTTTGCTGTCTGTCTGTCTGTCTCTCTATACTATTAACAAATCTTGGATGTATATCTCAGTTTTTCTGTCCGTCCGTCTGTGTCTCTGTCTGTCTGTCTGTCTGTCTCTGTCTCTCTCTCCTTTATGCTACTGTGTTAGAAAATGTTACATATGAACTCTGTATGTGCCCCTCTGTCTTTGTCTGTCTGTCTGTCTGTCTGTCTGTCACTCTATCTGTCTGTCTGTCTTGTCTGTCCGTCTTTAGCTTTCTCTCTCACTTGTACCTTCATGATGGTGCTTTAATGTCGTCCCAGTGACAATCCTAACCGGCCCATTGTGGCCTGCCGGGATGTAACATAGCTGAAACTGACACTGAAGTAGATTAAGTGTCTGTTAAGGCTAAAGACACTCTGTATAACATAGCTGAAACTGACACTGAAATAGATTAAGTGTCTGTTAAGGCTAAAGACACTCTGTGTAACATAGCTGAAATTGACACTGAAACAGGTTCAGTGTCTGTTAAGGCATACCTGCCACCCATCTATTCTTTCAGGAAGGAGCTGAGGTGAACGATCTGCGCAGCCTACCAATCGTAGCTAGCATCTGGCTACACTAGCGAACCAAACTCAGTACAGGTCAAGATTATCAAAGATTTTTTTTTTTAGTGAAAGACATAACATTTTCTTTGTTTGATTCCCTATTGATTTTTCTTTGATCCCTATTCTCAGATTAAGTGTGCCAGCACATACGATATACATTCCCCTTTTCCTTGCATGAAGTTCTTTCAGCCGAGTTTCTAAGTATAACACTTTGTTAATTTTTAAAGAGGACACCGTGCTTATTTCCCATGCAAAAATAGCTGATTCTTTGAACGAGTGGGACTGATTTGATGTCGCACAAAGAAGACGATGAAGCCTACAGAACTATTTGCAGACATCAAAGACGTAAAGGAGAAGGTGCCATCAATCATTCAGTATCTTCGAATGGACAGGCTGGAGACAGTTTTCGAACACTTCCTCCTGATATTGATTTGTCCCTTTCTTTCAAACAGGCGTATTTGAGTGCTTCAACAGTCGCAGGTGAAGTAAACAGAAAAGGCTACAACTCATCATCTTGAACACGGAATCCATGTTTTGACCCCCTTGTGGTGTATGGGGGAGCAAGCAAAGAAACAAATCTGGATGACTACAATCTAGTGAGTTTTTTTTTTTCAAAACATACCCCCACCCACCCACACACCCCCACACCCCACTCCACACATAACCCCCCTACACACACGCACACACACACACACACACACACACACACACACACACACACACACACACACACAGTCAATACTCTTTTAGAACACAAATGAGAAAAATGTGTACAACTTCGAATTGAGGAACAAATTAAAAGGTGCACGCCTCCTGCTCCTTGACATCCTTCCCAACTGCCACCTGATTCCCTCTCCCTTTCCTCCATACACTCCAGACACACCAACACTTTCGCGTCAGACTATCCTCCCCTCCCCCCCCCCCCCCCCCCATCCCCACCTGTCCAGGCTTGGCTGTGCATTACTTACTTCGCCTATATGCGGGCACACGTGAGAGACAAAAGCAGCAGTTCTAGGAAAAAAAACAAACGAAGGAAGTGGACTGTATTAGGAAAAAACTGAAACCTGCAACAGTCTCTCTGTCTCTCCCTGTCTCTCTCCGTCCGTCCGTCTGCCTGTCTGTCTGTCTGTCTGTCTGTCTGTCTGTCTGTCTCTCTGACCGTCCTGTTCGGCGACATCAACTCTGAGCCGAGTTTTTGTCGCGTTGGCTGTACACACGACTAGGGGTCTGGATGGAAGAGAGGTGTTCTCTGTTCGTCTGTCTGTCTTACTGTCAGTCAGTCTGTCTGTCTGTTTGTCTTTGTCTTTGTCTGTCTGTCTGTCTGTCTTTTGTCTGTCTGTCAGTCTGTCTGTCTGTCTGTCTGTCTGTCTGTCTGTTCCCTTTCTCTGTCAGTCAGTCAGTCAGTCTGTCTGTCTGTCTGTCTCTCAATCCTTTTTGCTAATTTTTTTTCTCTGCCGTTTACCCTCAGATGTGAAGAACACTCAGCTGACCGCCGTCATCTGCCTGCCTGCCTGACCAGAGTGGACACAATGCTGACCGCTGACAGACCGTCCGGTCCTTAGACAGCATTCTCACAGCAGCAGCTTGTCATCACAGCACGATCACCAGCCCCGTCACCCTCTGTGGTGGTGTCGCCCCCCCTCCCCCCCCCCCCCCCTCCCCCCACTGTCCTCCAGCATCAAGATTTTCCCCCCTCTAAATCTGATAGCCCTGTCCACTCACCAGCAATCTAATTATCCAACCACCACCCCCATTCCCCCTCCTCTCCCCCGGCCGTTAAGCTTTTCGCCCGGAAATGATCAAAACACCAAGTACTGTTTTACGATCTGATATTCGCCTGCCTCCTCTGTCTCTGAATCT
Source organism: Conus betulinus (assembly GCA_016801955.1). Lineage (NCBI taxonomy): Eukaryota > Metazoa > Mollusca > Gastropoda > Neogastropoda > Conidae > Conus > Conus betulinus. The sequence continues at coordinate 169,392 of JADBJO010002354.1, forward strand.
GTTCTCTTCGGTTTCAAACCTGTTTAAACAAACTGCTCTTAGTTTTGCCCTCTGCTATCATTCCGTCCGCCTCCTTCTTCTTCCTTTCCATCTCATCTATACTCTCTCAAGTAAACAAACAAACAAACAAACAAACAAAAAAGTCTCCTTTTACTTCTGGCTTGTCTCTATTGTTTGTCCTCCTGTTTGTACATACCTGGACACCCGCTTCTTTGTTTCTCTCAAGCGCTTTCATCTTCTCTCTCTAGTCCTATCTACAAAAAAAAAATTGAATTGAAATCAGCCTCATTTCAGTTTGCTTCCACGCTTCCACGCTTCCCCTCCTCTTCTCTCTCTCTTTTTCTTTGTCACACACACACACACACACACACACACACACACACACACACACACACACACACACACACACACACACACACACACACACACACACACACACACGCGCGCGCGCACGCACGCACACGCACGCACGCACGCACGCACACACACACACACACACACCTTCTCCTTCTCCAAGCCCCATTTCTGTTCTCCTTATCACTTATATTTTTGTATAAATCTTCTCCCGTCATAACTTAAACATAACATTCCCCATCGATCCACGTTCTCCCCCCAGCCTAGCCTCCTCGTCTACCCCTCCTTTCTTTTTTTGGAGGGGGAACGTCAGACTCCTCGGCCCAGTGTTCTCCTGTGACCCAAGATGACGAACAGCACGTGCTCAGACCGAGGCTTGGTGCTGCCCATCTTCCAGGAGGAGTCCTGGGAGAAAGGAGTACGGGCCAGCCTGTACCTGGTGGCTCTCCTCTGGTCCTTCTTTGGCGTGGCCATCGTGGCCGACGCCTTCATGTGCGGCATCGAGCACATCACCAGCAAGACCCGCAACATCCAGATCCCGGACCCCAACAGAAGGACGGCATCAAGACCATTGAGGTCAAGGTGAGTCACTGAGGGAGAGTCCTTCCCCACCCCCCACCCCCATTTTTCTCTTCTTTGGGAAGGAAGATGGTGAAAAAGTAGGCATCCGTGATTCATATCCATAAACAGAATCTGATAAAAAAAGGTAATACCAGCACTTCAGGGAAAGCGTAGTTAATTTTTGACTCACGCGTGTAACAGAGTATATGTAATCACTATGTTTTTGCCCTCTGTCTGTCTGTCTGCCTGCCTGTCTCTCTGTCTGTCTCTGCCTCTCTTTCTGTCTCTCCTTGTCTCTCTGTATCTGTCTCTTGCCCCCTGTCTTTTCCCCTTCTCTCTGTAAGCGTACGAACGTGTGTGTGTGTGTGTGTGTGTGTGTGTGTGTGTGTGTGTGTGTGTGTGTGTGTGTGTGTGTGTGTGTGTGTGTGTGTGTGTGCATGCTCGCGAGCGCGCTGGCTTATGTGTGTGTGAATGCATGACTACTCAAATGTCCATCACGTCACCCCTAAGACCTGCTTTTTGTGACGATTGTTCGTGTAATAAAAGACAAACGAGGTGTGAAAAAAAAGAAAAGAAAAGAAAAGAAAAAAAAAACAGGTAACGAGCATCTAACAACCCCTTCCCCCTCCAACCACCCTCAGCAAAGATCGAACGAGGAAACTTTTGTTGCCTTGATTGAAACATTTCGATGTCTCAAAATTTAAAAACTAATGGTACTTTCGGTACCAGTTCGCTTAGTACAGATGATGCAGACACGAGGTACACGGTCAAAATACGGAGACATCTTCAAAAGAATATGTTCAGAATTTACCTTTTTACCCTGACCCTAGAACAAGAGGGCACAGAACAAGCAGGCAAGCATGCTCAAGAAAGGATGTTCAAAATTTGCCCTGCGCCTGGCACAAGGGAACATAACAAACAAGGAAACATTTGAAAAATTGATGTTCAAAAATTTGAACTTACATTCGGCGTCTTGCACGGATGTTGACCCAAAGGACATAGAGTAGACGAAGAAGCATCTTCAAAAACGAATCTTCAGACTTTTGTGGGTATACCCCATAAACACAGATGCAGACACAAGGGACATAGAACCAAAAAGCCATCATCTTCGAAAAAGAATGTTTAGAATTTGTCCATATACATGGGGCCTAACACAGACACAGACAGTAGGCATATATAAAACGTAGAGAAACATCAAAAAAGGATGTCGGAAGTTCAAAATGTTCCTTGCACCGAGCGCAAAGGGTACATAGAGACGCACAAGGTACGCAGAACAAATAAGAAAACGTCCCTTAAAAAAAGTCGTTCTAAGCTTGCTCATATTCCAAAAGCAAGATCCAAACCTCTCCCTTCATTTACTCTGTGCGGGCGGTTTAATGGAGCGGAAGCCTCCATTCGCTGCTTTACAGACTCCACCCAAATGCTTTATTCTGTCGATCGAAGTGTAAACGTAGAGACACATATCGCAATAAATGCTGAACTAGATGGGGCGTACCATCCCAGTTTGGAGTCTCCACCATCTGTGAACGCTCAGTTTCGTTCTGAGCGACAAAAGCATGCCTAAAGTACTCTAAGATGTGCACGTCTCCCGCCTCTATCTCCTCCCTTGCCTCTTCATCCTTTCCGACACCCACCATTCCATGACAACTCTGCAAATAAATACTGTCAGGCACGCGCGCGTGCACACACACACACACACACACACACACACACACACACACACACACACACACACACACACACACACACACACACACACACACACACACACACACACACACACACACACACACGCACACACACACACACACACACACACACACACACACACACACACACACACACACACACACACACAAAAACACACACACACTGTATATTGTGCTTCTAACAAAATACAGACGCGCGCGCATACAAACTCACTTACAGAGAGAGAGAGAGAGAGAGAGAGAGAGAGAGAGAGAGAGAGAGAGAGAGAGAGAGAGAGAGAGAGAGAGAGAGAGCAAGCGCACGAGGGTTGTCTTTGTGCAAACGTGCATACATATATCACGAGAGTAGGTCCATTAGGAAAGCTAAACATTGTGCGGCAATAGCTAACGCACATGTTCATTCCCGGATACACAGAAACATCACATCAAACCTTAAAGTATATTTACGCTTCTAAGTAACCACTCTCACTTAACCGAACAAGTCAATTGCCGGCGCTAACACGAATTGTTGGTATTTTCGATTTGACTAGTTGCGTTCATTCCTTTTCGAGCGTGAGCAACTGTATTGCCTGCTCGAATATGCCCCTTGGCCCGTGCTATGATCGTTGTTTCCTAGAAAACTACACAAAACAGAACATAACTGGTGGTCTGTTCGAATCAATTCCTGTTGTTCTTTTTATAACTGGTTTAGCAACGGCAGCAACTACTCTCTCCTTCTTCCTCTCTGCCTCTCTGTCTCTGTCTCTGTCTGTCTGTCTATCTGTCTGTCTTTCTGTCCGTCTGTCTGTCTGTCTCTCCCCTCCCCCTCTCTCTCTCTGTGAGTCCGTAAGAATGTGTGTGTGTGTGTGTGTGTGTGTGTGTGTGTGTGTGTGTGTGTGTGTGTGTGTGTGTGTGTGTGCGTGATTGCGTGCGTGCATGCGCATGCGCTTGTGTGTGTGTGTGTGTGTGTGTGTGTGTGTGTGTGTGTGTGTGTGTGTGTGTGTGTGTGTGTGAGCATGCATACGTGCGCGTATGTGTGCACACGCCCACACAAACACCGTAAGTACGGGTCCATTAGAAAAGCTGAAAATAGGGCAGTACATTTTATCCCCGTGTGTAGGTAAATACATAATGTCTGAGTTTCTGAGTAAACCCTCTCACCCATTCCAACGGGTCAGTTGCCCTTACAGCTGATTCAGCAACGGTAACAATAATAATCTATCTGTGTGTTCTGTCCGTCTGTCTGTCTGTCCGTCTATCTGTCTGTCTGTCTGTCTGTCTGTCTGTCTGTCTGTCTCTCTGTCTGTCTGTCTGCCTGTCAGTCTGTCTCTGTTTTCTCTCTCTCTCTCTCTCCCTCTCTCTCTCTCTCTCTCTCTCTCTCTCTCTCTCTCTCTCTCTCTCTCTCTCTCTCTCTCTCTCAGTCTCTCTGTTTCTGTGTAAACAGGCTTATTTGTTCTTTTAAACAGAATTGGCGCTCAGAAATGGAAAGTAAAGAAAAACATCGCTGGTTTTTCTCATTTGAAATGTGTTTCATTCTGAAAAGTATCTCAATATCATAACAGATAAAGGGCACAAAATAAATTACGCAAGATTCATGTTGAGAACGTTTTGATGCAAATAAAAGATGGTTTGAATGTGAGACATTCACAGAAT